>WOXC01003923.1:0-397224 GCA_011680675.1 Gymnobelideus leadbeateri
TGTTATATATGCATTATTATTCTTATTTAGTTCAGTCTTGTTGATTCAAGTATAGTGCTTTCACCCTTCCAGAAATAAAACACAGTCCTCATTTCAATGAAAGGGGGTAGACTTAGCAAACAGTTGTCAATTTCCTCCCTTTGCAATTTGAAAGACTAAATGCAGAGTGGGTGAAAATGTGTTAAAACAAAGGACCAAAGTCGTAAGCATTCTGGCAACTTAACAATAGCAACAACAATAGCTGGCATTTATATAGTGCTTTAAGATTTGCAAAACACTTTACAGTTATTATCTTATATCACAACAACCCTGCGAGATGGATGCTATTATTAACTTCATTTGACAAATGAGAAAGCTAGACAGACAAAGGCTAAGTGACTTGCCCAGGGTCATAGAACTAGTTAGTATTTTAGGCTAGATTTGAATTCAGGTCTTCCTGACTCCAGATCTACTGTTCCATCTACTGTGCCTCCCTCCCTACAATTTAGAGAGGCAAAACAGAATTTTGATAAAATACTCAAAAGACATATACAAACAGCATATTTGTTCAGTCATTCAGTCCTGTCTGACCCTTTATTACCCTGTGGACCATATCACACTAATACTGTCCACGGGATTTTCTCGGCAAAGATACTGGAGTGTTTTGTTATTTCTTTCTCCAGTGGATTAAGGCAAACAGGGGTAAGGGACTTACCCAGGGTAACATAGCTAGTAAGTAACTGAGACCCAATTTGAGCTTATGTCTTCCTGACTTAGGACTTGGCTCTCTATCCCTGAACCATCTAAGCTGCCTCCTCTACATCTTATAGTAGGTAACTAATAATTTTTTTTCCTTCTTTAATTATAGTGCCTTGAGATGTCCAAAACACTTTACATACATCATGTCATTGGAAGAAGGCCATTGTAGTGGAAAGAATGCTGAATTTGGAGTCAGAAAACTTGTATTCAAATCCCAGCTCTGCCTCTTACTCTCGGACCTTGGACAAATCACTTAACCTCAGTGTCTTTATCTTTAAAATGAGGCATTTGGACTAAATGGAATCTAAGTTATCTTCCATCTATTATTCTATGATACTCATAACAATTTTAGGAAATGACTGCAATTATAAATCTCCATTTTACAGATGAGGAAACAGGTTCAGAGAAATGAAGTGACTTTGCCAGGATCACAAAACTAATGAGTCAGAAGCATGATATTTACCTAGTAGTTCTAACTACAAATCTACCATCAAATACTGTCTTTTATACTGATCTCAATACTGATGAAAAATGTCTGCATGAGAGTAAAACCATCATGCATTCTCTCTTAGGAATTCTGAACCCTCTTAACAGTTAAGAAAGCTTTAATAGATTGCGACAGAAGTTTAGGCAGTCAGTCCATAAACATTCATTAAGCTTCTATCATGTGCCAAGGCATTTACTAAATGCTGGAGATACAAAGAGAGAGAAGACAGTTCCTGCTCTCAGTAAGTCTATTTGAAACCAGAATTGAAAGCTAATGTGTATGCTCACAGCATCATAGATCTAGAATCAGAAGGCATTTAATCCAAGCCCTCATTTCACAGATGAGAAAACTGAGACCTGGAGGAGGATAGGGGACTTGTCTAAGGTCATATAGGTACTAAGCTTCTGAAGCAGTATTTGAACCCAGGGCTTTCCCCTATTCCACTCATTCATGTGTTCATGTTATTTCTCCATAGGTGACTTCTCATAGAGAGTAAAGGTTGTAGGTCCCAAGGAAATACTCAGTTCATTGATGTGGCAAAGGCTGAAGAAGTTGTTTGGCCAGAGCAATATATCAAAAACATTTCTATGGCTCTCTTACTTTTTATTGCCACAAAGTGATCAGAGAGGCCCTCCTTCCAGGGTAGCTTCTCTTTCAGTCTTTTTGCATCCAGCAGAGCTGATTCATGGAGTGGCAGCATGATACAGAAATTAGAAATCCCAGTGAAGACAAATACCCAGATTAGAACTGGAACACCTTAAGTGGTCTTCAGGAAAATGCACAAATGAAACTTACTTTTCTGATCTGGTCACTGAAGACAGAATTGAGCTTTCCTGTGAAGGCTGTAGGAGAAATAATCCATTCTAGTCAACCCTCTTGGCAGCAAAACCACAAAGACGTAATGCTGTTTTCTTGACAAATCTCACAGAACATCCCTACTGGGATTTTACCTTGTAACAGTATCAAATGTATGGTACACAAAGACTAATTGGAATTAGAGAAAGTCAAACATCTGAATCCAGGCATGTACTTGGCCCTCCCTAAAGGCTGGGGTAAAGAGTTCCATCTTTTAATAGTGGAACATTGCAAAATGGTCATTGACAGCAGGCTAGGCACCTCCCCCCCCCCCCCCCCACACACACATATTGAAACACAGGAGAGAATAGTCTGGATGGCTGGACAAAAGAGCCCCTCCTGGGCTTGCTGCCTTTGAAGCAAATGATTATAGTTCTAGTTTAAAAGTCAGACTGGTTAAAAAAAATACATCTGTGCTAATTGGAGACAGTTGGATGTTGAAGAATTATTCAGAGGAACCACTTCCATCATGATTGTCTGACAGAAGAAAGTCTCCTGGGGTTTATTTCAAGCTGACCACGCCATTCCATAGGATGGTCCACAGGACAATAACAATCCAATTTAGTACTAGAGAAAGGGTATAGCTCACTTTTCTCCTGGCTGTGCTTGGGAACAGATTATAAAGGTGACACTAATATTGAGAAATTGATTCACAAGAGATGTGTAGTATTTTAAAAATCCACATAAGTAATAAGTAGCTCACATCATATTTAGTCCTCGTGCTCCCTTTTAAAAAATTTTTATATTTTGCTTTTTGGAGGGGAGAGGGAAGGACAATTGGGGTTAAGTGACTTGCCCAAGGTCACACAGTTACTTTTTTGTGTGTCAAGTGTCTGAGGCCAGATCCAAACCCAGGTCCTCCTGACTCCAGGGCCAGTGCTCTACTCACTGTGCCATCTAGCCACCCCTCTTGTGATCTCTCTTTAATATTTATAGTGTCTGTGTGTGTGTGTGTGTGTGTGTGTGTGTGTGTGTGTGTGCCTATCCTTATGCCTTCCCTTCAGGAGTTGTGAGGAGCAAGGGTGGCAAAGACCATAGCTTTACAAATATGGAAATAGTCATTCATTTACAGCTGTTAGTAAAACTACCTCTAACCTTTAGGATATTCCTCTTTGGATGGTTCTTCTAGGTTTCCTCCTTACAATGAAAACATGGTCATCCAATATGATAACTACAGGGGCTGCTAGCTAATTGGGAGCAGAACTTCTTTACACAGTCTCATAGTGAGCTCATTTACTTTATAGTCATAGTGAATGCCAGTTGTAGAGTTTTGGAACAAGTTTTTCAGCAGAATTTTTTAAGTATGGATTTTGCATCATGTGGCAGAAAGAGACAGACACCATGAGTTACCATGTCTTTAATTAAATTACTGAAGTCATGCTTGCACAGGCACCACCAATCCCTGTTTTCATTTATTTTTGAAATTTAAAAAAAATAGTGCAAATGTCCAGAAGAATCAGTGGTAGAAGTGGGGGAAAATGTTTTTTATTTTATTTTTATTTTTCTTCTAATGGTTTGACTCAAAGGCATGGGCACAGTGTATTCTATTCTTTATGTCTGGGATTGTCCATGCTATTCTTTATGCCAGCTATTCATTCTATGGTCACTGGGTAAGATTATAAAAAAAAATCCATCCTTTTATCCCTTTTTTGTTTCCCCCCTTAAAGAGAAAAGATACAAGAATACTGAAGGGAGGAGAGGTAACTGAATATGAATACAAGAATGGCAGATTCCTATAAGAATAATGTCAAGGACATCTAAAGACCAGTATGAGCTAACATGCGCAGTAAATTCTGAGGATAACAGAAAGGGCATTTTGAGGTATGCTGGGAAGCAAGAATCAGATCAAAGAAAGCCTATGGCCATCATGTGTGGGAAAGTGAAATGATAGATAATGGGTGACTAAGGGAGGAAGACCCATTCAATTCCTATTGTGTCTGTGTTTACCAAGGAGAATGATCTTTACACCAGAAAGAATAGAACAAAAGTGGTACACAGAGAATTAAAGCTGAAGATAAATAAGGAGATGGTCAGATTGCACCTACCTTCAATAAATTAAGGCCAAGACTAACTTGGATAGACTGGGCTTCTCTCAGCCATGCAAGGTTATAAGATAACTCCAAAAGACTCATGATGAAAAGAGATACGCACATCCAGAGAAAGAGCTACAGAGTATGTATGCAGACTGAAGCAAACTACTTGCTCTCTCTCTCTTTTTTTGTTTTGTTTTGTTTTGTTTCCTCTTTCTCATTGTTCACTCCATTGGTTATAATCCTTCTTTACAACCTGACTAATGTTTAATGTGAAGATATTTGTAGATCCTATATTTGATTGAATGCCACCATGGAGGGGAAGGAAGAAGGATAGAGAGGGGGAGAAAATTTGAAACTCAAGGGGTTGTGGAACAGAATGTTGTAAACTAAAAGTCAATCAATCAATTAATTAATGAAGGTCAATTGGCCCAGATCAACCATATTCCCTGTACTCAAAAAACTTTCAGGTTGCTGAACTGCTGAGGAATCAGAGCTAATGGGAGCTACAATATGGGATGGGAAAATGCTCAATTTCCTTTAAATGATAAGAAAAATGGATTTTTTTCAAACTATACATATATTAGTTACTTAACCCCAATTGCCCTCCAAAAAGCAAAACAAACAAACAAACAAAAAAACTATATATATTATCCTGGTTAATTTTACTTTGATTTCTAGTAGGTTATTAAATGGTTATTTCATGATGCTGAAAAAAGGTGTGATCACTATTGGCCAGCATGAGTTCAATTCAGTCAGTCATACTAGACTTTCCTTTCTTCTTTCCTTCCTTCTTTCTTCTCTCCCTTCCCTTACTACCTTCCTTGCTTCCTTCCTTCTTTCTTAATTTCTTTTTTGATAGGGTTAAGTAGAAGCTTAATAGATATTTGTTCAACTGAACCTTTGTTCTCAAAAACAGTTCCATATTTCTAGCTCACACCATTGCCTCTCATCCCAACTTTACAGTGACTATCACTATCACCACTATTTCCCGGATCTCCAGGCTCACAATTTATCACCCTACTCCTTCTGTATCTCCTTCTTTCCCCGTCCCATCATCTTCACTGCCTGTGGAAAAGGGGTCCCACAGACAACTAATATTTTTTGAACTCCTTCTACAAAGTTGAACAAGGCATTATCCCTGACCTCAAGAGATGGTAACATCATTGGTTACCCTGTAGAGAACAGGAACAAGCTAGTAGGACAGATAAGATGTACATAAGAACTAAGATAGAGACTGACTGTGAAAGTCTTAACAAGAGTTGGAACAATGCTATCAGGAGAGATGGTTCCTTCTTGGTCAGGGGGAGGGAGGAGGCAGAGGAAAGTGGTTAACAGGGGAGATTCACAGGAAGGGAATTGGCCTTGGCCTTGAAGAATAGGATAGGTAAGCAGGTGGGCAGCAATTAAATGGACCACACTGCTGGGCTAAGTGCATTACACATAACTCATAGAAGTAGGAAAATGAAGGATGTGTTTGGAGAATATCAAATAATTTGGCTTGAGAGAAGAATGACACAAGTGAGGGAGGCAGGTTGCACCACATTATAAAGGGCCTTGAATGGTAGTCCTCATTTTTTAAGTAGGAGTTGGAGAACAGAGTGTCAGGGTGGGGTGAAAGGATCCAAACTATGCTTCAAGAATATGGCAATAGTGTGTCAGATCAACCAGGGAGAAAAGATACTGAAGATATAAACACTGTTTCGACTGCCCAAGTGAAAGGGAATGAGGTTCTGAACTAGGGTGATGTCATTGGCAGTGAGGAGGAGCATGGATTTAAAGCTAGAACAGGGAGCGGCTAGGTGGTGCAGTGAGTACAGTACTGGCCCTGGAGTCAGGAGGACCTGAGTTCAAATTTGGCCTCAGACACTTACCACTTAACTAGCTGTGTGACCTTGGGCAAGTCACTTAACCTCAATTGCTCTGCCCTCCCCCCTCAAAAAAACAGCAAAAAATAAAATTAAATAAAGCTAGAACAGATATTTACAAGTATCTCATCCAATCCCAGCATCTTACAGACAAGGAAATTAAAACCTAGAGGGATGACCCTAAGGTCATACATGTAGTAAGTGGTAGATTTGAACACAGGTCCTCTAGTAAGAAACAAGAGAAACCTTGGAGGTGCAATCAAAAAGGCTTGGAGACTGCATGAAGAAAACTAGAAAGCAAAAGTAATAGTGAGTCATGACCAAGTCCTGACATTTCTCCCTTTTGGATCCCTTTTTTTCTTTTTAATTCTTTTTAAACTAAGCATTTAAGCACTGTTTGTTTTTTCCTCTCCCTTCCATGCCTCCCACTGGGAAAAAAAAGAAAGAAAATAAAAGCCTTTGCAACAAATATGCATTGTCAAAGCAAAACAGATTATCTTCTTCCCTGTTCAAATAGCCATGCCCATTTTTGATCTAGCATTTAGAATATGGGAACTAATTCTGATTTATGACCTCACTTCAAATTTTCCCCCTCTCCAAGATATCTTGCATACAAGTCAATTTAATTTAGTAGTCATTTTAAAAGTGGCTCCTATGTGTCAGAATCTGTGCTAGGTGCTGGTAAGACAAAGACAAAGATTAAATAATTCCTGCCCTCAAGAGGCTTACATTGAGTTGGGGGAAAATAATATGTACATCAATCAGTCAGTAAAAATATATTTTAAAAAATACAAAGTAATTTCAGGGTAATAGCAACTGGAGGGATCTACTGTAGGAGGCTACAGTAGGAAAAATACCTCTAGGAGGCAGTACTTGGGTTGAGCCTTGTAGAGAGCAAAGGGTTCTTAGGGGCACAAGTGAGGAAGGTTGGCATTCTGAGCTTGGAGCCACCTATACAAGGCCTATTCCTGCCCTCAAGGAGTGTGACCAACCTATGTTGGTCTTGGTGAGGACTACTGCATTATCCACAAAGATGGGAAATGGAACGTAGTATGAGCAGAAGAATGTTCAGTGAGCCTGGAGAGGGATGCTGGGGCCAGATGGTGAACGGCTTTAAAGGTCAAACAGAGGCATTTGTATTTTATCCTAAGGGCTGAATGGAACAATTGGAACTTCTTGAGCAAGGGGGTCTCATGGTCAGACCTATGCTTTAGGAGTATCCTATGTACAGAATAGACTGGAGAGGGGAGAAATTTGAGGTAGTAAGGTCAATTAGAAGGAAGATGCAATAGTCCTGGTAAAAACTTGAACTTGGTCATGTAAGTGGAGAGAATCGATGTAATGACTTCAATAAATGTTAAGATATAATCAACAAAATTTGGCAACTTACTAGATATAAATGTTGAAAGGGAATGAAGAATCAAGGATGACTGAAGCTGTGAACCCTGGGTGGAAGGATGTTGATATCCTCAAAAGAAATAGGAAAGTTGGAGAGAGGGTTGGGCTTGTACAGAAAAGATAATGAGTTGTATTTTGGACATGTTGAGTTTAAGAGGTATACATTCAGTTGAAAATGTCCCCCATAGGTAGTTGATTAGTTGGAACTCAGGAAAGTCTATAGTTGCCATATAAATCTGGGGTTCACCTGCATGTACATTATAATTGAAAGCTATGGAAGTTGATGATGTCACTGAGAAAGAAGGTGTACAGAATGGAAAGGATATGGAGGGCCCAAGATAGAGTGGACAAGACATGCAACAGGCTGAGAACAAGGTAGAAAAAACCTTCTAGGATACTTTCTCCTGCCTGCATTTTTGGACATGAAGAACCAAGACCATTGTCACAAAAAAAACAAGTGCAGGAAAATATCCAGCAAGAAGGAATGACTCAAAGAATCGAAAGCTGCAGAGAGAACAAGGAAGATGAGGAATGACTGAAAGGTCACTTGTACAGAAGAATGGCCTCAGCAGTCAGTGGACTTGGATTCAAATGTTGACTTTGCCACTTTCTGCCTGTTGTGACCTTGGCCAAATTACTTCACCTCTACAGGCCTCAGTTTCCTCATCTGCAAAATGAGGGAGTAGCTAGTAAGGCCCCTTATAGCTCCAAGTCTATAACCCTATGGCTTGGCAATTAAAACATCATTGGTTACCTCGTAGAGAATAGTTTCACTTGAGTGATAAGTTTGGAAACCAGACTGGAATCAGGTTGGAAACCTCACTAGAGGAGAGAGTAGGGCAAAAAAACAAAACAGTACAGATGAATTTTCCTAGGAGTTTGGTTGTGAATGGGAGGAGAGATTTAGGACAATACCTTGAGGGGATACTATGGTAAGTGAAGGTTTTTAAGGATGGGGGTTGGAGGTACTTGATCATGTCTGTAAGTGAAGCAAAAGGAACTAGTAGATGGTAGAGAAAGGAGAGGAGGAGGAGAAGGAGGAAGAAGAAGAAGAGGAGGAGAGAGAGAAAGGAAGGGAGGGAGGGAAGAAGGGAACTCTGTGTTTGATGGGGTATGAAGGGGATTGGATGCTTGTGAGGATGAGCAGCCAGAAGAGACTGTAGGGGAGGGCATGAAAAGCATGAGGGAGATTGGCCTTGCCAATAAGGACCACGTCATCCTCAGAAACTGATACGACACAAAGAATTCTCTTTTCAAGTATTGTTTTTTATCATGTTACTCCTGTGTGCACAAAGCTACAATTAGCCGCAATTTCTCATTGTACCAAATGCAACTTTTTGCTTTTGATACAAACTCTCAAAAACACTGGCAATTTTTTATCCTCTTTCCCCCACCATCCTCCCCCCTCCCCAACTGTCTTCACCTCCTGTCACTCTCCCTTCCAGCCCAGCAAACCTGGTTAATGTTCCTGCCATGACTTCCATCATCTTCATCACTGGCCATTACTGCCTGACTCAGGAATGATCTTTCCTCTCAATTTCCCTTTTATTGCTGTCAACAAGCATCATTCCAGAATTGGTTTTGACCCAGGAAAATAGATAAAGCTCAGTTCAATCTTAAACAGTTTCCTTTTCTTTCTTTTATTCCTTAGACAAGGTCTGTTTGAGCAGGTTATCACTTCTTTCAGCACTTTCAAGTGGTACCAGGCATGCCTATGAACTGAGAGAGCAGCCCAGCATCTTGGAGGCTTGTGTCCACAATGAGATAATACACATCTGCTATACAGCAGCTACTGGAAATCAGTAGACACTTATTTGGGAGCTGAATGTGAGAAAAATCACCTCTAACACAACACAATTATATCAAATGCTTTCATAAATTAAATATCTACTTAGTCTTCACAGGAATTAAATTTGTTCATAGCTAAAGGGGACATATCATTTCTGAAACTTTTGTCAGCAAGTAGTTGGCTGAATTCTAGTCTTTTATTTCATTTAAGTAATATTTTCTGTCATTGAACCTCACCATCTTTTTCTCTGAAAATGCTTAATTCTGTGTGTATACATATGTACATACACATATATATACCAAATATGCGTGTGTGTGTGTGCATACACACACACACACACACACACACACACACACACACCCCAAATACTCTGGGAAACATTGATTAAGCAGCTACTATACACAAGGCATTGTGCTAGGTGCCAACGATACAAAGATGAAATAAGGATGAAATAAAACGTCCCTGTCCTTAGGAAGCTTCTAGTCTAATGGGGTAAGACATGTCAAGTATAACTATGACATAAGATAGAAATCCATACAAATTTCTGTGAAAACATGTGAGGAGAGATCACTTTCAGCTGATGGGATAAAGGAAGACTTCATGACAGAGGCGGTAACTGAGTCACCCCTCAAACTACAGGAAAGATTTTAAGAGGACATGGGAGAGAAATCTATTTCTGGATCCATGGATCACAGCATGAACTGAGATAGGAAGGGGCAGGATGAAAATGGAATATGGCTAGTGGTCCTTTTTGACTAGCATATAGAGTCCATGAAGGGAATTAGTGATAGAACATTGAAAAATGCTTCTGAGATGAATAGCTAAGGGTCTTAACTAGCACCTTAGAGATCTTGTGTTTTATTCAGTTGGGATGGGAGCCATTGAGTAGAGAAGTGAAGTGATCAGACTGGGCCATTATAAGGTTACTCATCTATCCATATGAAAGACGCATTGGGGAAGAGAGAGGCTGGAGTCAGGAAGACCAGTTAGTATATTCTGGGTCAGAGGGGACAAGGGTGTAAAGTAAGGCAGTTGGAATCGTCAGTAGAAAGGGAGAGGGAACAGATAAGAAATCTCAGTACCAGAACTGATAGGACTCAGAAGCTGTTTGGAAGAGGAAGTGGAGGGAAAGAGAGGAGTCAAAGATGGTTTTAGAATATGTGTATAGACTATACGTGTGTGTTACTGAACCCTACACATAATGTCAATGACAAGAAACCTTAAAAGATCCTTAGAATGTGCTTCTAAGTACAGACAAGACTATTTTAGTTGTGAAGTCTAGCTTCCTACAAAGTGAGATTTACTTTAAACATGCTTTTCCTTATTTTTAACACTGTAACATATACACAGTCAGTATGGCATAGCAGATAAGGAGCCAGCCTCAGCCAAAAGACTCACCATGATACATCCTGGCCACGTGACCCTGGGAAAGTCACTTAACCCCTCAATCTCCCAAGGCATATACTTATATTTGTTTCAGAGCATGCAGTAGTCTTGGTAGAGGAGGATTTTCCTATATCAGTAAAATCACAGATTTGATACAAACAACAACAAACCAACCAACCCCAAAACATGTCTATTGTCACCATACAGTAAATGCTAGAGGTAAACTTTGAGCCCATGACTCTTAATTCTAAAGCCAGCCATCCACTGCTTCTTTAGGAGGCAACTGTCTAAGCAATCTGCATCAGAGGAGGTAGTTTCTGCATCAATGAAATGATAAATCCTTTATAAATAAGCCCTTTTTTCCAGGATAGTAGATAGTGAAATATCCCTCCCTCCTCTTGGCAGAGAGGCAAAAGCCAAGAAGGGCTGGGTGTTCCATACATTACCAGAGAGGGTTACTGTTTCACTTGATTTTGTGGAACTCCTCTTTTTCATAAGGGAGGGTTCATGGGGGTGGGTGTGGGGGGTAGGGAGTTGAGTAATTATGGTGATGTCAAAACAAAAGAATTGGTAAAACTTCCTTTAAAAAAAAAAGAATGCCATTCTTTCCCTACCCTCCTTTCCCCCACCCCCACCACCCATCACATCAGAATGACCACTCAGGTGAGATCTGGTGGAGCCTAATTCTATATAAGCACAGTAAGGTGACACATCCAGCAGATAGAGTGCTGAGCCTGGAGTCAGGAGGACCTGAGTTCAAATCTAGTCCCAGATGCATACTGTGTGACCCTGGGCAAGTCACTTAACCCTGTTTGCTTCAATTTCCTTATTTGTAAAATGAACTGGAGAAGGAAATGGCAACTACTCCAGGATCTCGGCCAAGAAAATCCCAAGTAGGGTCACAGAGTTGGGTGTGACTGAAATGAAAAAACAATAACAAATTATGTGTACACATACAAACACACAATACATTTATATGCATACACACATACATGTATACATACATTCATACATACATACATCAATTACAGGTTTAAAATAGTGACTGAAGTCTCTTGTGATCCTGTGGAGTACATTTCTAAGATCTCTGAGATTTGTGTATAATATCTCCATTGATAATGAGAACCTTTTCAATAGATCTTCAAGAGGAATCACTAGTGGTCTCCACTAGACTAAGGTAGCTTAGCACAGTCTGGCCCAAAGAGCGGGTGCAGGGCAGGGCCACGCTTGTAAATGTTTAATAACTGGCTCTCTAGTGGGGAAAATGTACACTCAAGAAACTTTTTGGTTCAATCTGCAGTATGAACATTTTCTCCATCACTTCCTTAGGTCTAGGCAATCAACAAAACAAGTCAAGCCCACATTTGTAGCATTTGCTGATTTCTGAGGTGTGAAGACTTGCCTTAGAAATTGAACAATTAGCTCTCCCTCTCTCCCAAGCTGGTTGCAGCTGAGACTGAGGAAGAGACTAGATTTCTACATTTATCAGTCATCTGCAGCCATGAGCCAACATAGAAATAGAGTGAAAGAGTACAGGAACTTAGGTTATAGGAAAGAAAGAAAAAGTCCAGCTGATTTGACTTTTTAAAACCAGGAGTGATTAGCAACTTACACTCTCATAGTGCTTTCAGAGTACTAGGTTTTGAGGATAAAAAATCAGAAGAATTAGGTTCAAATCCCCAGTCCATCACTTACTACCTGTGTACCTTGAGCAAGACACTTAAATCCTCTGAGTCTCAGTTTATTCATCTGTAAAACAAGGGGTCTAGGTTGAATAGTCTTTAAACTTCCTTCTACCCCTAAATCTATGATGCTTTGATCCTAAAGTTTACAAAGAACTTTGCTCACAAGGAGGAGAGACTGTAAAGACTGAAATATTTATTTTTTCTTCTTTTTTTGCTTGATGGAACAAAGGAACAAACGACCTGAGTTCAAATCTAGTCCCAGATACTTACTATGTGACCCTGGGCAAGGAACAAAGGAGATGGGGCACTATGCTGGGAATAAGGCAGAGGGAGTAAAGGTATACATTAGATTTAGTTGTAAAAGAACCTAACCATAAACCAGTCATTCTATTTCCCCTTTTCCCAACCCAATCACATCTATCTGTGGATCCATCAAACATCCAGCACCTGTACTTTAATGTACATTGCTAGGAGGGGGAAAGAGGAATCACACTGGCCTTTAAAGACAAAGTGGAAAGGAACTTATGGACAGCCCACATACTCCATTGGTAGCCACACAATGTCAAGAGACCTAGAGGAAAGCTCTCAACATGTTTTATGGATCATCTGCGATGAGTTTAAAGGAGGACCTGGATAAGAGTCAACAAGGAAGGGCGGGCATAGATGAATTGCAATGTGCATCATTGGAAGAAGTCCCAACATTAGTGAGATAACAGATAGTAACAACAACAACAGCTAGCATTTATATAGTGCCTACTATGTGGCAGACTCTACACTAAGGACCAAACAAATATTATCTCATTCTATCCTCACAACAACCCTTCAAGGTAGATGCTATTATTATCCCCATTTTACAAATAATGCAACTGAGACAAACAGAGGTTAGGTGACTTGTCCAGGGTCACATAGCTAATAAGTATATGAGGATGAATTTGAATTGAGGATTTCCTAATTTCAGGCCCAGCTCTCCATCCACTTTATCATGCAGCTACCAACCAACAGATTTTGTTGAATATTAGAATCTACAAATGAGGTGCAGGAAAATTTGGAGAAGGGATAAGCTGATGATAGGCAACATTCTATGAAGAAGCAGGGTGGGGATAAAGAGGTTTGAGGTCAGGTAGCACTATTTCAGAGAAATTCAATATTTCAGGACCTCAGAGGTATGTAGTATCTTGGAAGAAGGAAATTTTCAAGGACTTGTTTTGTAGGAATGGATCAGACTGAATCTCATCCAAACTCATCATCCATAATGGCTGGGGCATTCCTGTTCTTGATTGGGGGAGGGGGGCAGCAGTCCCAGGACATCAGAATCCCAGGAGATTTGGGCCTAGGTTCAGAGAGCTCATCAGAAAGCACAGACCCAGCTGAAGAAGAAAGTTTCATGGAGGAGATATGAATGATGATGCCATTGGCAGCCATGCATCCACCATTTTGTGTAGGAATGAAAAGAATGATGAAGATAAGAGAGAACCACCAGGGGTGGGGAACCTGTGGCCTAAAGGCTGCAGGTCTCCCACTCCTGCCAGACTCTTTGGGTTACAGTTTTCTAAGTAGAAGGTGCCAGCATTGTACCTGATACTTGCTTTATTTTGGTTCCAGAGACTGTGAAGGAGGGAAACCTGCAATATTCATTCCATTGGAGAGGAAATGGAAAACTGGTACCAGACCTGAGGGGAATCCCTGAAGGCAAGAGCTATAAGAAACCTTACAATGGGAAGTGTTGGCTCTAGGGGCAGAGGACCTGGGTCCAAATCCTGCCTCTGATGTTTATCACCTGGGCAACCTTGGTGGTCATTTGCTCGGCCAGATTCTCCATTTCCTCATTTATAAAATGAAAAGTTTTGACAAAGGCCTCTGAGGTCCCTTCCAGCTCTACAGTCACTCAAAACTCAGTTTTACCATTGACCATGTGAGTTTCCCGGGATTTGGTTCCTTTTTCACTATCCCCTGTAGGAGATCGCATCCATTTTGTGTGTATGGGAGGCAAAGAAAATTATTCTTTCATCAGTTTATTTTCTTTGTAGATTACCTTAATTGTTGTCTTAATTAAATATTGTGCTATTTGATATGTGGCTTCTATATGGTCTCCATTGAGAAGGTACACTGACATGAGGGCTTGAGCTATATTTGAATAATTAGTGGTACCCAAACATCCCACATTGAATAAAAAAAAGTACTGTGCACACTAGTTTGTTTCTAACATAAATCCATTGTTATTCACATTGAACAGTGAACACTACTCCTGTATAATACCTTAACTTTAAAAGGTTTGGACTGATGCTACCTTACCCTCACCACTCCCATTCTAGAGAGTCTTCTAGAATGCAAATACCACATCTCATGGACAATACCAATATATTGACAAGTGGGACAACTAATTCAATGCTTCCTTTGGCTGTTTGGATGCTGTTCCCAACCCCCAAGTCCATTCCACTTTTGGGGAGGACTCTTTCCCCTAAACTACCTGATACACTCTCTCAAGATCACCTCAAGGTACCAAGACCTTTATTGATAGGTCCAGTACAAAGTGGCAATTCTAATTCACAATAACCTAAGACAAGATAATCTAAACAACCCATGAAACTTAATCACTCATGCTTATTAATGTGCCCAAATCCTCTCAGAAAGCCTATTCATAGACATGTTCACAACTTACTTAGCTATGGTGCAATTAAAGTCCCCAAAGAAGGCTAAACTGATCAATCAATTCTCTACCTGGCAAATATCCATTTAAAAATATTTCTATAGTTCACACATTTACACAGTGCTTTTATAAATTTTATGGGCTAATGGAAAGGATTTCTTGAATTCCGGTGACTTGGAAGTAATGTTGCTATTGATGTTCAGGACATAGGGTTAAGTAGTTTGTTCAGACTTCTCTCCTCCTGACGTAGATTTCTTATCTTCTAATTCATATTTTAAACCAACAGGTCATTAGATGGTCATCTTGTTCCTTCTGAAATGAACATTTTAACCAGCATAAATATGATACATTGGACTGGTTGAACCTTTTTTTTAAAGATACTTTTCTATTTCTTTGTAAATGAGTCCACTAATTTCTGTCAGCACTACTTAAAAATCAAATGCTGATAAAATAGAATATGTTATTCACCCTCAGAGGGAAAAAAATTGGGGAATCATACTGTAAGAAACTTCTTGATACCATGAAGAAAAATAGCACTTATTGAATGCTTTAAGATTTGCAAAGCATTTTACATGTCTTATTTCATTTGATCTTTGAACAGCTCTGGGAAGTAGGTGACATTATTATTCCCATTTTATAGATGAGAAAATCAGCACAGACCAAGAGGTTAAATGACTTGCACTTTGTCATACAACTAGTAAGTGTCTAAGGTCAGATTTGAACACGGGTCTTTCTGATTCCAAGTCTAGTGCTTTAGCCACCATGCTACCTAGCTGTCTTTAATGTATGTTACATCATCAATGTGAGATACTTCCTCAATGATGCAGATCATAACCCATTCATGCCTGCCTACATGAGAACATTTATGGACAGCCAGGTGTTGCTGCCTATCCTGTGTAACTCTATGTGTATTATTTCCTCCATGAAAAGATGACAACTGCAGGTCCTCTGTTCTATCCACTGTGCCACCCAGCTGCCCCACCTTTTTTTTTTTTTTTCAAAATGAGGAAATTGAAATAGACAATCTTTATAGTCCTTTCCATCTCAAAGAACTGGACTAAAAGCCCTTCAGTAAGGAGGGAAAAAGTGAAGGAAGGAAAGAGAGGGAGGGAGGGAAGAAAGAAAGAAGGAGAAAAAGAAAGAAAAATAGAAATGAAATAGAAAGTTAAATGTCAGAATATGTTAGTAAGTTATGTAAGTTATGTGTGTCTCCTGACTCATCTTAAAAATGGAAAACTGGCTTATTTGGCAGGTATTATAATGTAGTGGAAAGCCTGTTGGATTTAGAGGCAGAAGCTTGAATCCTAGGCATGCTCCTTACTACCTATGTGTCTTTGAGATATTCTTTCTTCTCTTCTCCCTGGGCTTCAGTTTCCTCATCTGTGAAATGAGGGAATTGAGACCTCTAAGATCTTTCCAGTTTGAAATCCTTTGAAACCCAAGCTTTTTCATAAACTTTGTCTTTAGTAAGAAGCCAGGGGGAAAACAGCCTCCAATTAAGCAAACAAAAAAGGGATTTTTATCTAGGAAAACCAAACCAATACAAAGCATACTGTAGATGAACTGCTTTTTTAAAAATCAGCAAGAAACAAAGTTCACTTATGTGCAGCCTCTCAGCATACACTCAACTTTTGTCCTCAGTGACCTTGGCAGTGTAAATGGCATGATAGCTGTCCCTGACATGACTGATAGGACAGGAGGCAAGAGAACCTAGTCAGTTCAAAGGAAAATAAATAAACTAGTGAACTAATCTACTTTTTTTTGGTCTGTGACTGATTAGCCCAATAGGTAGAACACATGTTAATAAGCACAAGTCTAAGGTTCAGTTCACATAGAATATTTGACTCTTTTTCCCACTGTGGCATTATGGAACCATCCTATAGCTGGAGTCAGGAGGTCCTGGATTCAGATCCAGGTTCTGCCACTTTGTGTAACCTTGGGTAGGTCACTTAACTATGCCAGGCCCCAGTTTTCTCCCCTGTAAAGTGAAGTAAAATGAAGAAGAAACCAACCTCTCAATTTCAGTTCAGCTCAAACTCTATAGAGCTGATTACCATTCTCCTTCTCTACCCTCACCCCTCTCCCCCAGCAATCCATAGCAATTTCACAAATGTGTAGGTTATAAGGGGTTTTGCATAAGGGAACATAATTGGATCAATGCAAATCCAACCATACTTCTGGGGAAAAAATAATTCAATATTGTGTATTGAATTATTGACTTGTGGATTGAACTACTGACAATGGGTCAGAAACAGAATCTTTGTATATAACCTTTCTGTCCTCCTTTCCTCATCTGTGAAATGGAAGGGTTGGATTCCATGACCTCCAAAGTCCATTAAAGTTCAAAATCTTTAGTTCCATGATCCTGTGAAAATATAGGCCAGCCTATGAGATAAGAACCATTTGCATTACTCTTCCTAATCAGTTATTTTAATTTTTTTATCTCTTTCAGATCAATGTAATATGATGGGAGGGGGAAATCTCCTTTTGATCTTTAAATGGAGAAATTAGATAGAAGACAAAAACAGCAGGAAAAACTTTCAGAAGAGATACCAATTCTCTACTTTTTATCCAAGACTTGATGTGGTTGGTACTATGCCATTTCTAAATAGACCCATTTGGAGAGTCTTGCCAGTGATGGGATTCTTTTTGTTTATACTCAGTATTCCATCTTCAATCTCCATGTCTTTTCACAGGCTGGACCCTATGTCTTCAAACATTGTAAAACCTTTTTTAGTGAAATCTATATTATTTCCAAAGAGAATGGCCTAACCATCCACAATGGAAAAAAAAGTGGACAAAAAGCACATTATTCAGCTTATTACCTATAACTTGAAAGGAACTCCATTACATTTAGTCAGTGAATGAATGAACATCAATCAAGCACTTAAGTGCCAAGCATCATGCTAGACCATCTGAATATATCTTGAACAAGTGCTGCAAGATGGACATTTAATTGGCCCCGAAATTGATTAGGAAGAGATTGGAGGAAGGAAGGAAAAAAGAAGGAAGGATGGAAAGAAAGAAAAAGAAGAAAGGAAGGGAAAGGAAGAAAAAGAAAGGAAAGAGAAGGAAGAAAAGGAAAGAAGGGAAGGCAGGAGAAAGAAAGGAAGGAAGCAAGGAAGGAAGGAAACAAGGAAGGAAGGAAGGAAACAAGGATACATAAAGGGGAATTAAAAGCAGGGTGAGAAGAAAAGAGGAATGGTTTTGAAGTCAGAAGACAGGAAGAGGGCAGGGCAGGGAGAAGAAAGATTGGCTGGGGAGCCCTTTACATAATGGAGGTTCCCAGATGTAGGAAATTGTATAGTGTGTTAGTGATCCCCAAAAGCTCACTGCATCAAAAGCCCATCTTTTTAACATCAACAATCTCCCAGTGGTGTTTGAATATAATGGAGAATCATGGAATACCACCATCTCAAAAGAGGCAGAGTTTCTAGTAACTCAAAGGACAATGGCAAACCCCATGGCTGTTGAAATAGAGTGCAGTACATTACCAATCAATGATAATTCGTGGGTGTGTAGTGGAGTAAAGACATCATCAAACACATGTATTGTGGAAAAGCAAGTGAATTGGTAATGCCACAAGAATAAAAGATTGAAGATGGGTAGCCTCAGAGGAATATTGGCACCTCAAGAAAGTAAAAAATGAAAACAAACCAACAAATACCAACATAGGAAGGAATCCAATGCTTCATGGTAGTTCTTCTATGGAAGATTTAAGAAAAGAATCACAGATGACAAGAAGGCGTGGAGGGGCTGTTATCTGTTTCAAGGGAGGCAGCTCTCCCACATGATGAGATCACAGAACTGCTTAAGTGAGTCTATCTCCTCCTACCAGATCTGAAGTTTGCCTGTTGGTAAGGAACATACCTTAGCATTGTAGCCTCCCCCTACCTAGTACAATAGCTCAAACATTGTGGGCATGTAATAAATGTGTGTTGAAATTGTTTAAGGTGGTGGCTCAATGCCACCACCATAAACACAGAAAGGCAAAATGCATGTTTTCTATGCCTTCTCTTCTCCCAAATTCACAAATTCATTCATTAGAAGGGAACATAGGGCTCTGGCAAGCCAATCCCCTGGAAGATTACAACAAAATCCTCCTTTAATGGCTCTCTCCCCAGGAACCTCTGAACTTACTATTGCCCCAGAGAGTCTGTTAGTGTCAGATAAAGCCAGAGGAATCTTCCACTCCTGCAGGCAACCCCACCTACTGTGAGAATTTGTTTTCTTAGTGTGTATGGACAGATCCAGCTCAGTTTTCAGGTTAAGTCAAAGAGTTTGGTAAATAAAAAGAAAAGATATACAAAACACCCTAAAGCTCACATCAAAGAACTTAATTCAATTTCAGTTTCCCTCCCTCTTTAAAAACAAAAAGGTTCAGAACCACACTGCCTCAAAGGCAGGAACTGGATTAAATCCATTAAAAATTTTTTTTTATTTCAAAGCCAAGCATAGAGGAGAAAAATGAAGACAATCTGTAATTCAAGAAGGGAGACTATGGGCGCAAACAGTGCCCATTAGCTTTCCATTCCTTAACAAGAATGATGACCAGTTCTCTTCCTCTAGTCAACTCTCAGGAGCCATGTGGCCACCAAGATGCAGTGTAGAGAGCCTTCATTTTGGAGCTAGAGAATCTGGATGTGAATCCCAGATCTGCTTTTACTTTTACTACCTATATGGATGACCACTAAGGTTCCCCCAACCCCATCCCGAAGCTCTAGATCTTATGACATACTTATACTTCCTGGGTCACAGTGTGTGAATGCTAGAAGTGGTAACTGGTAAAAGGGTTACCAGACACAAGCCAGGGGTTGAGGGAGTTGGTAGCCCTCTTCTCAGTATCAAACAGCATCTTGTCATTCTCTGCTTCATCTGGAGACTCCATTTGGCAGCCAGGCTGCACAACTGCTGTGATGCTCCCATCTGTCCAATCTCAGTGGGATTTAGGGGAATAAGGGTGTGAAATTCAAATGTTTGCAGGGATTTTTTTTTTTTGGCTTGTCTTTTTCACTGCTAATGGCTGCCTGCAGAGATAAAATCTAGAAGACCTTACTTCCTGGTGGACCATTGAATGATTTAAGCAAAACATCTACATCTAATCAGACAAAATTTGTGTTAGGATTTATTTTCATGTAATAAGGATGATAGGACATTAGATTATTCTCTCCCCAACCAAAGAGACAAGAAGTCCCTATAAACCCAAATAAATCACTTAGAATACAAATAGCAGCTGGTAGGTATCTAGAAAGCAGGGGGACTTTTCAGTCCTTGCTGTGGGGATGGAGGAGGGGCAGGAAGGAAACACATGAGAAATTGTATATTCAATCTTGCTAACCAAACTATTGGTAGGAAGATTTCATGCCTTGAATAAGGGATCATAGAAACAACTTATATTTATTGGTTTGTGCCTTTTCCATATTAAGAGAAATAAATTAAAAGAGTTTCTACATCTCAGCTAATATCAATCAACAGGCTATGTAACATTCACCAGTAATCAGCCAACTGGCTGGTATGTGTTTTGACACTTCCTTTCTGAACTTAATATTTGCTTGGTGAATGATTGACATTTTTACCAAGCAATATAAGCACCATTTCTGGGCCTGGTGGGCTAGGAAAAGGTGGTCTTAAAAACACCCTAAGAAATACAGATCCTTCCTTTTATTATTGTTGTTGTTAAAAATAATAATGATACCTAGCATTTACATAGGACCTACTATGTGCCAGGAACTATGCTAAATGCTTTAAAATATTCCTATCTCATTTGATCCTCATAACAATTCTGGGAAGAGGGTGCTATTCTTATCACCAGCATATTACAGCTGAGAAAACTGAAGTTAAGTGACTTGCCCAAGGTCACCTAGTATCTAAGCGTCTAAGGACAGATAAGAACACAAATCTTCCTAATTTCAGGTCCAGGAATATATCCATTCTACCACATAGCTACCACTATAGAAAAGTGGGTGACTCCAGGGGTGGAATATTACACACACTGGGGCACACATGATTTTGACTTAGTTGGTTTTACTTAATATAATTTCTTTGTTACAAGGAAAAGTTCAGTGTCGGGGGCACATTCAGAAATTACTGGTATAAAAAAGATATAAATAAATCTTTTTTAAAAAAGTTATGGGGCAATTAGGTGGTGCAGTGAATAGAGTACTGGCCCTGGATTCAGGAGGACCTGGGTTCAAATCTGGGCTCAGACACTTAACACAAAAAAACTAGCCGTGTGACCTTGGGCAAGTCACTTAACCCCAAATGTCATACCTTTCCCCCTCCAAAAAGCAAAAAAAAGAAAAGTTATATGGGGACAAAAATAGCATAAAATAATAATAATTGGCATTTATGAAGGGCTTAATTTTTACCCAGCATTGTATATACATTATCTTATCTAAGCCTTTGAGACATCTATATGAAAGTGTTGCTCATATTTTGTTTTCAAAGAGGACCAATGACATCATAGGGTGAAGTCATGACTCCTATGAGAATTGGATTCAAGTGAGGCAGAATTGCACAGTCATCAGCCTCACTCTTCCAGAGTCATTGAAGCCAAGTGGCAAGCCAAAAGTCAAGATGACTGGTGATGGCCCAGGATGCAATGGATGACTTCAGGGTCCTTGATGCCTGACCAAGCTCTAAGCGCTCCACACTGCCTACTTCAGCCACCTTCATGGCTGTTGTAACAAATTGTTCTGATCCGCCCATTCTTTGAAAGGAAATTCTTCACATGCTTGGGGTAGACATCCCCCTAACTCACTGATGGGCTTGAGGCCTGTCATTTAGCCCATCTGCTGAGATGATTTTACCAGGGTGTGGTTGTTGTACATGCTACGGCTTCTTAGAGTCATAAGTGAGAGAAGGATGAGAGGTGGCTGAGCAGCCCTGAAAAGGGCTCAGCAAGCACTCACGCCAGATATTAGTCTTCCCTGAACACCCCAGACATCCTATTATGTGAAGTAGATTATATGGGTATTCCCATTTTACCAGTAAGAAATCAGACCCAGAGAGGTCAAGCAACTTGGTCATCGTCATATAGTATGAGCAGGATGTGAGCCCAAGTCTTCCACCAATCTACCCACCATGTCACACTGCTTAAGGTAGATAGAATCATCATTTATTTTGCAAATCATAGTTACCTTTGCTTCTATTTTATTGGACTATTAGACCATAAGCTCCATGAGGGCAAAGATGCTGTTTTATGAAATCTATGTATCATATATAAACTTCCTATCTTAGCTTTGTGTCATATATAAGCTTTGTGTCTTTCCCAGTGCCTAATGTAAGACTATGTTCTATTAAGTATCACTTACAAAGTGTCTATTGAACAGTGGGATTTTTTTTTTTAATGACCTTCAGAGTTCTGTATTCATTAATTCAACAAATATTTATTGAGTTCCACCTACTGTCGTGTGCAAATAACCAGAACAAAGGAAAATGAATTTGACTTATAAAACATATTTTACAAGTTTTACATCTTTAAAAAGTGTTTAATATGCAATGTGTCCTTTTGTTTCAATCAGTTGTTTCATACAAATTGGCACTGAGTTCACAAGATTTCAACATATATTCTTTATTTCTTTATCATGAAACCACACATTTGTCACATCAGACTTTTAAATGTATCTTTGATGAGGGTAGGTAAATGGCACAATGAATAGAGCACTGGCCCCGGAATCAGGAGGACCTGAGTTCAAATCCAGCCTCAGACACTTAACACAAAACAAGCCATGTAACCTTGGGCAAGTCATTTAACCCCAATTGCTCTCCAATAAAAAAAGCAAAAAAAGTATCTTTGATGAAACCCATCTTCCCAAGTCTATCTTTCCTTATAGCCCCATAGGGTTATAAGGAAATTTTTTAATTTTCTATTTTTTATTTTTATTTATTTTATTTTATTATAAGAAAAATTTTTAATTTTCTGTTTTTAATTTTTATTTATTTATTTATATTTATTTTATTTTATTATAAGAAAATTTTTTAATTTTCTATTTTTTGAAGGAGGGAAGGCAAGACAATTGGGGTTAAGTGACTTGCCCAAGGACACATAGCTAGTTAAATGTCAAGTGTCTGAGGCTGAATTTGAACTCAGGACCCCCTGACTTCAGGGCCGGTGCTCTATTCACTGTGCCACCTAGCTGCCCTTAGAGTTTTAAAATAGGGTTTAAATCAGCTGAGTTTCCAGGCCATTGAAGCAGGTTTATCTACATCTCTTAAATAAATCTTTTAACTTTTTGTGATTCATAGCATGATACAAGGTTGAGTTGCATCTCCATTCTGGAATAATTGTAGTTTTACTGCAATTGTACTTGAGAACATATGAATATATTAATCACAGTTTAGCATCCCCTCAGTGAAAACAAGACTTCCATACCCACTATAAGTAAATGACTCTCAAAACATTTCTGGATGGATGTTTTACAGGCTGATAAAGATGCCCAGATTTTCTTACGGGTTCACCTGGACTTCTGATAGTGCTTTTGGTATGGCCTTGAATCAAAATACAAGTTTCTTCCGTTACTTTTCCCAAACTACCTTTAATATTCCAGTCTCTGTTTTGTCATGGTCATGATGAGAATTTTTCTTCACAGTGGGGGTTAGTAGACACTTTAAAAAATTAGTCTTGGGGCGGCTAGGTGCAGTGAGTAAGAGCACCGGCCTCGGAGTTGGGATGACCCGAGATCAAATCCGGCCTCAGAAAATGAGCACCCACACATAAATAATGACTAGCCGTGTAACCTTGAGCAAGTTACTTAATCCCAATTGCTTTAAAAAAAATTAGTCTTGCTGTTTTTCCAATTTCAAGAATCTTATACCACACTTTACAAGGATCAGCTTAGATACCTCCAGCTACCAGGTTCCTCTGAAGAACTTGGCTTGTTTTCTGAGGATTAACCAGTTTACTTTATAGCAATAATTTGTCAATTTTTGTTAATATTTTTTGTTTTCAACAACACTTTGGTACGACTAATCTTGTTTCATTGTGGGCTTGAATTTGTGATCCTTGAAATACTTTCTTTCCCTATACCAACAGTCACTAAGAGTAAGATGTGCTTTAAAAAAAAACAAACAAAAAAAAAACCCAGCTACAATAGAAGTAATATCCATTTGGAAAAGTCACATTTAAAACAACAAAGGAGAACAATTAAATACATGCATATGGATATGAAATTCAGAATTCAACTAACAGAGAACTAACTAAAGGTGGGGGAAATTAGCTCAGTTGGGTTTCTTTTTCATCAGATGTTTTGAATTATTTTGGTGTCAATAGAAGCACATGCATGACCATTGTCACAAAATGAAACTGTATTTTTAAAAAATCATTGTTCATCCCAAGTAATCCCCACATTACTATAGGTATGAGATACTTACTAGGATTGTGAGGGATTAAAAGACAAAGAGCATCTCTGCTCTCAAGGGGATTACATTCTGGTGTGCAATAAATAGGTTAAATGTTGAATTAATAGATACAATATTAGCACAGGCAAAATCTACTCTTGCCCTTATAGTCGGATGAATTCCATGGTATTAGTGGAAAGAGCAGTAGTTTTAGCCTCAAAAGAATTCTGTTTCAATCTTAGCTCTGCCATTTGATACTACTGCAACCATAGGCAAATCATGTAACAATTTTGTGCCTTAGCTTCTCATCTGCAAAATGGTGGTATCAATGGTCTATATGACTTTTGTCCTGCTTTTAAGAAGGCAGAAGTAAAAGGTTCCTTCTACTTCTAAATCTATAATCCTATGACTCTAGCAATAAGTATAGACACTGGGGGCAGAGCCAAGATGGCGGAGTAAAAGCAAGAACTTGCTTCAGCTCCTGCTCCAACCACCTCCAATACCTGTAAAATATGACTCTAAACAAATTTTAGAGCTACAGAACCCACAAAGTAACAGAGAGAGACAAATCTCCCACCAAAGGCAGCTTGGCAAGCCGACAAGCAGTGTCTGTCACACCAGACTGGGAGCCGAGCACTGTCCCATGTGAGCTGAACCCTCCCAGATGTGAGGCCCAGACTGGCCAGATCAGACTTCAGAAGAGTGAATTGACAGCAGTTGTGGCAGTTTCCAGGCTTCTTAACCCATAAACACCAAAGAGAAAGTAAAAGGTCAGTTGGGAACCCTGTTAGAACTGCGTGAGAGAAGAGCCAGGTCCAGCCTCTACTGCCAGGGTAGCAGAGGTGGTGGCTGCACAGCGGCTACATCTGCTGCCACTTGGCTGCCTCTGGAGTTCTTGGCCTACAGATCGTAGTCGGGGCCAAGTGACTATTCAGAGGTTAATTACTCTTGCTTTGACCTGCTTGGATCTGGGTTGCAGTCTTAGGTGGTGGTCCTGGGGTGAGGAACCAGTATGCCAGAGCTTGTGGAGGCTGTAGAGAGGGCACCCTCCTCATAAGTCTGGCAACAGCTTTGGCAGAAGCTGCTCAAACCCCAGCAATGTGGGACATAGCTCTCTCCACTCTGGAAGAAGAGTTCTACCATGGCAAAAAGCTCAAAAGTCAAGTAATTGGCTGGCAAGATGAACAAACAGAGGAAGTGCAATCAGACTATAGAATCCTTTTTTAGGGACAAAGAGGATCAAAACATGGAACCAAAAGAAGACAACAAAGTCAAAACTCCTGCATCAAAAGCTTCCAAGAAAAATATGAACTGGCCATTGCCATGGAGGAGCTCAAGAAGAATTTTGAAAATCATGTATGAGAAGTGGAGGAAAAATTGGGAAGAGAAATGAGAATGATGCAAGAAAATCATGAAAAGTGAGTCAACATGTGTAAACTAAAACATTGATGTAAACTAAAAATAAAGAGGTAAACTAAAAATAAACATAAAATTGAATTTAAAAATAAAGTGAGTCAACAGCCTGACTGAAAAAAATAACACCTTAAAAAATAGACTAACTCAAATGGCAAAAGAGGCCCAAAAACCCAATGAGGAGAAGAATGTATAGACACTCAGACCACAGCCACCTTTGGGCAGATAATGATTAGACTCAGTATGAACCTCTTACAGTGACTATTCCTTCTTCTGAATTAAAAGTTCCTCTAGGGATCCCATTTGTCTTTGGTATTCATGGGTAGTGTATGTATATGCATGTGTCCCTGATGAAAACAAACAGTACTGCCCCAGTGCTGTTAAAAATTTTGGTTTGATGGCCACCATTTGTGGAGCCTGGGTATGTGTGACTGATAAATCAATCAAGAAGTATTTGTTAAGAAGTTGCTATCTTGGGGTGGCTAGGTGGCGCAGTGAATAGAGCACTGGCCCTGGAGTCAGAAGGACCTGAGTTCCGCTGGCCTCCGACACTTAATCCACACAAACAAAAAAAAACCTAGCCGTGTAACCTTGGCCAAGTTACTTAACCACAATTGCCCTAAAGGGGCGGCTAGGTGGTGCAGTGAGTAAGAGCACTGGCCTCGGAGTTGGGATGACCCGAGATCAGATCCGGCCTCAGAAAATGAGCACCCACGCATAAATAATGACTAGCCGTGTAACCCTGAGCAAGTTACTTAACCCCAATTGCTTAAAAAAAAAAAAAGTTGCTATCTGCTAGGAACTGTTAGGTTCTAGGGATATAATTTTTTTTAAAGTCTCCACTCTCAAAGAGCTTATAGTCAATTGGGGGGAGGGGGAGCGACTACAAGTACATATATAAGTACATGTGGGGGCAGACTCAAGATGGCAGAGTAGAAACAGGACTTTTTCGGGGCTCCAGCTCTCACCTCCTCCAATTCATGTAAAAGGTGACACTGAAGAAACTTTGGAGCTACAGAACCCACAAAATGACACAGAGAAGCTAACCTCCCCCCAAGGACAGCCTAGCAGGCTGGCAGCAAGCAGCCAGCTCAGCACTCTGGGAGCCAAGCCCAGCCCCACACAAGCCGAGGTTTTAGCCCCAGGGCGGGGCTGACCAGTCTCCAGCTGAAGAGACTTCAGATCACCAGCAGCTGAGGCAGTTTCCAAAATTATCAACCCATAGATGTTAAGCACACAGCGAGAGGTCAATGCAGTGTGGACTTTGGGATCCAGTAGTTGGGAGTGCAGTTGGCCTCTGCCCCCAGGGCAAGAAGCCGCTGAGGCACTGGGGCCATGCAGCAACAGCCATGTGGCAACTTCAACTCCTGGCCTGCAGATTGTAGAGGAACCAAGCAACCTGTCTGAGGGGTAATCACTCTTGCTTTAACCTGCTTGGATCTGGATGTGGTCTAGGGTGGAGGTCCTGGGGTGTGCGACCAGCTTGCCAGAGTGTTTGGAGGCTTTAGAGAGGGCACCCAACTAATACCTTCAGCAGCTGAGAAAACTCCAGCATTTGGGACAAAGCTCCCCTGTCTAGTAGCAGAGTCCTACTGTGGCAAAAAGCCCAAAAGTCAAGTAATTGAGTGGCAACATGAGCAAATGAGGGAAGCAAAGTAAACAGAGCAACCCAACTTTACACTCCTATTTTGGGGACAAAAAGGATCAAAGCATGGAATAGGAGGAAGACAGTGAAGTCAGAACTCCTGTACCAAAAGCTTCCAAGAAAAATACAACCTGGTTACAGGCCATAGAGGACCTTAAGAAGGATTTTGAAAATCAAGTAAGAGAAGTGGAGGAAAAATTAGGAAGAGAAATGAGAACGATGCAAGAAAATTATGAAATGAGAGTCAACAACCTGATTGAAGAAAATAACACCTTAAAAACAGACTAACTAGGTGCCACAGTGAGTAAGAGTGCTGGCTCTGGAGCTGGGATGACCCAGGATAGGATCCAGCCTCAGAAAATTAGCACCCACACATAAATAATGACTGGCCATGTAACCTTGAGCAAGTTACTGTAGCAGCAAGCACCCCAACATCCCCAGAGTGGCTGCCAACACAGATTCTTAGATCTGCTTTTTAAAGGAAAGCAACTCAAAATGGGTTAACAAGCTTACTTTAATCAATCAAACATATATCATTTACCTAGTTCAGGGGGAAAAGGTCAGCACCCCGAACTTCAAAGTATACAGACAAAACTTACCAGAGAAACAAACAGATAAAGCAGGCAGGCTTCCAAACTGCCCAACCATTACATCAATACCAAATCACAGTTACCAGAGAGGGAGGCATCAACATCTGGGTTTTCAAAGCCGGGGGGCTCTCAATGGCTTCCCAGAGTCTCGTCTGGTCAAATCACACAACATTTCTCAAAGTAAGCCCCAAAGCAAAGCCTCACATCAGGGATTATATAGCCTTCTCCAGGCTCAGAGAATGTCACAGCCCTCTGGACCCACTGGCCAATCACAAAGCAACAAGGTGTGGGCATTCCTGAAAATCAAGCCTCCTGCCACAGGCTCCATGTGACCACATTCAGCCTATTAGAGGGCAGAGTATATTTTCAAATCAAGGAAGGTTCTCAGAGTCTCTTAAGCCAATCAAAGGGTCTAGGTGCAGGGAAGATCTTTAAATATGCATTCCATTACAGTTACTTAACCCCAATTGCTTAAAAAAAATAGACTAAATCAAATGGCAAAGGAGGCTCAAAAAGGCAATGAGGAGAAGAATGCCTTAAAAAACAGAATTTGCCAGATGGAAAAAGAATCTCAAAAGCTCACTGAAGAGAATCATTCCTTCAGAATTAGATTGGAGCAAATGGAAGCTAGTGACTTTATGAGAAATCAAGACACTATTAAACAGATCCAAACAAATGAAAAAATAGAAGGCAATGTGAAATATCTCATTGGGAAAACCACTGACGTGGAAAATAGATCCAGGAGAGATAATTTAAAAATTATTGGACTACCTAAAGGCCATGATCAAAAAAAGAACCTAGAAATCATCCTTCAAGTGATTCTCAAGGAAAATTTCCCTGATGTTGTAGAAACAGAGGGCAAAATAGAGGTTGAAAGAATCCACTGATCACCTCCTGAAAAAGATCCCATAAAGAAAACTCCTAGGAATATTATAGCCAGGTTCTGGAATTACCAGATCAAGAAGAAAATATTACTAGCATCCAGGAAGAAACAATTTGAATATTGTGGAAACACAATCAGGACAACACAAGATCTGGCAGCTTCTATACTGAGGAATCAAAGGGTTTAGAATATGATATTCCAGAGGTCAAATGAGCTGGGATTAAAACCAAGAATCACCTACTCAGCAAAACTGAGTATCATGTTTCAGGGGGAAATATGGTCATTTAGTGGAATAGAAGACTTTCAAGCATTCTTGATGAAAAAAACAGACTTGTATGGAAAATTCAACATTCAGATAGAAGAAACAAGAGAAGCATGAGAAGGTAAACAGGGAAAAGAAATCATAAGGATCTTATCAAAGTTGAAGTGTTTATATTCCTACATGAAAAAACAATAATTGTAACTAATTAAATTTTTCTCAGTACAAGAATAGTTGAAGGGAATATAAATATATAAATATATGTATATATATATATATATATGTATATATCTATATAGGAGGGCATATGGGCATATGAACACATGTGAATGTGTGTATATGTGTGTACAGGCATACATAGATAGAGGGCACAAGACCAATTTAAAGGAAGGGATGATACTTAAAAGGTGAAATTAAGAGGTGAGAGAGGAATATAATGGGAGGAGATGGGGAGAGACAGAATGGGGTAAATTTCTGATATAGAAGAGACAAGGGAAAATAGTTACAATGGAGGGGAAGAACAGGAAGGCAAAAGGGAATGGGTCAACCTTATTCTCATTGAATTTGGCTTAGGGAGGGAATGACATACACACTAAATAGGGTATCTCACCCTACAGGAGAGGGTGAGGGGTGCGGGAGGGAATGAAAGGGGGGATGATGGAAGGGAGGGCAGGCTGAGGGAGAGGGAAGTTTGAAGGACCCACTTTTGAAAAGGGACAGGATCAAAGTAGAGAATAGAACAAGTTGGTGGTGGGATAGGAGGGAGGGAAATATAGTCAGTCTTTTGCAATATATCCACTATAGAAATGTTTTGCATAGCTACACATGTACAACCTATACTGAATTGCTTACCTTCCCAGTAAGGGTGGGTGATAAGGAAGGAAGGGAATGAATCTGGAATTCAAAGTTTTAAAATCAAATGTTTAAATATATATGTATATGTATATATACTATTATTAATATTATTTTACATGTAACTGGAAAATAAGACATACAGACACTGGGGCATAGAGATGCACTGTGCTCTCCTGGAAAGTTGGAGGGGGTATGGGAGAAGATATGGGAAAGAGCAGATTGGAGGAGGGGATATTTTGGGGCACTGAGTGGGGGAAAAAAGGGAGAAAATTTGTAACTCTAAATCTTGCAAAAATGAATGATGTAAACTAGAAGTTAATAAAGCATTTGATTAAAAAAAATAAGTGCATCCAGAATAATACAAAATAAACACAAGGTAGGGAGAAAGACAGTAATGACCAGATCAAAGAGATCAGGAAAGGCTTTGTGGTCTAGCCCTATTGTTTGAGAATTCTAGAGAAGTTTACAAGCTGTTTTGGCCCACTCAGCTGCTCATTGACCCTTCTACCCCACCAGCCATTATCTGTTTGGGTATCTCACTGTCATCTAATCTCCCTTCCAGAGAGAGATGGTAGAATTTTTAGATGTTTATCTTCTTTGCTAAAGTAAAGACTGATTCCCATTTTCCTTGTTCTATAAGTGATGTAGTTAGTCAGCAGGTTCATCATGGATATCCCCTTATTGTTTCCATAATAAACTAAGGTCTCCAGGTTTTAACCACATAATTCTAGGTTTGCAGCAAGAAGTAGCCTGCATTTTATGTTTCCAATTAAGCTATCTTTTGCTATATAGCTGTCATAAGATGAAATCAGAGAGGTAGAGAGATAGATGGATAAATAGACCAACAGACAGGGATATATGGATAGATAGATAGATAGATAGATAGATAGATAGATAGATAGATAGATAGATAGTGTAGATAGACTGACAGACAGATAGGAAGTAATAGAGAGATAAAGGGAGATAGGGAGAGTATGTCTCTAAGTTTGAGGTCAAACAATGAATTTAGATTAGAAATGCCCACCTGGAAAGATGGAGGCTAGAACAGCTTAACATCTTTCTAGAGCCTCTATGACAGTTGCCCTAACCAAAGAGTAGTAGCCAGAAGAGACTGGGCTCATTAAATCAGTAGGGGGAGGAGGTTGGGGCATTGTTTATTCCATAGGTGCAGAAAATAAGTATGTCCTACTTTCTGTGGCTAAATTAAATCATTAAAAATCCAGGGAAGCAGCAATATGGTTATTTTGTAAAAAGACATCTCCTTGGTTTCCGTCTGATACTCTGCAATATGACAGCTTTGGCATATTTTAAAGATCACTAAATGTAGCTAGGAAGAAAAGTTTCAAAAATAGACGTGATACTGGGCAAGCTTTTAATGGCATAATGGAATTTCTGTTTTAATTTATTTTTAAAGGAAGTTCCTGTCAAAAAGGGCTGAAAATCCAGTTAAAGATAGGTAGTACCAACACATGGAAAGTGCTAACATCTGATTTCCTTGGAGAAGTGTGGGAGTTAAGAAGGTGGAAAGATGGAAGAGAAAGATTATTTTATCAACTATTTGCATTTCCTCAAGATAGCAATAACTATCTTGTAAATTTTGTTTAGCTCGTTTAAGGTCAAATTCTTTATTTTAGCTCAGAAGAAAAGGCTAAGCATTCTGCAATGTATCCCATCTATCTCAATGAGTCAGAATAGATACCAGTTCAAGGTGTTTGGGAGGCTTATTTGGGAGCAAGAAGAAGAATGGGGCAAAGACACTACCATGATATCTTTAAACAGTGCAGTCAACTTGGGGAAGGCTTTCAGAGAATGCCAAACACCTCCAAAATACACACCGTGACTATCCAACCAAAGGACAGTCTTCAGTCTTCCACAGTGGGAAGGACTTATTAGGGACTCCTGCACAGATGCCTAACATCTCTGACAGTGGCATCATCATTGAATACAAAGGACAATGGCATATGTAATGCACCCCACACAATGAATAGCTTAATAGCATAGTGTATTAGAGATTTCAAGAACTGAGCATTTTCTTTCCTTATGGTAGTTGATGCTGACAGGATAAACAGAATTATAGGAGATTCACTGTGCTAGAAAAAGTATTAGAGTCACAAGACTTCATGTAAGTTCCACCTCCCTGTTCTGCTTGCTCTGTGATCCTGGGTAAATAATTTAATTACTTTTGGGGCTCAGTTTCCTCATCTGTAAAATAGGAATAACAGCATTTATCCCACATACCTGACAGGGTTGTCTTAAGGACCAGAAAGGTCACGTATCTAAAATGCTTTCTTATTAAAAATGCACTATACAATTATACACTGCTATTATTCTTGCTGTTATTAATTTCAAAATTCAACAAGAGACAGAGACCCAGTAGCTAGATGCTTCAACCAGAAAACAAGAGGATGACTTTAAATTGGTACATATAATTCTCTCACTTGCAATTCCATCATTTTGACAGAACCCATGGTTTGACACTCATATTTGTAATTTTGACAGAACTCTTGCATCCATTTTCTATGTCTGACTTCTAAGTTTTGTATGAAATCCTTATTTCATAGATTTCTAGGGCTGGAGTAGACCCAAGAACTCATCTATATCAACCCCTTTATTTTATAGATGAGGAGAAGTTAAGTCAAGGCAAGGCAGCTAACATTTATTAAGTACCATGAGTCAGGCATTATTCTCAATGCTGAGGATACAAAGATGTACAAAACCAAATCAAGCACCAAAAAATCAGCCCCTGCTCTCAAGGAGCTCCTAATCTAATGGAGGCATCTGAACACATATTCCTAGGTGGATAATTTAAAATATGCATTTCAGTGAAGTCACTGGGACATAGAAACCAATTTGGCACAAATATGAGAAACCACAGCTTGTACCTATCAGACTTTACAAAAATAATAAATAGCATTTCCATAGCCCTTTATATTTTGCAAAGCACTTTAGAAACATTATTTAATTTGATCTTTATGACAAGCTTGGGAAGTAAGTTTTACCATTAACCTCATTTTACATATGAAGAAACTGAGGCAGAAATCAAGTGACTTGTTCAAGATCATACAGATAGTAAATAGTTGAGGTCATATTTGAACTCAGGTCTTCCTGACTCCAGGCCAAGTATTCTGTCTCCAGGGTTGCCTAGATGACTTTTAAACCTCGTGTACAAAGCATAGGAAGACTGGGCTATTGACTAGAGACGTCTAAGTGTCTGTTTAGGGAACTAATCCATCTTCTTGGTTCTCCTTAACTGACTATACACAAGTCAAGCAGCTCTAACCCAGCATCTAACAGCAATCTCTAAAATCTAGTACCTTAAACTTGGCATTCTACTCAGAAATTCTAACCTTGGTCTCTTACCTTATATCTCCTTTGTCTTGAATTCCTTTGACTGTGATTGTAGATTGATGCTCCGAAGTCATGCCTAAGTATTGACTCCAAAAACTAATCTCAAGTATCAGTCTGGACCTTATGAGACCATGATAATGAAAAAAATATCACTGAAGCAAGGAGATCCTTTGCGTATTATTTTGTCATCATACCAGGTTAAAATCCTGCTCCAATAAACTACAATTCTAAAATTTTTTGTTGTAGTAAAATGTTAATTTGAATAATTTTTGCTTAGGAAAAAACAGGCTATTGACAGAACCTTGAAAATTTGGCGCTGTACAAACACTGCAATTCTATTGGGACTTGGTTTGTATTGCAAGGTATTTGGCAGGCAGCATCATGCCTATGAAAGATTGCTTAATCTGGAGAAAAGGTAGCTGCCATCTTATTACCAAAAGGAAAAATGAAGAGGTTTTTCTGATTTCCCTAACAAGCTACAAAGAACTTGCCAATCTGGGTTTAAAAGTCAAGTTGAAAAATTATGCAATCATTTATTTAAGCAAACCTTTGTTGGGTGCCTATTAAATGCATACAGACTGGGTAAAGACATAGGATTTATAAGCACCTTGGTCTTCTTAATGGCGCCAAACTTGAGGTGGTAGAGTTAAATCTCTCTATTCACCCACTTGTTCAAAAGAAAAGAAAATTACTATAGCCCTTTTGGTAATCCCTGGGAAACTAATAGTCAGCCTCAGAAGGTTTTATTTGGAGTCTGTTTAATGAAGCTCTTCTATTCAGGACTTGTCTTATTTAGTCAGTTCAACTCTATACTCAGAAGAGAATAAATCTTGAAACAGACACAGGCCAAGCTCTTCAGGCTTAGGTTGTATGGGGCATTTGGCATCCAGAGGGCAAGTCTGGGCCTAATCCACTGACTGTTCAACAGCCAGCAGAGGAGCCAGTGTACTGAAAAGCAGCCAGCACTGACTGGGGTCGAGCTCTGGCTTGTTTCTCTCTGGTTCTCTCTGCATTGCTGTTACTAGGTTCATGTGGTTTTCCCTGGCTTTCTTTTCCCCTCAGCCTCACCCACACCAAAAAAGCACCAGCAAAAAAGATTAGTGTGAGCCTGAAGATTAACATCAGTGAGAAACAGAGGTCATGTTCTGGAGCCAAGGCTAGTGAAAATGGATCAGTCCCTTATGCATTATTCATTCTGTATCTACGAAGTCATCTTATGAAGCCTTCAATTTAGATACCTACACTTCTGTCATTAGTTCCTCATTTACTGTTCTGAGCTCAGAACACAGGGCAATCAACACATATAATACTTCAACTAACCCACTTTTTAAAGTGTTAAATTTTGAATTGTGCTTTGAACAAGGCTCCCAATTCCCAAATATGCTGAAATTTGAGAAGTGTTGCATAAGTCTATGAAGGAAAAAAAGCCATCCTACTTCTCCTATGGATTATTAAGGCTACAAGACACGTACATGATTCATAACTATTTGGAGATACTGTGGGAAGGTGAGTCAAAAACAAGTGCAGATTTTTCTAGTGAGAAACTCCAGAATTTTAATTAGCTTTGAGTCCTTTACTCCCCTGGAAATACCGAATGTCTAATCATCTGCTCAATAACATTACAGTAATTATAACAATATAGAAAAGGAAAATTTTCGAGGGTTCTACTTAGGGTGCTTTTATGAGTTTATTGCCAAGAAGGAAACCATGCATTGGCTACCATACCTGGCATTTTGTTGGTGTTGAATAGATGTTTAATAATAATAAAAATAAGAATAATATAGGTCATTCTTTTTCATGTATTTGTATCAAGACCTATGATTTCATTGGTGCAGCCATGGTTCCCAATGTTTTTGTTCTGTGAACCCCTTTCAACAAGATAAAAAAAATATTTTGGGAAGCCCCAGGCAAATTAATGCTTAACAATGATTTGCTACTTAAGGTACTGTTATATAACTTTCAGCACCACCCTCTGGTACCATAATCATGAACCCTGCTTCTTTGGAAGAAGGAAACATTGTTCTGTTCTTAAGGTTCATGAAAAGATACAGTGTCCAAAATGAGATACAGTCCCACTGTGCCCTGGTCAGGCTTTGCCCCAGTTAGACAACACCTGCATATTGTGTTCACTGCTGGGCACTACATTTTAAGAAGTTCATTGATAAACTGAAACATGTCCAGAGGGGTAAGTAGGCAGGGGAGGGCACTGACAATTATGCCATAAGGGATCAGTTGCAGGAAATGGGATTTTGATTGAGAAAAGATAATACTTATCCACAAGTATTTGAAAGACTGCTATGTAGCAGACAGATTAGAATTGTTCTGGTTAGTCCCAGAGAGCAGACTAGGAACAAAGGGGGGAAGTTTCAGAGAAAGATTTCAGCTACTTGTAGGGGATATCTATCTAACAATCAGAACTGTCCAAAAGCAGAAGGAGTTGCCTTGGGAGGCAGTGAGTTCCCCTTGACTGGAGGCTTCCAAGAATGACCATGAGAGGTATGTTATTTAGGAGATCCTTATGCAGTAATAGATTGAACCAGATGGCCTCTGCCATCACTTCTAACTTTGAGATTCTGTGGTTTCTGCCCAGAAGAGCAATGGAAGTAAATGAAGGTTTCATGAAGAAAGTGACATTTGAGCTAAGCCTTAAAGGATGATGGAAAGGCAGAGATGAGATGGGAACTAAAGAACAGATATTTCCAACATACATAACATGAGTGAAGGCAAAGAGACAAGAAAGTACTGCTCACTTTTTCTGGATCATTAGTCATGTCTCCTCCCCTTACCAAGTCCTTTCTCTGCCTTCTCTCTCAGAGATGTCACCAGCTCCCATGAGTTCAATATCATGTCTCTACTCCCAGATCTAGATGGCTATAATTGTTCCCTCTCTTGAGCTCTGATCCCAAATCACCAACTGCCTGATCCACATTTCCAACTGGATGTCCCATAGATGTCTCAAATGCTACAAAGCAGTATCTTTCCTCCACAGTCCACCCTTCTGACATACTTCCCCATTTCTATTAAAGGCACCATCAACCTTTGAGTCACCAGAGTCATCCTTGACTCTTCACTTTCCTTTAGCCAGGTCTATAAATAAGGGAGAAGGTGAACCTTGCATTCCCAGACTGATGGTGGAGGGAGGGAGACCCGGGATCCATAGAATTTGAGGCTTCTCTGTGAATACAAAGATAGAGCCAGGTACATAAATGAGGGAGAACTCGAGCCTTGCGCTCCCAGACTTATGATGGAGATAATGCCACTATCTACATATCCAATCTACACTTCTTCCTGAACTACAGTACCCATTCACTATCTACAGAATATCTATACCTGCATATCCACAAGGAAATTAAATTCAATAAATCCATGTTGTAATGCCCATGTCCAATCTGTTGCAAGTCTTGTCAATTGAATTCCATGTCCTTTGCATCCTGTTCCCTCCTCTTCACTCATGTAGCCACTGCCATAATTGAAGATGATCACCTTTCACCTACCATTACAATTGCTTCCTAATTGGGCTTCCTGTCTTAAATCTCTCCCTTTTCCATTCCATGCTCCACACAGATCTGACTGTGCCATTGCCTGCCTAAGAAGCTCCTCCTAGGAGGAAGTATGAACCTTGGCATTCAATGCCCTTCGAAAGGATATTGGGTGTAATTTTTTAAAACATCCTAAAACACATTTTATTGATATTTTCTGTTTCTTTTATCACCATAATATCTCATGTATCCCCCTCTCTCCTCCTCCCAGACAGTCTGGCCTCATTTTTAAGGCTTACTGCAACATATTTCTTCATATACTCTTGGTTCCTTGCTGAACTGACCCACTTGCTACTTTCATTTTCTTTCTCCTTAGAAGAATGAAAATTCCTTAAGGGGAGAGACCATTCCATTTGTGTCTTTTATCTTTGCATCTTTGGGCCTAACACAGTGACTGGCACCCAGTGGTACCTAACAAATGCTTGCTGAATGACTGGATCTTGGCTTTGCAATACAAGTGTCTATAAGCAGGAGAGTGGGGTTGGATTGAGAGGGGGCACTAGGACCCTGCACATATCCTCCTTCTTCCTGCCCACATCACAACGAGTGTACTCATTTTCTGCATAAGACCCTGAGTGGGAGGCTGGCCAGCATCAGCCAGCCTTCATACATACTGCAAGATGTTGCTTTTTTTCTTTCCTACCCCTGAAGCCAGCTGCCCTTCCCCTCTAGAGCAGAAATCTCTATGTGGGGGCTATGGCATGACCCCATGAGATGTGTAATGGACCATTTGGAAGATGGAAAGATGGACTACATCCCACTCTTCCCGCAACTAGCCAATTGTGGCCTTATCCCCAACAAGACCATATCAACTCTTACCCCCAACCCATCTTCACTCTGTCTTCTACTTCTTTTTTGCAAGTTCCTGGCCATGCATTGGCTTCTTCTGAGCTAAGCACCAACCCCTCAGGGCATCTATAACCTAACCTTAACCTGGGCATCTACAATAGCACATGCACAGGTCCCACTGGGAAAATTCCTCCCTCCAGCATACTCACCTCTTCCTGTAAACGACCTCCATGGCATGGCAGGTGCCATAAGGGCCTCAAAGAGAAGGTTCTATTATTTTAAACAGTGATTGGTGAATAAAAACCTGCTTCCCACCTTTCTTTCAGGTGAGATAGAATGAATCAAATAGTATTTTATCATTATCTCTTTCTTTAATATTTCTAGTTTGTGTAAGTTTTATAATGTCCATGTTAGTGCAATATAATATATAAATAGGTAAATATATACATATTGAAAGTATGTGCTCATTTTTTAAACTGATATTAAAATTTTATGTTAAATTTATTTATATTAAATAAACATTAAGTTTATATTAAATAAATATAATTAATATAATATAATATATTATAATGTTTATAATATTAAAAATAAATTGTTGTCACTGTCTAGTGGCCAAAGGTCAGGTTTTCTGCCATTCCAGGGGCATCATCTCCATCCTTCTCAGTTCATTTTGAGAAGAAAGGAATTTCCCAGATCTCCCATCGAGTGAAGGGAGCACTATTTACACATAGCACTGCCCTATACCAAGGGGTCCTGGGCTCCAATTTTCTGTACTGAAACTATACATCCTGGGATTGGAGGCCTTTGTCTGACTCCTAGTGGCCACTTTAACTATCATCATTCCACTGTCTCCTTTTTCTTGACCCTAGCTCTAGGAACAATGGTGGGCTAGATGATCCAAAGCAACGTGCCAATAGCACAGGCCATTCCAAGTCTTGCACTGGCTGGTACTTGTGCCAGGAGGCACCCACCTAAAGGGGTCTGGATCTGGTTGCTGGAAATAGACACTGGAGAGACTTCTATGTAGAGGCATAAAAGCAATATTAGTCTTTGCCCCCAGCAGTCACCAACTTTGCCATTTTTTCTTGATCATAGACATCAAGGCTTCTTAAGCTTTTTCCACTCGTGATTCCATTAGCTTTTCTTATACATAATGGTTCTAAGTGTGAGTTCAGAACTCAGTGAGATTGAGTCAAGTAGGAAGTAATAAAAAAACACTCTTTTTTTTTAACTGAATGAATGAAAAAACAAAACCCAGCCATATGCCAGGTGTTTACTATGTGCCAAGCATTAGAGGACTTGCCAAGTACTTGCTAAGAGCTAAAAATACAAGTACAAAAGTGAAAATAGTTCATACCCTCAAGGAGATTATATTCATATAGGGAGAGACAATACATGTGGGAATAATGTCCCAGGCAGGAGGATATTGACTTGGAAAGTGAATGGAATGATAGGAGAGTCAACTAGCATGCCTCTTCCAATAGTGATGCAAAATTAATTTGATTTCTGCATAATAACAGTAAGAATATCAATACTCGGGGCGGCTGGGTGGCGCAGTGAGTAGAGCAGCGGCCCTGGAGTCAGAAGGACCTGAGTTCGGATCCGGCCTCAGACACTTAATGCACACACAAATAAAAACCTAGCCATGTGGCCTTGGGCAAGTTACTTAACCCTAATTGCCCTCCAAAAAAAAAAAAAAGAATATCAATATTCAATGAAGACATATATTGGTTGGCCCAGCTCTCTAGTGCCCCCATCCATGGGGATACAACTACATGGACGGCAGCAACAGTCTCCAAGGGAATCAGAAGTCCATCTGAGCCAGAGATCTACATCTTCTCTCTGGCACTGACTTCTGTAGGATTTAAATGATCCCCCAATTGGACCTAATGCTTTGTTATGGTGCTACTCATATCCTTGGGTCTCCATGACTAAGGGCTATATATACACCTTTAATCATTAGCAAAGCATAACTTTCTCTTTCAACTTCAAAGTACTTTGTAAGGCCAGCTTCATGATAGGCTGCTTTTTTTGTGTGCAGGCTGGGGATGTATGGGCCAATGAAAAGAACAAAAGTGACTTGGGGGTTGCTGGCTGTGGATCTGCTTGACACTAAAAAGAAAAACAAACTAAAAAGATGCAAACTGATCCAAGGGTGTGTTGGCACTGGCTATCTTATTTTAATATAGCTAAAACGTTTTCGAGTCAGAGAAAGACACGGGCAGACAGAGAGACAGATGGACAAAGAGAGGCAGACAGATAAACAATGGGAAACAGAGATAGGCAAACAGAGAGAGGCAGGCAGACAGGAGAGAGGAAGGGATGGAAGAGACAGAAGGTAGACAGAGAGACTGACACAGAGAAAGAAAGAAAAAGGGACAGAGGGACACAAAGAGAGACTGACATAGGCTTAGAAGAAGATAGAGAGACAGACAAGGAGGGACAAACAAAGGCAGAGAAAAAAGATGGACATAGGCATAGAGATAGACAAAGAGAGATAATTGGGCAAAAAAAGACACAGAAGCATGCAGAAAAATAGAGAGACAGACAGAGGGGAGAGAGAGAGAGAAAGAGAGAGAGAGAGAGAGAGAGAGAGAGAGAGAGAGAGAGAGAGAGAGAGAGACAAAGAGAGAAAGAGAGACAGAGACACACATAGACAGAGGGAGAGACAGAGAGAAACACAGAGAAAGAGAAAGAGAACAGAAAAAGTGGTTGTCAGCACAGAACAATGCAGAAAGGAATTGGAAGAAGTGGAGGGAAGGAAGGGAAAAGGGGGAGGAAGGGGGTGGGGTTTATGTGACATGGACCTGGAAGCAACAGCTTACAGCAGTGGGTATCAGAGTACCAAAGGGAAAAAGAAAGACAATTATTGAACCAAGAAGCAACCAGGCACTGAGCCAAAATGTGGAGGGTCAAATTCAGACCTTGCCTTTCACTGAGGTTGTGATGATTATGTAGATCTGGAGGTGGGAGGGAGGATTTCAATTATCTAGAAATCTTGAATCCTGACACTTATGGTGCAGTCATTATCTTTGAGGAACATGAGGGACCACCAGAGGGAATGGTTTCTTGTCTTTAGCCATTCCAAATTCTTTCCTCAAACGTTTATGATATGGGGTGTTGCTTCCACACAGTAATTCAATAAGTTAGAAGAACTGTGATGGTCCCTGGGAAAGTTGGGATCTATCAAGAATGGCATAAAAAGGATGAGTAGAGTGCTCTGGACTTTTTATGGGTTGAGTAGAAGTCCCTTGTGTATTTATGTTCTGTTTTTGATGTCTTGTCATCCTGAGTGTTTGCAGGATAATTGAATACATGGCTTGGGGGAAGTGGTGTTCTCAGAGTGCCTCTTGGGTGGTGACAAAAATGAGCCAGACCCTAAAGTTCCCAGGGCTTTCTTGGATGGGGGCAGAATGAGACAGAGAGATTTTTTAATTACCCAGGTTCTCATGCCAGGAGCGACACCAATGCCAAGGTTACAGAGGTAAAGTTGTGGACGTTGATAATACTGCCAAAGGAGAAAATATAAAGAGAAAATCAGACCAAGGGAAGAATTTTGGAGAATATTCACTTTCAGTGGGAAGGAAAAGGAAAAGAAGCCAGTGAAAACAGAGGAGCATTTAGAGAAAGCTGAGGAGAGCAGGGGAGTGTGGTGTCACAGAAGCTTAGGGAGGAGACAGTATCAAGGAGAGAGTGGTCAACACCATGACAAGCTACCAAAGGTCAAAGAAGATAAAAACAAGTGAGAAAAGGCCATGAGTATGATGATAAGAATGTCACTAGTGACCTTTGAGGGGACAACTTCAGGAGTCATAGACAGAGGGACCAGATCAGAAGGAACTGAACAGAAATATAGAGAGATAAATCAGATTGCATGCCATCTTGGGAAATAGACTACAGAGGGAGGGGGAGAAAATTTAGAACTCAAAATCTTATAGAAGTGAATGTTGAAAACTAAAAACAAATAAAAAAGAAAATTAAAAAGAAAAAGAATTACAAGTAGCAATATAATCAATGACACCACATTTTAAGAAACTCTGTACCCAAAGCTAAGTCCATTCAGCATATTCATTGCATTCATTGTTGTCATTAATTTGTTTTACACATAAAACTCTAAATAATTTGAATAAATATCTATATATTACATTTTTTCACAAAGAAGTATAGGCAGAGACTATACTGTACATTTAAAGGAGTTTGCTGAGGAAAAAAAAAAGAGAAAGATGGACTGGTAACTCTTCGGGATAGAAGGGTAGAGGTTAAGATTTTCTTTACGACCAGGGAAACAGCAGCACATCACATAGTCCATCTATGAGCCAAGGCTCACACAAAGAGGAGCGAACCTCTTGTCTCCATTTAGCATCAATTAGCTTTTAATGTAGCTACCATTCTAAGAAGCTAGGAAACGCAACATGGCATAAGGAAAAGGTCATTGGATTTGAAGTTCAAAAGATCGGGGTTCAAATTCTGAGTAATACTTAGAACTACTTGGCAGTGGGGAGGACTGTCTCAATTTCCTCATCCATTGTGGATGTAATAATACTTGTATCCCAAAGTTACTGTGTTCGAAAACTATACAAAGTGCTATAGAAATCTGAGGTCTTCATCTGGTGATGGTGGTAATGTTAATGGCAGTGATGATTCGTTATTTACATTTTGAACCCCTAGAACAGGCCTGCAAAACTTGCAGACCAAGGGCACACCAAAGGATTTCGGGTGACCTGCGAAAAATATAGAGGATGTTTTCCTCTACATTTTTTGAGGGCTGCCCAAAATCCTTTACCATGCCACAAGTGGCCCATGGGCCGCAAGTTGTACAGGCCTGTCCCAGAAGAACTGAAGACATAAATTGGAAGGAGGGGAGCTATGGTGGCTTAGACATCAAAGTTAGGCATCTTGAGACCTGGAAGAAGTATTAGTTCTCCATGAGGAAAGAAAATTTGAACTGTATTTTGAAAACAAAAGAAATCAAAGGCTATGGCATTTTTGTGCTACTTATAATAGAGGCAAACAGTCTTATGCATTATAGTCAGACTAATTCAAGTTTTACAATAATTGATTGCTTTAAAGCACCAAGAAAAGGCTAAAACACATTCTGTAAGCTTTGATTCAGAAGATAGGGAGACGTAGAATCCACTTTAGAAAAATATTTCATGCATTGTTGCTGGAATTGTGAATTGATCCAACCATTCTGGAGAGCAATTTGAAACTATGCCCAAAGGGCTATAAAAATGTGTATACCCTTTGACTCAGCAATACCTCTTCAAGGGCTGGATCCCCGAGAGCTCATACAAGTGGAAAAAGGACCCATATGTACAAAAAAATATTTATAGCAGCTCTTTTTGTGGTGGCAAAGAATTGGAAATCAAGGGGATGCCCATCAATTGGGGAATGGCTAAATAAGCTGTGGTATATGAATGTAATGGAATACTATTGTGCCATAAGAAATGAGGAGCAGACAGACTTCATAATAACTCGGAAAGACTTATATGAACTGATGCTAAGTGAGGGGAGCAGAACCAGGAGAACATTGTATACAATTACAGACACATCGTATCTGTGATGACTAACTTTAATAGACTGGGCTCCTCTCAGCAATGCAAGGTTCTAAAACAACTCCAAAAGACTCATGATGGAAAAGGCTATACATATCCAGAGAAAGAATTACAGAGTCAGAATGCAGATTAAAACAGACTATTTGCTCATTCTCTTTTTTGTTTTGTTTTGTTTCTTCTCTTGTGTAGGACCTAATATTGAATTGCATGCCCTTGGGGGTGGGGGGGAGTGGAGAGAAAGAGAGAGAGGTGGAGAAAACCTGGAACTCAAAAACTTGTGGAACTGAATGTTGTAAACTAAAAATAAATAAATGTCAAAGAAAAAATTCTGAAAAAATAATCCATTGTAATTAACATTTTAAAAAATTTAGGCAGTAAAGGCTTACATTTCAGTTACATAGAAAGCTTTTTTTTTCATGTGGAATGATCTCACTTACCCATAAGTGCCCAGTAGATTCGATATCCCTGGCATCTTGCATCTAAGAACGTCACTGTGGCCCTTACCTTGTAAAGGCTTCATTCCTACCTTAATTCTTCATCCCTTCTTTCTTCATAGTTTTCTTTCTCTTTTATATAGTCTGATCTTAAATTTTTACTCATAAGTCTCTGGGAAAATCTACAATCTCCACATTCAGTTTTCAAAGAATTCCCCCTACAGAGGCGGCTAGGTAGTGAAGTGAATAGGTCCTGGAGTTAGGAGTACCTGAGTTCAAATCCGGCCTCAGACACTTAACACAAAAACTAGCTGTGTGACCTTGGGCAAATCACTTAACCCCAATTGCCCTTCAAAAAGAAAAAAAAAAAGAATTCCCCCTACCACAAATAAACCTACTTTCAGGTGTTTTTGAGCTTTTCTTTAATCTTTGCCTTCCCCATCCCCCAACCTCCATGCCCCCAATTTCATCGCTTCCCTTTATCAGCTGTTACCCCATGTTGGGAAAATTCCACTGCCTCTGTGCGTCTCTTTCCCAAACTATTTTTTGCTCCCTTTCTCAGGCTCTTCCCCTTCTCAAGATTCTCCTGATCTTCACATTTTGCATTTGCACACTTTTCTCAGGAGATCTGCATGCCTGCCTGGATTTGGCTTTCCTGCTCTGTTCTTTATCCCTGATCTTTTTCTTGACCTCCTTCTAAGTTTCCCCTCTTGCAAGTTGCTTATTCGTTTACTTTTTATGGAAATGATTGCAAGCGGGGAATATGAAACCTAAAACTTTCCCCCCTAGCCTCCTGGTTTTCCTTTGTAACCTAAAACATCACTCCAAAGGGAAGATCTGAGTTCATCCACAGACTCTTGATGGGAATCACAAGGCTCTCTCTACCCCACTTGCTTCACAAATCTGAGGCAAAACTCTCATGATTTCTAGCTTTTCCTTTGTCCTAGTCTTGCCTTGTCCACATTTTGTTCAGTTACTTGATAATATTCACCTCTGCCCACCTTGCCACAAATCTGCCTATGGCTAAAACTTTATTTTAAGCTTTCTCCTTTCTTCCTCCAATCCTTCCAGCCTTTGACTAGCTTCACCATTGCTCCCTTCATGTATGTCTCTCATTTGTTAATCTTCTATGGGTGTTATCTCCCCTTTCTCATGGGTCTTAGTACTGAAGTCTCAATTGAAACTCCCATAAAATTTTAACATATTGGTGAAATCCTGAGTTTTTACTAAGATGTGATTCGATCCTGGGTCTTCCTGATTCCAAATCCAGAGCTCTACTCACAATGCCAGACCAAGAGAATCACACAGAATGAACATTCTATAGTTTCATTACATGGACTAGTAGATAGAATGTTCACGATCAATGAACTCATGGATTCATTGAAATATTGAAGCACAGAGAGGCTGGTTTATATCATGATATACAAATTGTAACCTTATTGACATATAGTATTATCATGCACATCCTTCAAGTGATTTATTTTCCTTAAGAAAGGATCTATATCTGTCTTGTCATTGGTGTGTTAGAAATAACTACTTGTAGTCTGATGTTACAAAATCTAAATCTTCCAAATGTAGTGGGAATTATCTACTAAATTATAGGGATGCGTTTTTGAAACACAGTAATACAGCTGTGGTTTATCACCTGCCAAGTCCAACCACAGACAAAATAAGCCTCCATCTAGTGTGATTAGAAGGGCAATAAATGTACCCTACTAACTGCAACTAAGAGATGTATGTGCAGAAGGAAGGCTCAGTTAAATATTTAACATGGGGCAATCTTAACAGTCAATTAACAACTTGGGCAACTTATTAATAAATCAATTCTTAGCTGTGAGAAAGAACAGTGCTGGGAGGGAAGGGAACACAATATGGTTCAGTTTGACTGGTAGATGAAGAGTTGGGGAAAGGTGCTAAGGAGGAGAGCAGGCCTGGAGACAGAGTCCCAGTGGAAGCATTAAAAAGAATACCCAAAGACCTATGTAGAAGAGGCACCTGCCTAAAGGCAGACTCCGTCTTATAAGTGAGGAGACTGAGAAGCTGCCTACATGGTATAATTTAAGGCAGAAGTTTTAAACTGAGAGTCCATTAATTTGTCTTTTAAATATTTTAATAATTGTATTTCTTTTCTTTTCTTTTTGCTTTTTGGAGGGGGAAAGGCAGGGCAATTGGGGTCAAGTGACTTGCCCAGGGTCACACAGCTAGTAATGTATCTGAGGCCAGATTTGAACCCAGGACCTCCTGACTCCAGGGCTGGTGCTCTATTCACTGTGCCACCTAGCCACCCCAATAATTGTATTTCAATACAATAAGTTTCCTTTGTAATTTCTCATATTTTATACATTTAAAAACATTATTCTGAGAAGTGGTTCCTGACCCAAAAAAGATTATGAGGGATTGAAGGATTATGAATTATTATTATAAAGGATTCATTCTTTTTTTCTTTCTTTCTGGAAAGACAATCAGGTTAAGTGACTTGCCAAGCGTCACACAGCTAGTAAGTGTTAAATGTCTGAAGCCAGATATGAACTCAGGTCCTCCTGACTCCAGGGCCAGTGCTCTATCTACTATACTACCTAGCTGCCCCTAGGATTCATTCATTCACACTTGTATGCAATACACATGAGAAGTACAAAATGCTAGTTGATGCCTAACTTCAGGAATCCCTACCATTAAGGATCTTACAATCTAGCAGGGTAGAGAAGATGTGTACACAGAGCATAAAGCAAAATATGATAAAATCATACACAGTGCTGCAAGAGCTGATGAGGAATAGTTTGTTTCCAACTTGGGGTTGGGGGTAGCTATCTGGAAAGTTTTGTGGAAGATCACCTATCCTATGTGCCTACTTCAAATTGCACTCCCACAGTCTGTCAAAGTGCCTGACATTCTACCCTTAGAAATTAATTCCCTTGGGTTTGGGAGGATTTTTTATCTTTGAGTTTCCTATTGAAATGCAATACCTCTGAGGGAATTACTTAACTTATTAAGCCAAAACTGGGGTGGGGTGGGGGTGATAACATCTGGACAAGAGTAAGATCTTATGCAAACAGGCCCAGTATTAGTATTTGAGAGGATATATTAATATGTATGGTTATAGTAATAGCCTTATACATTTTAAATCATGTTAAGGTTTTCAAAGAAAATGTTATATCCTTTATTTCATTTGAGTCTTATAATAATATTTGAGGCAAATAGGATATGCATTATCAGCTGTAGAAAAATAACAAAATATACAAATACTTGTGATTTTGTCAATATTTTGTCTTCATCAACTGAGACAGATCACAACACCTATGATTGAGTAGCTATGTCCTAGGGAATTGTGTGAAGCATAAAGAGGTTAAGTGACCCTCCTAGGGTCAAATAGCTAGTAAGTATCAAAGGTAGAACTTGATCCCAAGCCTTCTTGATTTCAAGCTCAGGACTCCATCTGTGATAACATGGTACCTCTAGATATGGAGTTTCAAGAATGAATACAAAATTATTCAAACTATAAGTGGAAATGCAGAGGTAAGATCATAGCAGAAGTCATATAAGTAGCAGTGATAGAATGGAAAGGTCTAGTGGCCCGATGAAGGATAAAGAATCTGCATAGTTTAAAATGCAAACTAGGCTCAGGAGTTCACCTTGATGTACTACTCAGAGTTTACATACTGTGTTGGGCTAATCTGAAGCCTGTGTGGGAAGTAATCAGACCCCTCAAGTTTCTGAGGCAGGATCTCAAGTCAAGCAGAAGCAAGAAAAACTAAGAGGGCCACTCAGTGGCTCTTTGCTTGGAGTGGCTATCAAATTTTAAACATGGAGAAGAGGCTGACTTCTCCCAGGCAAATCTTTGATGATTCTAGAGGGCAATAAATCTGATTAATTCTTGATTATATAATTTAAAAGGATCAGTTTAAGGTAAAGAGATCAAGGCACCATGATCTCTTTAGGTCAAAGTCCAAAGTTCAACCAGAAGTAATAGCTTATCTCTTCCTTGTGTATCCCATATTATATAGTAATCTTTGACTCAGTTAACTCCTTGATAATTCAAATGAACAAGCATCTATTGAGTACTTACTATGTTCACAAGACAATGCGCTAAATACTAGTGGTACACATAAAAAGATGAAACCATTGCTGCCCTGAAAGAGTTTAGTGATAATTTCTAAAAACATCAAGTTATTTGCTAGTAGGTGCTGAACAAGGAACTAAAATAATGAAAACAGAATCTACCAGTTTTATATCCCTGTAAAACTAACTCAGAAAAGCTAAAACAAACAGAACTAACAGGGTTTCTACAACTCCAAGAGTAGGTGACTCTTAAGAAATGATTACACTATATTAACATAGTGAAATTTCTTTGACTATAACCTGCATGAGGGCAGGGACACCATCTTATTTCAACTTTGTATCTCTTCAAGAAACTAGTGAAATGCTCTGTAAACAGTGATGTGCTTAATAAATGTTTACTGACTAAACTGAAGTATCTTTGTTAAACACTTAACCCTATGAACCAACAGTGTTATATTGCCCCCCCAAAAAAAAGTTAATAAAATTTTGGGCAGGTGAATAGAGCACCAGTCCTGGAGTCAGGAGGACCTGGGTTTTGATCCTGCCTCAGACACAACACAAAAAATAGCCGTGTGACCTTGGGCAAGTTAACCCCAATTTCCCTCCAAAAAGCAAAAAAAAATTGTAATTGGGAACAAATAAAATATTGTTTAAAAAATTTTGGGCAACATTAATAAAAGTATGATATCAGAAGAGGATGGGTGATACCTGCACTCTAGCTGGCCTTGGTCAGACAACACTTGAAATATTGTATTCAACTGAGAGGGTGAGGAAATGTTGTTCTACTTTAAGAGGGACATTGACAAATTAGAATGTGTTTAGAGGAGAATATTCATGATATTACAATGATTCAAAACCACATCATATGCTCAATAGTTGAAAAAAGCATTGGACCAGATGTCCCTTACTTACATCTCTAGATACTTGTGATCCCATGATTCTCTGCTTAGCTTGGAGAAAGGAATGCTTGGGAGAGACATGATGGTTCTTTTCAAATATTTGAAGGGCTGGCACATGGAAGGTTGACTAATTATTCATAACTTCAACTCAATAAGCATTTATTACGTGTCTCATATATGGCAGGCACTATGATCGGAGAGGGAAGAAACAGTCAAATAGGAGACTATTGCAACAGGGAGGTAATAAGGTGAGAGGTAATAAGAGCTTAAACTAGGAAAGGGGTCATGTGTGGGTAGAGAGAGGATGAGATGCCTCTGGCAAGGAATGCTGGGGAAAGCACCTAATAGGGGGCTGGACTGGGGTAACTTCCAAGGTCCCTTCTAAGGCAGAGAGCCTATGAAATTAACCATGGCATTTCTACCCTATAGGAAATCTAAAACAGACTTTGGGGGAGGGGAGGGATGTGAGCAGGGGTTTTAAATAAGCAACATAAGAAGAACAAGAAATTCAACTTTTACTGAAGAATTTACAATATAAAATAGGCCAATAGTATGAGGTGACCCTCACTGGATCCACTGGCTGTTCTGTTTTAATCTTGAATCTTTAGCAAACTCATTGTGTCCACATTGCATTTCTCATTCACATCTAATAGGCACTAATATATAGTGCTAACATTTAGAAAGTACTTTAAGATTTGCAAAGTGCTTTACATATACAGTATTATTTCATTGTATCTTCACAACAACCCTGGGGGGGGGAGGTTGCAATTACTATGAGCCATTTTGTAGAGGGGATAATTGAGGCTCAGAGAGATTAGGAAACAGCCAGTAAGTGTGGGGGAGGAGAGGGGGGAGAGAAATTAAACTCAGGTCTTCCTGACTCCACATTGAGTATTCCATCCACTCTGCCATCTAGCTGCCTCAATATAAAACCCTCAATGGTTATTAAATTTAATACAATTAAACTTAATTAAAATATGTAAACTTAATTTTTAATCAAACTTAATCATCATTAAAGGTCAAAGACTTTTGTGACTAAGACTTTTGGAACGCTCTGTATTTGTTTCTGTAAGGAAATTGTATTCTTCATGCATAGGCTACAAAGGTCATCTAAATGGAATGGCATAGACCTGACCTCCTAGCAGTCATAATCTGGGCTAATCCCTCTTGGTAAATCTGAAGAGGCCCAGGCTGGAGGAGGCTGTCTCATTGAATCTACTACTATTGTTGCCTTGTTATTTCACTTTCCTGAGTAGGTAATTTACCTCTAAATTTCCACATTGAGAATTGAATCTTTAAGAGATAGTCAAGAGTGCATTGGAAAGAGCCTTGCAATTGGAGTTAGGGGATTTTTTGCTAATATCTGTAACCTGGGGTATGTCGGTTAATCTGCCTGAGCCTCAGTCTTCTCATCTATAAAACTGCAGTCCTGAATACTTGACACTGATGTGAAGGTCAGATGAGGTTATGTATAAAAAGTGATCTGGGAACTTTAAAGCCCTCTACAAACACCGACATCAACATCATTATCTTCTTTTGCAGTGATGGGGGGGAAATCTCCAGAGAAAGACTCCAAATAGTGTCAGTGTCAAAAACCAAAGATGAAAGTGACCCATAGATGAGAAAGCCTGGGTTCAGATCCTGTCTTTGCCATTAACTAGTTAGGTAACTTTGGACAGATAGCCTAATTTCTCTGAGCTTCAGTCTTAATGTATGGGTCACTCTAGGTTTTGCTTGAAGAACAGAGGTGGCAAATTATATTGTTAACAGATCCTAAGTTAGGAGAGACCTCAACGACCATCTGGTATACCTCCCTTCATTTTACAGGTGAGAAAACTGAAGCTCAGTTAGGAAGGGGACTCACCCAAGTGACTAAATAGAATTCAGGTCTCCTAATTCACAGTCTAGGAGTTTTTCTACATGAAGTCACTAACCACAATCTTTCAGTAACATGCAAGAACTCCAGACCAAATTGTTGCCCCTGCCATTGCACCTTAAGGACTACTTCATATGCCCTTACTCTTTTCTCTGTTGCTCCATTTTCCAAAGGGCTGGGCTCTAACTTCTCATCTGTTGATGCACTCTAAGGATCCTTGGGGTCTTTCCAAGTGCCCTATACTCCCATATTTATTTTCCCTCTTAATTAAAGTATGAGGTCCTTGAGAACAGTGACTGTTTGTGTCCCTGGTGCTTAGCATAGTGTAAGGAATTATCTGTGTGCACATTACATCTTTCTGTAGAAGGCAATCTACCTAAGGACAGAGACTGTTCCACTTTTGTCTTTGAATTTCTAGTGCCTTACACATAGTAAATTAGGTGCTTCATCAAGCCATGTTGAAACTGAACTGAACATTCTTCTGTGAATCAAAGTTATCATCCAATGGGAATGACAAAATTCAAAGAGAATCACACTTTAGCCTTTATTTCCTTGGGAGAGAAAAATAAGATTAAAGAAGAATGACTGACTTCTTCCGATTGCTTAACAGTCATTTGGTGCTGGGTGGGAGGAGCTGGGGGTGACAACCCTCATATTTTTGGCAGTCTTCCAGAAATAGTTTCCCCAAAAGTTCATTTTTCCACATGAATGATTTGGATATACTTTTTTTTTCTGTGCTAAACCCTACCACAGGAGCTCAGAATTCTTGGCATCACCCAGCCCAGTTAAAAAATGCCAGCAACTAGACCTTTAGATACAGAAAGCCTCTAGTTGCTGTCTCACTGCTTGTCTTTGTTCTGAGAATTTTCACTCTCCCTCCAGGCTGCCTCTCCAACACACCCACACTTCTCAGTTAGCATCAAAAACTAGGCATTTGTATTCATTGTGGCCCTTTTCTAACCCCACTCTACTGGGTGGGTAAGGAGAATTGAGTGATGGAGATGAGCTACATTTCTTCCCTAAAAAGCATTATTTGTTTGAAAAGGCTGCCTAATATTTGGACAGCATTGCACACACTAGTGTGGGAAGATATGCCTTTGTTAGCAACCTTTCAATTGATGGGTCAGTAGACACAGGTAGAAAGGAATTAGGAGACTGTGGTATAAAGAGACCAAGTGACAATGCTGCATGTTACAGAAGGGCAGGAAAAGCAGGAAAGAAGGTTGAGGATCCCACTGGTTTTTATGATTTCACATTTATGATTGCACTATTCCCTTTCTTCTCTAAAAAGTTCTAGTTTTGTTCTAGTACTTCAGAATAGGTCAGTGCTACTCTAGAACTCCCTCTCCAGGTTTGCTTCTATCCTTTCTTGGGAAACAAACAACACTAACCGGTTTTGCCCTGTTGTAGGTGGTGCAGTGGATAGTGTGTCAGGCTAGAGTCAGGAAGACATCTTCCTGAGTTCAAATCAGGCCTCAGACACTTACTAGCTGTGTGACTCTGGGCAAATCCTTTAACCCCATTTGCCTTAGTTTCCTCATCTGCAAAATGAGCTAGAGAAGGAAATGGCAAACTCCTCCAATATCTCTGCCAAGAAAACCCCAATTGGGGTCACAAAGAGTCAGACATGACTGATAAATGACTGAACCACAATAAGCCCTGGTATGAGACAATGAAAAGAAAACTGTCCTGGGACCTCCTCTCCTTCCATTTCCCCTGAATCCTGTTTTGTTTTTTCTTTTTGGAGGGAGGAAAGCAGGGCAATTGGGGTTAAGTGACTTGCCCAAGGTCACACGGCTAGTAAGTGTTAAGTGTCTGAGGCCACATTTGAACTCAGGTCACTGACTCCAGGGTCACTTAGCAAACCCCTGAATCCTCTTTTTGTTTTTACTACCTGAGACTTCGAATAGGAGCTCTGTGCCTTTGGCCTCTACATCTTATTTGCTCATTTGCTTCTTAACCCCTTGGGTACCAAAAAGGACAATAGAAAGAGTGTTGGATCTACCAAGAGCTAAGAAAAGTGGGCTTGAGCCCCAACTCTGACACTTACTATCTGCATGATCTTGACTAGGCCTTGTTGAGAATAGTGTGATACAGCACCAGACACAAAGTCAGCAAGAACTGGGATCAAATCTTGCCATAGACACTTACTAGCTGTATGACTCTGTATGTCCCTCTTTGTAAGTCTCAGTTTCCTTATCTGCAAAGTGGGAGGGCTGGATTTTGTGACTTCTAAGATCCCTCCCGGAAGCACATCTATGATCCCATGACTTCTTTGGATGCAGTTTCTTCATATGCAAAATGAGCTTGGACTCCATGACCTGAGGTCCTTCCTAACTCTTGATCCTATGACCATGACACTGAACTCACTCCTTAGGGAGTCACCATTATCTTCTGACTCACTAAAGCCTGTGGCCTTTGGGTCCAGCCATCATTTTCCATAACTTCCCTGCATTAATTGATGATGTTTACCAGCTCCCTCACCCCTGAAGGTCTTTTCCTCTGGCTTTTATGATGAGACACTTCTGCATTTCTTCATTCTTCCCCCACTCCCTATTTCCTGCACTGTCTTCTCTTCCTCTTCCTATCTGATTGCCATAAATCAGCTCCACAACTCACCCTTTGGCTCTCTTCTCTTTGGGCCAAACTGATCTACCTGGCTTTTGACACCTGTCCCTAATTCTTCCTGTGGCTTATATCATAGAGTCTGAATCTTCTAGAGTTGGAAGAACTGGAATCATTCGACCCAAACCATACCTGAAACTTGGACATACTTTATAAAATCCTTAACAAATGGCAGTCCAGCCTTTTGAAAGTCTCCAAAGAAATGGAATTTGCTTCCTTGATGGGCAGCATAGTTCTAATTGCTTGGGAGTTCTTCATTATATAGTAACTTGTCCCCTCAGGGGATGGGAAGGAGGGCCCTCAGGCACAGCCAGAGTGATAACTTGTTAAGGATGACATAGGAGGTAATTTTTGTTTGGCAGCAGGCTAGACTAAGTGACCTCGTTCACTGAAATCCTATCACTCTTTAAATCTGTGGGTTGAAATCTACCTTCCTAAAATTTCTACTCATCACTGGACCTAACTCTGCTCTATGAAGTCAAATGAAACCGGTCTGATCCTTATTCCATATGGCCATTCTTCAAATATTTGAACACCGCTAACATGTCCCTTTTGAACATTCCCTTCTCTAGGTTAACCATTTCTTTCTTTTAAATGATCCTTATAATGCATAATTTCAGTCTTCCTAACTATCCTGGTAACCCTCCTCTGGAGGCACTCTAATCTGCCAATCTCCTTGCTAAGACATGGCAGTCACAACCAAGCATGATATTGGACATGTAATCTAACCAGGGTACTCAGTAGGATTATCTCCTCCCTCATTCTGGACACTTTTGCTATTAATGCAACCAAAATTACACTCAATGTTTTGTCTCTCATATGACACTCATAAAGACCTTTCAGTCTATTAAAACATCCAGGTCCTTCTCACTGACTTCTTATCTAGTGACATCTTCCTATTCTTATAGTTGTATAGTCTTTTGAAACCCCAATACAGGACTTTACATTTGTCCCTTTTAAATTTCATTGTATTAGATTTGCCCCATTGTTCTAACCTAGTAGAGATATTTTGGTATCTCAATTCTATTGTCCAATGTATTAACTATCTCTCTTAGCTTTCTATTATCTGTTCATTGGATAAATATGTCACCTATTTGAAGAGCCAGGAAAACAGCATTCATAATGAGCCAAACAATGCAAATGGAAAAGATAACAATCGCAAAACAATTGAAATGGAATGTTATATAATTATAAAGTACAAGTTTGGGTCCAAAGAAGAGAGATGAGAAGACACCTCCCCGGCTCTTCTGAAAAGGTTGGCATCCATGGATGTAAGGTCAGATTATCTTGAAGAGTTGGTAGGTTTTACTCAGTTTTTTCCTCCACCTTTTTTTCCTCCTTTTTATAAAAAAAAAATCTTTGATAAAAGGGATGACTCTCTGGAAAGGGGAGGAGAGACACAGAGAAATGTAGATGATAAATCAGTAAAAATTCATTTTTAAAAATATACCACCTATTCCTTCATCAATTTGTTGATAAAAATGTTAAACAAAACAACACCAAGAGAAGATTCAAAAGGGATGTGATAGCTTTCTTCAACACTTCACTAGAAACCTCCCTTCAGGTTTCCATTGAGAATGAATCTACACTCTTTGTGTGTGGTTGTTCAAACAGTTCTAATGTCACCTAACCACCCAGTCCATGGGACTCCATTTTGTCCATAAGGATATCGTGGGTGGTTTTGTCTAATGTCTTACTGAAATTGAGTACTAGGTCTTCAGAATTCCTTCTAATCCCTAAATATACCTTCTGTTTTAGTCAGACAATATTCCATTTCCATCACACCTCCCCCCTTTATAGTTTATAATTGAAAGTTATTAGTAATAATATTGTAACAATATTAGCTGAGGGTTATATAGTATTTTAGATTTTGCAAATCACTTTCTTTCTTTTTAAAAATTTTAAGGGCAAAATACAGTGGTATTTTGATTCTGAATGCTACACTTTTTTTTTTTTTGCTTTTTGGAGGGCAATTGGGGTTAAGTAACTTGCCCAAGGTCACACGGCTAAGGTTTTTGTGTGTGCGTTAAGTTTCTGAGGCCAGATCCAAACTCAGGTCCTTCTGACTCCAGGGCCAACACTCTACTCACTGTGCCACTTAGCCGCCCCTAAATGCTACACTTCTTATAGCACAGCCCAAGGTAGCATTCATTCCCTTTGTCAGTTTCTTTTCTTTTTAAAAAATTCATTTTAAGCTTAAATACATAAAGACAAAGAGATAAGCAATATTTCCACATACACAGTACAACATAAAAAGAAAATTCACTATAAAACCATGAATTTACATTTCACACTGTTTACTTAAAAAAAAACCTATATAAGTGCTACACACAATTTTTCAAAGCCACTCTGCTTTCTATGCTTCCTTCTAAATTTTCTTTTATTCTCTGTTGTGCACTTTTAATATTTTTTTCCTCCCCACCCTGCCCTAGAAATGGCTACTATTAGACACAAATATGTGTGTATGTATGTGTGTATATGTATGTACATACACATACATACATACGTGTTTGTGTATATACTTCTATTAATCAGTTCTTTTTCTAGAGGCAGATAACATCTTCCTTCATAGGTCTTTGAAGGGTACTTTCAATCAATCATTAATTGATCAATCAATAAATATTTTATAAGTACCTATTCTGTTCCAGATATAGTGCTTCACATATATTATCTCGTGTAATCGCTAAACAGCTCTGAGAGGTAGATACTAGGGGAATCAATATCCCCAGTTTATACATAAGGACATTGAAGCTCAGAGAGGCCAACTCTTAGAACAGAGAAGGCACTTAATAAATCATTGGTTACTGACTGTTGGTGGTTAAACAAATTGCCAAAGATGAGAACAATCAGCAAGTGTTAAAGAAAGAATTTGAATCCAGGTCTTTCTGGACTCCAGTTCCAGGGCTCTTTCCAGTTTTCTATGCTGCTTCCTAACTCCTTCATTCACTTATTCACTCATTCATTTATAGAGTTAAAGGTTTAATGGTGAAATGGACTTTTGAGGTCACCTAGTCCAAATACCTCATTTTATCTATGAGGAAATTGAGACCCAAAGATTTGCCCAAGGTCATAGTGGTAGTAAGTGGCAGAGGCAGGGTGTGAGGGCAGGTCCCCTAGCCTCAAATCTACCACTCTTTCTACTGTATCCTCCTAGACCCCCATTCATTCTAGTAAAAAAGTATACACACACACACACACACACACACACACACACACACACACACACACACATTTACTAAGCATAACCTATTTTAGGTGCTGAAGGAGATATAAAGATAATAAACTATAACCCCTTTTTTAAGAGTTTACAATTATTTGGGTTTGGGAGAATCAGAAATAAGAGATTCAGATATTAGTATATGATTATGTAATAATAATAATAAGTATGCAGGGGCGGTTAGGTAGCTCAATGGATAGAGTGCTGGGTTTGGAATCAGGAAAAGTTCAAATCCAGCCCAGAAAATTCTTAGCTGTGTGACCTTAATCTCTGTTTGCCAATGGAGAAAGAAATGGCAAACTGTTCTAGTATCTTTGCCAAGAAAACCCCATGAACAGAGGTCCATGAGGTTATGAAGAGTCACATGTGACTAAAACATCTGAGCAATACAGGAATTGTACAAGGTGCTATGGGAGCAAATAAATGAGTGTAGTCTCTTTTCCAGACATCTTTCCTTTGTTGTTCCTCTCTCTTAGAATGCACTCCTGTCTTGCCTTCAACCGACTATTCCAATCCTGCCTATTCTTTTTTTTTTTTTTTTTTTTTGCCTTTTGGAGGGCAATTGGGGTTAAGTAACTTGCCCAAGGTCACACGGCTAGGTTTTTTTTTTTTTTATTTGTGTGTGCGTTAAGTGTCTGAGGTCGGATCTGAACTCAGGTCCTTCTGACTCCGGGGCCAACGCTCTACTCACTGCGCCACCTAGCCGCCCCCTGCCTATTCTTTAAGGATCAATTTAAGTCCTATCTTCACCCTAAGGCTTTCCTTAAGGATTGATTTTCCCAAAGAATTACAAAATAACATACAAAATAAAAATACCTTCCTGTAACTTTACTTAAAGTGTGTGTGTGTGTGTTTGTGTGTGTGTGTATTTAACAATGAGGTAGTTTGGTCCCAAATTTGAAATTAGTTGATGACCTAACAAAAAAATAGGTAGGGAAAATCAATTCCATTGGGGACTTGGGTAGAGTGGGGGAGATAACCTAGGCAAAACTGTGATCCAGGAAAAGGCAAAAGGTTTCAGAAACTAATAGACAGCGGGCATCCTTCATTATCACATCTAAACCTACCTTCTTTTAGAGTGTAAGAGTCCTTAGCCTGGGACTCTTGAACATTATTATTATTTTTTATTTTGAGAACTATATTTCAATACAAATTGGTTTCCTTTGTAATTCAATGTATTTTATTTTACACATTTAAGGACATCATTCTGAAGAGGGGTTCAATGGCTTTGTCAGACTTCCAAAGACACAATAAAATGGGTAAGAATCCCTACTGTAGAGTCTAAAGTGGTATTGCCTTTGGAGAGCAAGGATGGGTAAACTGTACTGGACTGGGTTGTGTAGGGTACGTGGGTAGGAAGGATAAAATGGTAAAGTTGCAGTTCATTCATAGGGCTGGCCTTATGAATAGACAAAGTAGAGGAAACTCCAAGATTATGAATCTTAGGGCTTTTAGGAAGACCAGTTACCCTCTCCACTCTCCCTAAAGATTCCTCTAATGGTGAATATTACCTGAAATCCTACCAGTAGAAATTAATCCACCTGGGTCAAATCTGTCTCATATTTTAAAATGTCCTGACACTTCAAGACATCTATCATTTACATCTTAATGAGTAAGATTCCCCTTCCCGCCCCCCATAATTTAGCACTTACAGACTTTTAGTGTGGTTTGATAATTATTTTTTTCTCTGCATTAGTAATTTCATTTTCCCCATAATATCTAAACCAGAATTGAGACCTACAACAGCTATTCAAATACTTGTCCAGTTGAAAAGATGATTTTTATCATCAGACAAGAATAAAGATCCCCTAAGATATGGGAGACTTCGAAGAGAAATTAATGATTTCTCAGCAGAGAATAGGGAAGGGAAAAGGAGGGAAGGGAAGGAAGGAGAGGAGAGGTTGTAGAATTATCAGATCAATGCTTAATATGGCCAGAGTCAAAAATATTGAAAGAGTACATAAATACAGATGCTTGAGGAAAGATGTAGGCTTGTTAAATAAATACATAGATAGTAGATAGACAGACAAACAAATAAATAAGTAGGTGGAGGAGTATATTTGGGGGAGAAGAAATGAGCCAGACTGCAAATGGGCAGCTCCTATATCTTCGCAGGCTGCAGTGATGGTTTAAAGACATTTCACCAAAAACATATAGCATAAAGACAAAGCTCTAATGACCTATCCTGGGAGGTGAGTGAAAGGATGTGGAAATAGAACAGATACATTACAAAAGGGAGATGTCTCTTGCTCTACTGCTGCTCTGTCTTTGAAGAAAAAAAAAAAAGGCAGAGCAAGAGAGAGAGAGAGAAGCACCCAATTATCTGAGGAGGCTGTTTCAAGAGGAAAATAAGCAGTTTCCTTTTTATAATGGTCAGAATATATGCTACAAGCACAGAACCAGGAGGGAGCCAATTCAGGAATAGCTGTTCATACAGCAAACCTCAAAGCTACTGAACTTGATGTCAAAGCAAACGAAATAGGATTCCTGTTTAATATTATGACGAGCTGAATATCATCACACCCAGCTGGGTTACTTTACTGAAATATCAATCTGTTCTATAAACACATTCCCCTTTCTCCAAGTATAAGGAAGCTAGTTCATGCTGTTCTTTGCATTTCTCTATGAAATTCAGATTTTACCCTTTCACTCATGTGTCATGGAAATAGCTGGAACTAGGATTTGCAGCAAAAGTCTGGAAAAGAGTTGATTTCTTCCAATTCAACCCATAGTATTTTCTGAATCACACTTTCATAATAAGAAAAAAAAGAAAGAGAAGGTTTAACTGGAGAGAACCCTGCTTCCTTTTGTGGATCTCAAGTAGGATTAAATTCATACACACACACACACACACACACACACACACACACACACACGCACACCAACTCACTCATCTGCTAAGATTTTTTTAAATCCCAAGGTAGCCTCAGATAGCAACTCTAACTTTGGACTCTGAATAGAGACTTATTTTAGCCACAAGATTTCTAGTCTGTGGGGAGAAAAAATGGAAATAGGGTATTTGGTGAGTGAAAACTCACATTTCCTTCAAGTCATAAGAACTACTCCAAACCTGATTTAAATACTGGAAAGATATATTTCAAGAACCTTCAAATTAATTTCATTAAAACCCTCATGCTAAGTGATAGGAGAAAATTCCAGAGGAATAAAAAATATAATTATGGTCTGTCCTAATTAAAAAACATGTTTGGAATGTCATGTCATGTCATGTATTGACCAAGGCAGAATTGAGTCATTAAACTAGAAGACAGATCAACCTATGGAATCTTGGACCCTGCAAAGTGGAAACCAGTGTCGCCCTCTAATACAATTAAGCTGATCCTCTAGATGGGCAGGAAGGGAAAAGGTGGGGAGAGTCCAGTGAGTGCTAATAAGTACCCAGACCTGAAAGAATGATTTCCTCAGAAGCCCAGATAAATTTAGTTATAGGAAAAACTGCAGGCTTTTCCGAGTCCATGGGTATAAAAACTCTGAGGCATATGATTAAAGAGGATAATCATACATATCTATGCCTTCCTCACCTCTGAAACAATTTAAAAAACTATCATCTAGGTCTGGCCAGTGGTCTTCTTCCTCAGCATTTTGGCAAATAAAGCCTACCTTTGGACTTAGAAAGGGATGATTTACTGCACACCCAATCAACAGCCAAGACCAGAGCAGCTAAAACGGCCAACTATCTTTTACAGTAAAACCTTCCAAAGCACTAAAACATTTTAACCTTACCATTGGCCCAACTGAGCTCACTCTACCAGTAATCAGGTCCATAACTCAGGTGCACAGAGAGCCTTTCATCTCAGAGGATCTCGAGGTGCTTTTACACCAGACCATAAATTACCACTTGGACAGAGATTGCTGAAATACAGTCACCTCTGGGATGAAATATAAACGCCTGCTAAACAGCCAGCAAGCAAATACATGGAGTCAGCTTGAAACAATGCTATTAGCAGAACCAGCAACCAGGAAGACTGCTGAGAGATAGAACATAATATATACGCTGGAATCGAAGTTGGGGGTAGCTGGCCCTTGGTGTTGGTACCTGCACTCCTTTGGTGAAGTGGGAGCTGGGAGAAGATAGGCAAAGGTGGGCTAAGGCAAAACTGTGAAACAGGCAAAGTCTTGTCTTTGGCATCAACAACTTCTCCCTTCTTTACTCCCCCCTTCAACTTTTTTTTCTGTTTACTAATCTGCTTTTCCTTTTTAAAAAAGGGTTTTTTTTGTTGTTGTTGTTTAAGCTATCATCATTGCTAGATATACTCCCCATATAGCACCACTGAATCCTTCCTTGTCACCAAGAAAATCTTGTAAGCAAAAACCACTGAAACCAGCACTGCATCTGACAGTGGATACAAAATTATGCCCTGGGTTGTCTAATCTACTGCCTCTCTGCCAAGAGAGTGTGTTTCATCATAAGTTTTCTGAAACTATTACTGGGTTTGTTTGTTTTTTAATTCAGTACTCAGAGCTCAGCTTACTTGGGATCATAAATTTTGAGCTAGAAAGGAACTTGGAGGTCATCAAATCTACCTCCCCCACTTCCATTTTATAGATAAGGAAACTGAGGCCAAGAGTGATTAAGTGACATCCCCAAGGTTATGCAGGTAATAAACAGTAGAGAGAAGCTTCAGATCCAATTCCTTTCATTTTAAACTGAGCACTGTTGCCACTGCAACAATAAACTTTTCCTTTACATTGTTGTAGTCATGCATATTTTTCTTTAGGTTCTGTTTATTTCACTCTGCATTCATTCATTCATACAAATTTTCCCATGTTTCTCTGAGTTATTTCTATTTCTCACTTATTATGGAAAAATACTATTCAATTACATTCATATACCACAGTTTGTTCAGACATTCCTCAGTCAATGGAGTCCCATTCTGTTTCAAGTTCTCTGTTCCCACAAAGGATGGCATCATCCCCTTCTTAGGTATATCACGTTCTCATAGAATGTTAGAGACAAGCTTTCTAGCCCCTCATTTTACATTAGAAGACACTGAGGACCAAAAAGGGAAAGCCGAATTGTTTCCCCTACATTTTTTTACCTCCTGGAAGAAGTAAAGTGTCATCAAGCAAGATCTGATGAACATGTATAGGTAACAGTTATATTTTCCTACTTGCTCTAAGGAAATGTTAAACTAATTCACACTGAGGTCTAAGTGTATGGATGATGTCTATGAATGAATGCAGAGCGAAATCAACAAAGCCAAAAGAATAATACTCACAATGACTATGGCAATGTAAAGCAAAAGATCATTACTGGAATGCTGCGAGTACTGGATTTGGAATCAAAGGAATTGAATTGGAAGTTCAGCTCTGAAGTTTATTGCCTGTGTAACCTTGGGAAAGTCACTAATCTCTCCTGACCTCAGTTTCCTTATCTATGAAATGGAAGGGGGAGGTAGGCTTAATGACCTCTAAATTCCTTTCTAGATCAAAATACATGATCTTAAGCAAGCTGATCTCCAAATAATAATAATTTTAAAAAAATCCAAACCACCAAACCCAATGAAAGTCTCAGAGCAGTCATAAGGTGCCATCTCATCCCATAAGTATTTTAATTTGGAGCAGTCTGGAAGCTAAGATCATTTCTGGTAAGGTTAAGTAATGGAAAGGATGTTCCAGAGGGGGCAGAAGATGAGCCTTGTGAATACTGATAACTTCACGCTCACAAGAGCCTCCTCCTCTGCCTCTTTAGAAGGCCAGCACCGGGGCATTTTTTTCCATTTTTTTTCTTCAGGAGAATGTTCCTCCCAATTCATTTGTTCCCCACTCTGCTCAATCACATTCCTGTTTATCTGTGCCCTCTCTAAAGGTCATACCTCCCTATTCCTGTACCAGGACATAGAGCCATATGGCACTACGAAGGGTGCACCTCTTGTGTCCTGCAGCCTCTGGGCTTTGTTCAGGATTCAATCTTAGCTAGGTTCTAAACCTAGCCCTATCTTTCCCAGCTGTAGCTTCAGGTGGAATTAACTTCTTCTCCCCACAGATTCTTTTATTAACTGATCATCTATTTTTAATTTTGGGATAGAACTGACTCATTCAACTAAAGTTACAAGGAGGCAATTATAGTTCAGCTCAAAGAATCTCAGAATGCCAGAGCTGGAGGAGACTTCAAAGGTCATCAAGTTCAATTTGTACGTAAACGAAAAATCCCCATAGAATAAACCCTCTCATGGTCACCCAGTCTCAGGGACCTCTGTTTCAAGGTCCAATTCAGCAGCTGCCTCCTCTAGGAAATCTTCCCTGTCATCCAAGCAGCATCTCTGCATATCTCTCTCTCTCTCTCTCTCTCTCTCTCTCTCTCTCTCTCTCTCTCTCTCTCTCTCTGTTTCTCTCTGTCTCTCTGTCTATCTCTCTCTGTCTCTCTCTGTGTGTCTCTTTGTGTCTCTCTCTCTGTATCTGTTTCTCTCTGTTTCTCTCTCTCTCTCTCCCCCTCCTCTCTCTGTTTCTCTGTTTCTCTCTGTCTCTCTGTCTCTGTCTCTCTCTCTCTCTCTCTCTCTCTCTCTCTCTGTCTCTCTCTCTTTGTGTCTCTCTCTCTGTATTTGTATCTCTCTCCTCTCTCCCCCTCCTATCTCTCTTTCTCTGTTTCTCTCTGTCTCTCTGTCTCTCTCTTTTTGTCTCTCTGTCTCTCTGTATCTGTTTCTCTCTCCTCTCTCTCTTCCCCTCCTCTCTCCCTCCCTCTCTCTCTCCTCAAATTTCTCACAGCACTTCACCTGGACCCTTCCTTTGCACTTATCTCACTCTCCCCTATAATAGGGTCATAGGTCATAGCATCATAGATTTAGAACTAGAAGAAGACTTAGAATCTAACAAACCACCTTCCCATTTTACAGAAGAGGGAACAGAGTCGAATATAACTAGCTAGTAAGTGTCTGGGGCGGGTCTTCCTGAGTTTAGTATTCTACACACTTTGTTATTGTCCTCCCCCTCCCCCATTGCAGGGGTGGGGAACCTGCAACCTTGAGGCTACGTGTGGCTTTCTAGGTGCTTGGGTTCTGCCTTTTGACTGAGTCAAAGTCTTACAGAACAAATCCTTTTATCAAGGGGATTTGTTCTGTGAAGTTTGGATTCATTCAAAGGACCACATTTGAGGACCTAGAGGGCCACATGTGGCCTTGAGGCCATAGGTCCCCCACCCTGGATAGAAGTTCCTTGAGGTCAAGGCTTATATTGTATCTACCTTTGTATCCCCAATACCCCAAACAAGTATGCTGCATAGAGTACTTATTGAATCAGTAGCTTCCCACTGCCTACCAAAAATAAGTCCATACTTAAATGAAATCCAGCCTGAAATTCAATATAGTACTAACCTACCTTTCTAGCTTTGAGGCCTATCATTCCTCCACATGAAAATATAGAAGCATGGTGTAGAGGAGACAGTGTTGGACTTTTAGTTTATTGAGACCTGGGTTTGAATCCTCCAACAATTATTAGTTGTGTGATCATGGGCAAGTCTTGAGCCTCAGTTTCCTCTGTCTGTGAAATGGGTATAGTGTAATCCCTGTCTCACAGTGAATGTTGCTGTAAAGGTTAAGTGGAGTTATGAAAAGTGCTTTGAGGACATTACATTGAAGCATTATATAAATATCAGCTATTTCTGCAAACGTCACAGTCCCTAAGCTTGATTCCCTATTATCTGAACATGTCCTTCTGGGCTGCTTTAGTTCTATGCCTTTGCTTTGCTGTTTTCTGTGCCTGAGATTCCCTCTCCCTCCTCCTCATCCCCGAGCTCTGCCTACTGAAGTCCTCCACATTCTTCCAGGCTCCTCTGTGCTCTGCCTTATCTATACTACACCCGGTGGGTAAGGAGGGTCCCCCACCTCTGGGGGCCACAGTTCAGAAAGTGCATCAATAAGTTTGACTGGACCCAGAGGAAAGCAATCAGGAAGGACCTTGAATTCATGCCACATCAGGCTCTTTAAGGAACCAGGAAAGAGATGACTGGAGGGACAAGATAACTTTGTTCAAGTATCTGAAGGACTGGCATGTCAGAGCAATAAATAAGCATTTATTAAGTGCCTACTAGGTGCCAGGTTTTGTGCTAAGTCCTTTACAAATATCATCTCTCATTTGATCTTCACAACAAGCCCAAGAGGTAGTTCTATTATTACTTTCATTTGAGAGTTGAGGAAACTGAGGCAGAAAAAGGTGAAGTGACTCACCCAGAGTGACACAGCTGGTAAGTGCCCAGAAGTCTTCCTAACCCTAGACCCAGTTTTCTATCCACTGTGGTGCCACCCAGCTGCCTCTAGGGTGACAGGTTGTTCAGTTCTTCTCCAAAGGGAATAATCAGGAAGGATACATGGACCTTACAAAGGGACAGATTGATGGGAGGTAAACCTTCCTAACAATTACAGCTATCACAAAGGGAAATGGGCTCCCCCTTCCCACTGCTGCTGCTGGGGGTCATCAACAGGAGCTGAAAGATCCCTTGTTGGTTTGTTATAGGCATTCTGGTTCTCTTATAGGTTGAAATAAATGAACTCTGAAGTCCCTTTTAACCCCAAAGTCCTGTGAAATAGCATTTCCTTTTTAGTCTTCCCTCATCCATCCTGATAAGATGTGACTTCTTCCTGTGAACCCTTATGCCTTTTGCTCATAATTTATATGGCAAGAGGCTCTTATATCATAAATTCTAGTTTTTGGTGTACCTATATACTAAGCACTGGTGTATGTAGCATATTTCATTAGGGCATTTCCCAAGGGACTTAATTTTTTTAATTTTTAAGGTTTATATAAATTGATTACTCAATCATATGGGTATCACTTTAGTCATTGAACTAAAAAAACTAAAACTTGCCTAGACTAACTTTTAAAAAAATTAATGAAACATTATTTTTTTTTATTTTTCTTTATTTTTTGTTACATATCGAGTTCTGAGTTAACTCCCTCCCTCTCTTTCTTCTTTCTCTGGAGGTGGATAGCATTTTCCTTCATGAGTCCTTCATAGTTGATTTGAATGTTTCTGTTACTCAGAATAGCTTAGTCATTCACAGTTACTCTTCAAACACTATTGCTGTTACTGTATACAATGTTCCCCTTGCTTCTGCATTATTTCATGGAAGTCTTTCTATACACATTACTTTTTTAAATGGATATTGCCTTAGTCATACTGAGACCTGGGGAAGACCTTAGCTTAAAAAGGCCAAGGACTCCTCCCACTGCACCTGGGACCATCCCTATCGTCCTGATCTATACCTCGCCATTGGCTCTGGAGGAGAGAATGAGGCTGGTGACTTTGCACAACCCTCCTATTCACTTAAATCCAATTCACTAGCAAGTCACAGCATCACCTTCAGGATGTTATGGTCCTCTTTGAGAACAAAAAACAACTTTGAAAAATAAGAGGCATTTAAATTGAATACAGAGCTGACCTTGGAACCACAGAAATATTGGTTCATTTTCCACCTCTGACACAGCCTACTGTGTAACCCTAGGTCAGTCATTTAACCTGTCTAACCCTTTATTTTTAGATGTCATACTGGATAGACACACTATGATCCCAAGATAATATGAGGAGGTGAAAAGCAATAGGTTTCAAAGCCAAAGGATGGGGATTCTAACCCTAGCTCTTTCACTCCTTCCCTATAGAATCTGAGACAAACCATTTGGCCACTTTAGAACTTGGCTTACTGATCTGAAAAATGGGGATAAACATACACATTCTATGTATATTGTGGGATTAAGTTCCCTTACTAAAGTGTAAGCTTCTTGAAAGTAGGATTTTACTCATCTTTGTGTCTCTCACAATCCCTACCACAGTACCTTGGCATAGTAGGTATTTAGGAACAGTTTCTTGAATCTGAATTGCCACTCTGACTGCTTGGGGATTTTTCTCTCATAAGAAGTCCAAGTAAGTTAGAATGAGAGTCCACCTCTCATGAACTGCTGATTCCACTTCTTTCTTAGAGGTCAAATATGTGCTGCCCCCATTAGATTAAAGGTGAGACTCCCAGGGTAGCTGCATTCATCTATGGTATTCAGATTCTTTGTGACAAAATCAGTGTCTCCAAAAACAACTATATCGAGCCAAGTGTTATCCAGCAATCTGTGTAACACAGCACCAGCCATTCTAGCCTGTCCTGAGAACAAGAAACAGGGAATAGAAGGGACTTGTTAAGAGACAAACACTAGGCTGTAAAGAGTACCAGAGCCCTACAATCCCTGATCTAGAGGGTTTAGGAGGGAGAAAACAAGCAAGATAAAGCCGCAGAAATGGACCGTTGAGCCCTGACAAAATAAATGTACCATTTGGTGGGAACTGTGTCTTGTTTGTTTTCTTGCAGGATGAATTTAAATATCCTTTTTCTTTCCTCTCTTACCCCAATCAGATCTGAGCAAGGCCAAGACCCTGGTCCTTCCCTTTATATACTCCCTGTTCCAGTCAAATTGACTTACTAGCTACTCCCAATATATGTGTGACCTTGGGCAAGTCATAGCCTCTGTGGGCTCAGTTTCTTCAATTGTAAAATGAGGATGTTAGACTAAAGGTCCTTGGTGATCACTTCTAGGTCTAGGTTTAAGATTCTCTGATCATCTAGTCACAAGATTCTATTCCAATACCTTCAGGGAGGTTAAGATGACCTCAGACATTATTTAATTTCTAAATCAGGCCTATATAACTTGTGGCCCGTGGACCAGTGGGGAGCTTGTGGTATGCCAAAGGCCCACAAAGAATGTAGAAGAAAACATTCTTTGTATGTAGAGGAAATCCTTTGGCTTCCACAGGGCCATAAGTGGCCTATGGCTTGAAGTGGTACAGGCCTGTTCTAAATCCATGGTCTTATGATATTCCAGCTCCCACATCTGTCTTTGTCCCTCATGTCTGGAATGCACTCCCTCCTGAGCTCTATGTCTTGGAATTCCTAGTTTGCTTTAACACACATCTTAGCTAGTTCCTCTTACATAATACATTTACTTACTTGTGACCCTGCCCCACCCCCTGGCCAATTATTATATCTTGCTATTTTGAAATTACTTTTTATTTTCTATTTATTTATCAACATATATGTAACCCATATAAATTTTGAACTCCTCCTCAAACTGACAAGTCAGGCTCCCAGAATTATGCTGCCTGCATCTCTCCCTTAGCTCTCTAAGAGTGCCCCTAAAGGGTCAGAAGTAATTCTCTAATGCCATTGCCTCAAGCATCTACTGGTGTGCTTTCCCCCAAGATTCTTAGCTGAAAATCAGTTTAGTTGGCAAGCCTTAAGCAGCTTCCAGAAAGGGATATGTACTAAGGTGGTAGGCTAAGAAAAGTTGGTATAAAACATCCCCCAAATGTCAGTATCTCCCATAAATACATACAGAGTAGAAGCAAAGGTTAGCTAAAGCTTAGAGAGCACATGTGGCAAGAAGGGAATTCAGATCTCCTGGTCACTGAAAGTTCTTTTCTCCCATTTTTGGGGTGCTCAGGAAGATCTTTTAGGCATGGTCTAATCTGGATGTTAAAGGAGGACTAGCCCCTCTGGCGTGAAAGCTTGTCAAGCCCTGCTCAGGGTTGCTTATCCACCTTTGGTGTCCACCGTCATCTAACTCTCACCTGTGGTTCCCAGAGGTTGTAGCATATACAATAGCCACACCCTGGTAAATCTGTCTTGGCAGACAAGCTAAACCAGGTTCAGGGTAACCCACAGGCCTCAAACCTGTCACTGAGTTAGGGGGTGTCTACCCCAAACATATGAAGACTTCCCCTGGTACAATGTGCAGATGAAAATAATTTGTTCCAATGGCCATGAAGATGGATAAGTCAGGTATTGTTCAGTGTTTAAGAGTCTGGTCAGATATGGAAGAGACTGAGGCCATCCACTGCATCCCAGGCTATCACTAGTCATCTCAACTTTTGTCTTGCCAATAGACTTCAGTGACTCTAGAAGAGAGAGTGAGGCTGATGACTTTGGGCAACTGTCTGGGTAAACTGTAAATTCAATTTACTCAAAATTTACTCAAAAATCAAGACATCACTCCATGATGTCATTGGTCCTCCTTGAAAATGAAGGATGAACAACAACAGTTTCTTTGATAGCCTCCTTGTCATGCCTTGAGTCCAGTCTGTCCTTGGCTCCTGATAGAGATGCTACTGCCAAGCAATCAGGGGATGTGGTCAGAACACCAAGTTGAAGATGGAAGGTCCAGCATCCTCTGTATCTTTTGAAGCTCTAAAGATCCTCCTCTGGCCAAAGGTGTATGTATGTAGTGGTGTGTGGAGCAGGAGTCTGAGCCAAGACTGAAACTGAAGCTTCTCCTTCCTTTTCTCTGTCCCTGCCAGCTCCCTCCAGGAAATTTCTCCTCAGAAATGTGCTAAAAAGCCTTACTTGCTCCAGTTTTTTGCATTTCATCTCTTCTCAACTTAACAGATAACTTATGGATGATCCCCTGGTCAAGACCAAGTGTCCTGGGCCATGTACCATGTTTCTCTTGCTTTCCAATCTGAAGGACTTTTAGTACTTTGTCTAAGACATCTGAGGGGTGAGTAATTGAGAAGTGGCCTCACCTGGTTAAGGTATCAAGGATAAAATGAGGTGGGGTGGTTTCAACTCTACCCTTACACTGGGAGTTGGCCATCTCGAGTAAAATGTAAGCTCCTTGAGAGTGGACAGTTTTGTCTTTCATTTTAATCTTGTCCTCACTCTGACTCCCCTCTCTAAAACAATCAATCATCAATAAATTAACATTTATTAAGTTTTATTATGTGTCAGACATTGTGCTAAGTGCTAGGATACAAAAAGAGGCAAAAAGGCAGTCCCTACCCTCAAGGAGTTTACAACCTCTTACAGTTTGGACAAATTCTTCATGGGTCACATCTACTTACTAAATACAGAATCATGGGCTAAAGGCATTTCTCAGCAACTCTGGGAATTAGGTAATATAATAACTAACATTTATATGGCCCTTTAAGGTTTGCATAGAGATTTAATTTTATTATTTTATTTCATCCACACAACAGTCCTAGAAGGTAGATATTATTGTTATCCTTGCTTTACAGATGAAGAAATTAAAGCAGATAAAAGCTAAACAACTTGCTTAGGGTCCACACAGCTACTACTGTCTGAGGCAGGATTAGAACTCAGGTCTTGCTGACTTCAAGTTCAGTACTCTAACCACGGTAGCACCTGGTTTCCTCTGTCTTATGTACTATCCACATTTGACAGATGAGGAAACAGAGGTTCAGAGAAATTGAAGGAAGCTCACACAGTTAGCAAAAGGCAGAACAAAACAGAACAGAAAGATTTCAACCTGGAAAGATTGTATATTATACTCTTCTCAAACATAATAGTAATCTTCAGGAAAATTTCTGGGAAAGGACATTTCAAAACTTTCTTTGGTAATAGATTATCGTTCCTACAAATGGGGAGTATGGGTTGGAATGGGGGTTATGTGTGTGTCATCCCCCAAGAAACCAATATAGGTCACCATGGCCTTTCAACTAGTAGGCAAGTTTGCCAGGATACAAGGTTATTCTTGAACATGAGGACAACAGCAGAAGAGATATGATGAGGGCCACCCTAAGGAACACTTTCCCAAGGTTTAGTTCTTGGCAATAGAACTACTGAAATATAGATACTGTTGTACTCCAGGTAATGAATAGATAATCAAAAAAAGGTGGGCATGGGGTGGGGTGGGGAGTGGAATAGTCCCCCTGTCTCTCAAAACTGGGATAGGAGCAAGAAAGCTAGGTAGCCATATAAAGTAAAACACATAACAGAAGAGTAGAAGGAGGAACAAGGAAGCATAATATTTAACATGACTCTAATAAACATATATATTTTTAGTACTAAAAATTATGCTCTCTATGGAATTTATTTTGTCAGATCACATGTTACATGAAGGTTCAAATTTCCAAAAGACAATTCCATAGAAGGGCTGTGGCTTTCTAAGGCAAGGGATAGGGGAATATGATTTGACCTAAGAGAAGTCCAACCATGTTCCAGCTCAGTTCTCTCCTATTTCACCCCTCTGTAGGGATTGTCTCTTTTTATAAACCTGGCCACTGTGACCCAGTCTTAGTTTTTGTTACCTTTGACACAAGTTGTCAACTGCTATTTCAAGGCCTATATGAGTTTTTATTTCTAATCCACCTTTGTTCCATGGCAATATCATATAACTGCAATTATAAGGACTGCTTGGAGAAGGGGGGGAAATCCCCTAATCTCTAAATAAAAGTATGTCCTTGCTTCCCCTGAGCCACCTTGGCTAAAAGATGATTTTCAATAGAATTATCCAACTAATTTCCTACACGAATACACATATATAAAAATTCTTTAAGAGCTAGGTCCTGTTTATATAACACATGCAGACTGATAATTTTAGAGAAATTTCACCTTAAAACAGGCATAGTGAGTTAGGAAAAATAGCCCCTAGGAAGAAGAAATTTTAATACTTAAAGCCGAATATTCTCACCATGTCAATACTAAAATTAAAAAGATGTTTGGTTGGTTGTTGTCCTTCATTCTTGAAGAGGACCAAGATGACATCACCGTGCTAGAGTCAAGTTTCAATGTGTCTGACTGTGGCTGATCTGACCAATACAAGCTCGGAATGCTCTACCACAGGTCGGGCACAAATAGTTAAAATGATATGGTTGCAGTGGCAGAGCCAAGATGGCAGAGAAGAAGCACAAACTTGGCGTGGGCTCCAGCTCCCACCACTTCCAATACATGTGAAAAAATGACTCTAAACAAACTTTAGAGCTACAGAACCCACAATGAGACAGAGAAACAAATCTCTCACTGAAGCAGCCTGGCAGGCAGACAGGAAGGGTCTATTGCAGTGCTCTGGGAGCTGCAGTCCCCTGTGGGCCATGCAGTTCTGGCCCCAGGGCAGCTCCAACCAGGGGAGACCAGAGCAGACTTCAGGAGAATGAATCACCATCAGCTGTGGCAGTTTCCAGACTTTTCAACCCATAAACACCAAAGACAAAGTAAAAGGTCAGTGTGGAACTCTGTTGGAATGGGGGGGGGGGGGAAGAAGAGCATGGTCTAGCCCCTGCCCCCGGGGGCAAGAAGCAGCAGAGGAATGGCAGCTGTGCAGCCCTGCTGTGTGACTGCCTGAGGAACTCCCAGCCTTCAGATCAGAGGGACCAAGTGACCATTCAGAGGATAATTGCTTTTGCTTTAACCTACTTGGATCTGAATTGTGGTCTTGGGTGGTGATCCTGGCGTGTGTGGCCAGTGATCCAGGGCTTGTGGGGGCTGTAAAGAGGGTGCCCTCCTAATAACTCTGGCAGCTGCGAAAACCCCAGCAATTTGGAACAAAGCTATCTCCATTCAGAAAGCATAGTTCTACCATGGCAAAGAGCTCAAAAGTCAAGTAATTGGCTGGCAATATGAGCAAGCAGAGGAAGCACAAACAGACCATACAATCCTTTTGGGAGGGGCAAAAAGGACAAAGGCATGGAGTGGAAAGAAGACAACAAAGTCAGAACTCCTGCATCAAAAGCATCCAAGATAAATATAAACTGGTTATAGTCCATGGAGAAGCTCAAGAAGAATTTTGAAAATCAAGTAAGAGAAGTGGAAGAAAAATTGGGAAGAGAAATGGGAGTGATGCAAGAAAATCATGCAAAATGTGTCAATAGCCTGCTAAAGGAGACCCAAAAATACACTGAAGAAAATAACACCTTAAAAAATAAACTAACTCAAATGGCAAAAGAGGCCCAAAAAGCCAGTGAGGAGAAGAATGCTTTAAAAAGCTGAATTCCAGATGGAAAAGAAATTTCAAAAACTCACTGAAGAAAATAATTCCTTCGAAATTAGATTGGAGCAAATGAAAGCTAATGACTTTATGAGAAATCAAGATACTATAAAACAGATCCAAACAAATGAAAAAATAGAAGGCAATGTGAAATATCTCATTGGAAAAACCAGTGACCTGGAAAATAGATCCAGGAGAGATCATTTTAAAATTATTGTACTACCTGAAAGCCATAGTCAAAAAAAGAGACCAGAGACCATATTTCAAGAAATTATCAAGCAAAATTGCCCTGATATTCTAGAACCAGAGGGCAAAAAAGAAATTGAAAGAATTTATCTATTGCCTCTTGAAAAAGATCCCAAAAAGAAAACTCCTAGAAATATGAAAGCCAAATTTCAGAGTTCCCAGGTCAAGGAGAAAATACTGCAAGCAGTCAGGAAGAAACAATTTGAGTATTGTGGAAACACAATCAGGATAACACAAGACCTAGCAGCTTCTACATTAAGGGATCAAAGGGCTTGGAATACGATATTCCAGAGGTCAAAGGAGCTAGTACTAAAACCAAGAATCACTTACACAGCAAAACTCAGTATAATGCTATAGGGGAAAATATGGTTGTTCAATGAAATAGAAGATTTTCAAGCATTCTTGATGAAAATACTGAACAGAGCTGAACAGAAATATATATATACATATATGCATATATATGTGTATATATATATAATTATTCTAAACAAACTTTATGTATTATTTTATATATATATAAACTTATATATATGCATATATAAATGTACATTCTCTGTTCTGTAGTTATTTTTAGCATAAATGAGCATCTTTGTCAAAAGCTGGGGGGAGCATTTACTGATATAATTATGTAGTTTGGGGGTATTTTTGTTAATATGATTAATTATGTTAATTCTTTCCCTAACGTTGAACCATCTTTCTATCCCTGTTATAAATCTAACTTAGTCATAAGGAATAATTTTTTTAAGTATAGTGTTGTAGTTTGTTGGCTAGGATATCCCGAGTTACCTTGCCAACCTTATTTCATATTCTTCTCTTTATGTTTTCTGAGTTGTAATCAAATTGAACTACTCACTATTTTCTAACCCCTGTGCCTTTTCACAAATTATAGTATCCCCTTTCCCTAGAATACACTTCTTTCTAATCCTTCCATTTCAAATTCTTTGTTTTGTATGTTCATGTATATATCGGTGAGTTGAATAGATACAGGATGAGTTGAATATGAAGGGATGACATCTAAAAAATAAAATTAAGAGGTGAGAGAGGAATTTATTGGGAGAAGGAGAAAGGAAGAGATAGATTAGGGTAAATTATCTCATAGAAGAGGCAAGAAAAGATTGTTCCCTTGCAGGGGAAGAACAGGAAGGTGAAAGGGAATGGGACAGACTTATTCTCGTTTGAATTTGGCTTAAGGTGGGAATAGCATATATACTCAATTGGGTATTTTACCCTACAGAAAAATAAGGGGTTAGGGGATAAGAGGGGGGATGATAGAAGGGAGGGCAGATTAGAGGAAAGGGTAGTTAGAAGCAAACATCTTTGAAAAGGGACAGGGTCAAAGAAGAAAATAAATAAGTGGGGGGGGTGGGATAGCATGGAGGGAAATATAGTTAGTCTTTCACAATATAACTACTATGGAAATGATTTGGGTAACTATACATGTATAACCTATATTGAATTGCTTATCTTCCCAGTGGGGGTGAGTGAGGGGGGAAGAAGGGGGGGGAAATCTGGAGCTCAAAGTTTTAAAAACAAATGTTTAAAAATTTATTTTTTACATGGAACTGGGAAATAAAATATACGGGCACTGGGGTATAGAAATCCATCTTGCCCTACTAGAAAGTCAGGGGGATGATGGGGGAGGATATAAGAGAGAACATATTGGGGGAAGGGATATTTAGAAGGCTTGCTATTTTGGGGTGGGGGTAGGGGAAAGATGGGGAGAAAAAATAGTAACTCAAAATCTTGTGGAAATGAATGTTGAAAACTAAAAATAAATAAATAAATTTTAAAAAAATTAAAAGAAAGGGAATATTTTAAGAATAAAAAAATAAAAAAGATATAGTTGTATTATATCTCAAATAGAAAATTATCCCCATTCACATAGTCCCACAGATCCCTTTTCGAAGACTTTTGGTAGAAGCTGACCCTTGTAAGACTTTATTAACCAGTGGTATTGAACATAGTCTCAGTAGATATAGGATTACCATATTAACTATCTAACCACTCAGCCTGTCTCCTCTACTAAACCCCAGGAACTTCAATAGGTTATTAAATTCAGCAAACTATGTGCAAAGCACCCAGGATGTAAATACGTAACAAAACAGTCCATGTTCTTCACGTTCTTAAATTCCATTTGAAAGCAACAAAAATGTTGCTAAATAGGATACAATGTAGGAAAGATTGGGGCAAGGGAAAAAATCATACGGAATCATATAAGAATGTCTGGATAGGAAGAAAACACTAATAGCTGAGAGATGAGGGAAGCAGACAGAGAAAGTGGCACTTAAGTTGAATCTTAGAGCAAAACAAAGAATCTGAAATGGAAAGATTAGAAAGAAGTATATTCTAGGGAAAGGGGATACTATAATTTGTGAAAAGGCACAGGGGTTGGAAAATATTGAGTAGTTCAATTTGACTGCAACTCAGAATGCATAAGGAGAAGAATATGAAATAAGGTTGGCAAGGTAACTTGGGATATCCTAGCCAATAAACTACAACATTCTACTTAAAAAAAATTATTCCTTATGACTAAGTTAGATTTATAACAGGGATAGAAAGATGGTTCAACATTAGGGAAAGAATTAACATAATTAATCATATTAACAATAAAAATACCCCAAACTACATAATTATAATAGTAAATGCTTCCCCCAGCTTTTGACAAAGATGCTCATTTATGCTAAAAATACCTACAGAATAAACACATAGAAGAAATATTTTAATTTAATAAAAGTATATATCTAAAAAGCAAAAATGAGTAATGTTTGTAACAGGAAAATATGAGAAGCTTTCCTAATAAATACAGGAGTAAAGCAAGGATGGGAACAGCTAGGTGGTGCAGTGGATAGAGTACTAGGTTTGGAATCAGGAAGACATCCTCCTGAGTTCAAATCCAGTCTCAGATACTTACTAGCTGTGTGACCCTGGACAAAATATCTAACCCTGTTAAGTTTCCTCATCTGTAAAATGAGCTGGAGAAAGAAAAAGCAAGTCACCCCAGAATCTTTTTTAAGAAAACCCCAAATGGGGCCATTTCAGACACAACTGAAATGACTAAACAACAGCAAATTAAAGATGATCTCTTTCTTCATTGTTATTTGACTTAGTTCTAGAAATGTTAGTCAAAGAAAAAAGACATGAAAAGAAATTAAAAGCACAAATATTTTCAAAGATGAGACAAAAACATCCTTATCTGACATAATAGCTACAATTCTCACAAGAGTCTCACAACAATGCTCAATAATTTCTCCCATTTTGCAGGTAAGGAAACTGAAACTCAGAGAGGTTTAAATGAATTATCCAGAATCACACAAGTGAAGGGAAGAGTGAGGACTTCAGCTGCACTTTAACCATAGAAGTGCAATTGATTGTGCATGTGTAAGTCTGCTGAATCTCTTGTAGTGTGCCCTGATTCCCAGTAAAGACTAATACTGTGCTATAAGCAAGAAATGTTTGAGAACCACTAGACTAGACCATGCACAATAAAATAACTATTAACCAAAATATTTGGTCAATCAGAGTCATCTATCAGGTTTTTCAATATTCCCAAATCTTTTTTAGGAAAACGTGTAATTTGGATGGCAGGGTGGGTCTCAACACTGGATTAGAAGCCACAGAGAGATCTTACAGAGCTCAGAAGTTCTTATATGCACATTACTTTGCTCTTTCAACTTTCTGTCCTGAATCAATTCTCCAACTTAACCTATCCAGGTATCAGAGAAGAAAGATAATGGTAGTCAAGGATGATCCCATTCACCTTCAAATCTGGCTGGTTCATAGAAAGTTAATGTTTGTAATGTTCCTAATTTCCAATATTAGATTATATGAATCAGTTTCTAGATACAAAGAAAACAGTCCCAAGAGGTAGAGCATGACTCTCGCCATCCAGCCTGCAAAACAACCATTGTGGCCATTCCAAGGCGAGTTCCTTATTTAAGTGTTTCTTAAGAATGAAATCTCTTGGAAAACTGGAAAATGGACTGGCACAAACTAGGTAGAAGCCAATATCTCATACCATTTGCTAAGATAAGGTCAAAATGGATACATGACCTAGACATAAAGGGAGATATCCTAAGTGAATATAGGACATATTACCTATTAGATTTATGGATAGGAAAATAATTTGTGAATAAACAAGAGATAAAGAACATTTTAAGATACAAAATGAATAATTTTGATTTTATTAAATTTAAGAGATTTTGTACAAATAAAACCAATGTATCCAAGATCAGAAAGAAATTGGGAGAGGGGACTTTTATAGACAATTTCTTGGATAAAGGCCTTATATCTTAAATATATAGAGAACTTTGACAAGTTTATAAAAATATGAGTCATTCCCCAATTGATAAGTGATCAAAGGATATGAATAGGTAGTTTTTGGAGAAAGAAACCAAAGCTATGTATACACCTAGTCATGTGGAAAAAAATGATCTAAAACATTCTTGATTAGAGAAATGCAACTTAAAACAACTTTGAGATACCATCTCGTACCTATCAGATTGGCTAAAATGATAGGGGAAAATGACAAATGTTGGAGAGTGTATGGAAAAAATTGAGACGCTAATATATGATTGCTGGAACTGTGGACTAATCCAACCATTCTGAAGAATCCAAAATTATTCCCAAAGTGTTATACTACCTTGTGTATCTTTTGACCCAACAATACCGTTATTATGTCTGCTTCCCAAGGTGATCAGGAAAAGGAAAAGAACCTATATGATCTAAAATATTTGTAGCAACTCTCTTTGTGGTGTCAAGGAAATGGAAACTGAGGGGGTGCCCATCAATTGGGCAATGACTAGATAAGTGTGGTTTAAGATTGTGATGTAATATGAACAGGTTTATTTTAGGAAAATGTGGAACAATTTGCATGAAATAAAGAAGAGTGAAATGAACAAGATCAAGAGAACGCTGTATACAGTAACAGCAATATTGTTTGAAGGGTAAATGTGAATGACTAAGCTATTCTAAGTTATATGAATACTCATATCAACTACAAAGGACCTGTAAAGGAAAATGCTATTCACCTCCAGAGAAAGAATTGATATATGGAACTATGTATTATATAATTTCATATGGCTAGATAGGTGTGTGTGTGTGTGTGTGTGTGTACATGCACACATGCAAATGCATGTGTGTGAAATGTTGGCCTTCTCTAGTGTAGAGCTGGGGGGAAGAACAGCTTGGAACCCAAATGTAACAAAAAAAAAATTTTTTAATAGAGTGAGGTCTCTTCAGCTCCAGGGAACCAAGTTCTCTTTCCTATCCCCTTTATTATCTAAAAACCACATCATTATTGTACTAGAAACAGATCTTTCTAAAGAAAAATCAGCTAGTAATATCTTCTAATTAGGCATCCATGACTCTCTTCCTTTCCTGATTTCTTATTTCTTTTTTTTTTAATTCAGTAAGTATTTATTGAATGGTTAATATGTGTTAACCACTGAAGATACAAAGACAAAAGAATCCAGTTCTTGCTGGAAAAGAACATTCTACCAAGAAGAGACAATATCTTCCCAGATAAGTATAAAGGTAATACATGCAGAATGAAACCAAAGCATTTTGAAGGTATAGGGGGGCACACTAAGTACTATGAAGATCTCCAAGAGATGGAACCTGAGTAATGTACAAAGTGGAGTTGAGGACACAGAGTAAGAGAAGTAAAATTTACCCCAAGTCATTGGGCAAATAAATAAACAGCTGACTTTGGACAAGAACTCTGACTTTCTGTCTGCTAAGTGCCCTTTGCATTAGACTTTCCTTATATATGTAGGAAGTGGGAAAGCAAAACTGGCCTTCATGATATGAGGGAGAGGGAGCAAAAGGGGTTATATTATCTGTACCATATTACAGTAAGAATTGGAATAAATTCACATAAATGGATTACTTTTCCTTAATGTCACTGGTGGTTACAAATGTTTATTGGATTGCATTGGATTGATATTAGGTCAGTGGTAGCAGTAGCACTATATTGGAGGACTTATTTCTTGCTTCTGAGCCATGATGCCAGCCAGGGAAGGGGATCTGGTTACTTTGATCCCCTTTACCCAAAAATGCTCTGTCAATGAGAAAAAGGAAAAATCCATACCCTCTGGAGAGGAGTATGGAGTGGCTTTGGTTGGCTCAGTCAGATAATGTCAGCGTCTTAGAGATTATCAGGGACTAGATGCTAGTCCCACCCTTTCAAAATGACAGCTGAAGAAATTGCTTGCTCAAAGACACACAGGTAGTAAGGGAAGACCAGGATTCTTTACATAAATAATCTAGTTTAAAATCTCCCAGTTCATCAGCCATGTGAAGCCAGTACTATAAGAAGAGGTTTTCCTCCATTGCATGGTTCACTGGAGTAGAGAGAGAGAGAGAGAGAGAAAGAAAGAAAGAGAGAAAGAGAGAGAGAGAGAGAGAGAGAGAGAGAGAGAGAGAGAGAGAGAGAGAGAGAGAGAGAGAGAATCCCAGAAGTTGGCAAGCCAAACCAAGCTATTGTGAAATAAAATTCCCCCATTTCCATACTCTTCCCCACCCCCCACATACCATTTTTCTAATGAAAAGCCAGTCTAAGATGACAGCTCAAGTTTAGAAGAAAGCACATGCTGCCTGGCTTTTAAGCAGATTAGACTCCATCACATGCCTCCTATCAGACAAGATTCATGCTTTGCTGCAATGGAATACAGAGGTGAGAAATGGAAGAAGATGACCCTGGCTGCACCTAGGAAGATGAGGATGGGAGGAAAAGAGCATACAGACCTGGCTTTGTGGAGGATAAGCTGCTTCGGGGTTTGTCTTTTCCAGGAATGATTTGCTAGGTAGCTTCTGTCCTTTTCTTGTTTGAAAATGTAGCCATCAATATCCAGCTGTGGGTCAAGCACATGGGGTGCAGGGATATTGCAAATGTTTGCAGGAGTCCAATTTTTGTCTTTTGCCTGTTTTCTCCCACAATCCACTTAGGCAGAATGCATTTAAGAATAGCAGTTGTTACATGAATGTAAAAAAAGGAGACAAGTCTTCTACTGGGTTAGCCAACTGGCCATCAGGCAAGGCCAGGGATGATCTTTAGTTTTGATGAAATTCTCACCATGGGAAAAGTATTACTTAGGGTTCAAAGGATTCAGAGCTAGAAGACATCCCAGAAGTCCCTTAGTCCACTTAGTCCTTACGGTGAGTGAGCTCTGGAGAGGTTAAGCAATTTGTCCAAAGTCACACAATAAAAATACAGCAAGTGGTAGAGTTACGATTCAAACTCAGGCCTTCTGATTCCAAATGTGGCACTCTTGCCCCTCTGCCACTGCCTCTCCTTTTTAGGGATCGTTTAGTCCAACCCTCAGCTTCTTAAAAAGGGAAAAAAACCTTTTATGGATGCTTACACACACACACACACATGCACACACTCACACATACACATACACACTCATTCACACACACACACTCACACATACACACACATACGCACATGCACACACACATACACACACTCACACATGCACACACTCACACATACACACATACACTCACACACACATGTACACACTCACACATACACACACTCACACATACACTCATGCACATACACACTCACACATGCACACATTCACTCACACAGTCACACACATATACATACACAGATGCACACGCACACACACGCACACACACACACACACACACACACACACACACACACACCATGGTCATTTCCTGATAAACTACCTGAACCGTCCCTTGTATCAAAACCCAATAACAACAGCTCGCATTCATAGAACACTTGAAGGTTTCCCAAGGGCTTTGCTAAGGTGATCTCCTTCCATCCTCACAACAGCCCTGGGGGGTAGGTGCTATTATTGTTCCCATTTTACAGATGAGGAAACAGACAAACAGAGAGTAAGTGACTTGTCCACGGGCATGGGATTAGCAGGTGTTTGAAGCTCATTTGAACCCAGGTATTCCTGATTCCAGATGCAGGTGCTCTTTTCAATAAACAGCTAATGAATGCTCAAAAAAACTACTATATCTGACAGCATGTATAGTATTCTGTGGTTAGTTAGGTGGTGCAATGGATAGAGTGCCAGGGCTGGTGTCAGGAAGACTCATTTCCTTGAATTCAAATCTGGCCTCAGATACTTACTAGGGATGTGACCCTGGTCACTTAACCTTATTTGCCTCAGTTTCCTCATCAGTAAAATGAGCCGGAGAAGGAAAGAGCAAGCCACTCCAGTATCTCTGCCAAGAAAGCCCCAAATGAGATCACATATGACTGAACAACAACAATATTCTGCACCTATGGTCTCCCACTTTTCTGTTAAGTGAAGGAAAATTAGTTTTGATCTCTGTTATCAGGAACAAGACTGGTCATTTCATTAGTCATGTGAATACAACTCTATAAAAGTCATTTCACCTTCCCTTGGTGATGCATAGGGCATCCATTGCTCTTGTGATGTGGCCAGCTCATCTAATTTTCTGGTCATGCATTTCTTTGATGGCTTCTTCTCCACCCTCTTTTCTTTTTTCTTTCTTGTTTGTCATGTGTTATAGCTTGTTTCAGGGATGCTGAATACAGAGATATCAAATCATAAAACCCAGTATGACCCTAAGCAGTTTATGATCTAATTTAGGGGTAGGGAACCTGTGACCTTGAGGCAATACATGACCTTCTAGGTCCTCAGGTGCAGCCTTTTGACTGAGTCCAAGTTTTACAGAACAAATCCTTTTATTAAGGGGATTTGTTCTGTGAAGTTTGGATTCAGTCAAAGGGCTGCACTTGAGGACTTAAGAGTGTCATGAGGCCACAGGTTCCCTACCCCTGATTTAATTCATGAAAGAAAACCAACTTGTAAATGATAAAGCATCAGTTTGCTATATAACAGAAATTCAGAGAAAGGAAGATTGATGTGGTTGGAAATAATGAATCAGATTTAGATCTGGAAGTGAACTAATCCCCTTTATTTTCCAGATGAGGAAATGGAGGCTCAGAGAAAACTAAGTGTCTTAACAGGGTCATAGAGCTGGTCATTCCTGTCTCCAAGATCTGTCCTTTATCCACTACATGATGGTGTACTTCAGAAATGAGGAGCATCAAAATCATTTCAGGACCTTGATTTTCTGAGAAATATCTTGAAATCATAGTCATTATTTTCCTAGACTCTACAGCATACACTCATCCCATCAGCTGTTCTCCTTCACTGTTCCCTTCATATCTCTTGCTGATTCTTACTGACTTTAGTGCCTTAGTTCTTGCTGTCTTTCTTGCATAGGAAGTCATTCCCCACCCCCCACCCCCATAATGTGTGTGAAAGTGACTAGAAAACTGTGAATTACTAAGTGCTATTGTTTATTGTAATTATTAGCAGAGTGTCAGCACATGTGATAATTGTTGGGTGATAGTTATGTGTCATTGGGCAATAAAACAAAATGGAACTTGGGCTGAATCTTGAAAGGTTGGTAGGATTTTAATGGGAGGAGGCAAGCAAAGCCAGGTTCAAATTGTACAAATAATGAGTCCTCAGAAGTGACTGTATTATTCTAATTCAGGCTGCCTATTTCCATTGGACTGGAATCAATTACCAAATTTTACATAATTTTAAGTTCAAATAGTGTCAATTCAAAGTTAATAGGGACCTAGCTGTAGTAGGAGAGGGGGAAGGTATTCCAGGAAAGGTAAACAGTATAAAAAAAGGCTTGAAGGCATTTGCAGGGAATGGTGAGTAGCCAAGTCCAACTGGAGTGTAGGGTGCATACTGGGGAATGGTGAGATATAAAAATATTTTTTCTGAGTAATATATATAATTTTCTCTGCATATCACCATGCATACATGGTTCTTTTATATGTTTGTTTTTTTTTTGAGGCAGAAGCAAGAAGTATCTCATAGACTCAGGATTCTCAACTTTGGGGGAATTCTAAACCCTGGAATGAATGTATGAAAAAAATATTTATCAAGTGTGTGACTTAAGCTGGGCACTGTGCTATAATGGGCATACAAAAGTAAGACAGTCCTTGACCTCAAGGAGCTTATATTCTAACATATACTGTGGGGAATTGTGAGCAGAATCATAGAATGGTTGTTTGATATGGCCTTTCCTGGAATGATAGGGTTGATTTTATTATTTGGTTTGAAAGATGATGTGAAAAAATAAGAAAAGAGAGAATGAAAATGACCATAAAAATAACTTTCTGGGAAGAGCTACAAGTTGAGAACCATTTAGGCAGGAGAAGAGAGAAAGGTGAATTAGTTCTAGTAGAGGAAAACTATTTTATGGAAGCAGGCTATTCCCTGAGGCCAAACTAGAAGAAATTAGCTTTAATTATTTGTACCAAGAAAGCTGATTTACACAAAAGAAAATTTTTCTAACTGGAAAAGCTTTAAGAAGTTAGGTCAGATTACTGAATGAACTAATGTAAAGAATCCTGGGAGACTTCTAAGTCCAGAAGAAAGAGCCATCTGTCTAGAAATCTCCTGACCTGTCCAAGCAGGAAAGAAGAGCTACAAGGAAGAAAATTTTGAGGTCCTTTTTAGACCTTTGATTTGGCAAGATGAACTGCATTTTATCTTAATGCGATGCTGCAACGTTGCTTGCATTTTTTTTACCTTGTAAAGTTCTTTCCACCCCTTATAATTCTGCTTTTTAATCTTTGAGACAAGTTATTGAACTATGTAAATTAAAATCTATGAACTATGTAAAATAATAATAGGGAAAGGGTCATTTTTCTTTAATTCCTCTAATTATTGAGAAAGTGTCTAGTGTTTCCCCATTGCACATAATGCTAGATTTTGAGTTTGGAAATATACTTGTATCATATTAAAAATGACCCTCCCTTGGGGGTGGCTGGGTGGCACAGTGAGTAGAGTGTCGGCCCTGGAGTCAGAAGGACCTGAGTTCAGATCCGGCCTCAGACACTTAACCTTAACATATACACAAACAAAAAACCTAGCTATGTGACCTTGGGAAGGTTACTTAGCCCCAATTGCCCTCCAAAAAGCAAAAAAAAAAAAAAAATGACCCTCCCATACTTATACTTTGTAGGATTTTTAATATAAACAAGTATTAGAACAGACCTTCTTCCAGTGATTTTCTGCTTATTCTGAATGAATATTGTGCCTAAGACTTGTTTGTGAGAATTTATTTCTTCGGGAAAGTTCTGGATCTCCTTCCAACAGTGAGTTTCAGCTCTTAATTCAATGACACTAACATTGCTGGTTAAACTGGGATACTCAAAGGGAAACCCCATCTCTTTATATGCTTTTCCAGTATTAACAAGATGAAGGAACCAGATTTGAAGACTCAGCCTAAACACAACTCCAGTCTAGTTTCAGATGTAACCAATCAAGTCCTCCAGAGCAGAGCTCAACCTTGTAGCCTTCATCTTAACTAACTCAGGAAAGATGGTAGATTGCATAGAATAAGGCAAAACTTTCTCAGCTGAGGAGCAAAGAAATGAAGGGTGAAATTAATCAAGAAGAAATTCTCATTCTTCATGGTCCGTTTTTCTCAGCTAAAATGAAGTGAAGAACTGAAGATATAATTACCCACATCTTTAGGTCATAAACCTATCTGGATACTCAGTTTAAAGATCCTCATATAAACTAAGTAGTTCTGGCAAAAAAATAAAGTGAGAGACCTGGAGAGCCAGGTTATTGGGTTATCTCTGATTAACTTTGGACACAGAATTATAGCCATGAGGCAAAAGAGACAGAATCTACCTACAGGGCAATATGCAATATAATGGACAGAAGTCATATTCAGAAAACTAATGTCTGTATTTTGGGGTAAAATAAGGTTTTCATAGAAGGTTTCAAAGGATCTTAAAGGTCACTAAGTCTAAATACTTTCATTTATAGAGGCAACAGACTATGACTTGCTCAAGGTCATAGGGAGAGCAGGTAAACAGAGCAAGGCATTGAATGTAGGTCTTCTGACACTTTGCACAAGACCATTTTGGTGCTCTCACTCCTGCCTCCCATTTAGATCCCTGCCCTGAAGGCTCTGTTTTGGGGTGTTTGGGGTTTTTTGTTTTATTTTGTTTTGCTTTTTGGAGGGAAAGCAGAGCAATTGGAGTTAAGTGACTTGCCCAAGGTCACACAGCTAGTAAGTAGTAAGTGTCTGAGGCCAGATTTGCACTCAGGTCTTCCTGACTCCAGGGCCAGTGCTCTATTCACTATGCCACCTAGCCACCCCTGAAGGCTCTGTTTTGTCTTAAATCTGGTCTATGAGGACATTTTTCCCCATTAATATTAGGTGTAGGGAAAAATTAAAGTGCTGATAGTTACATGTCACTTTATATGCATTGCCTCATATGACCCTCACACCCCTATGATGTAGGTACCATAAGGATTATTGTTTCATTGTACAGATGAGTAAAATGAGACTCATATAGACATTAAGTGACTTGTCCGTATTTACCTGCTATCAGAGGCAGGATTTGAATTCAGTCATCTGCAGATTTCTAGTCCAGATTTTACTCTATTAAAGCATGCTAGCTCTACATTATGATGGGGGATCTTAGAGAAAGGAAATTGTCACAATGTAGGTACTTACCCTTTTCAAAGCTGACTTACCAGTTAAACTCACTACTTTCTAACCAGTCTCCAAAGTGTAAACAATGTTTTCTCTCCCTCAGCTGAATCAGCTTATGCTACCAACTTCAGGCTCCCATCAGCTCATCTCTAAAGAGACAGTCACCACAGCACTGAGCTTCTTCCCTTTGTCAGGTTCCAGAATTAATTTAGTGTTTAAGACAACCAGACCATTAGGCTTGATGAAGGCTTCATGGTAGCCACATGGTCCTGCTACCTCCCACAGCATGGATCAAGAATAGAAGTCTTGGCTGTCTATCCATCTTACTTTACCACTAAATGAACGCAAGATTGGGTCTCTAACCATATGAATAATTGCAGTGAAGGGTAATAGGTGATGGAGACAATAAAGAAAGAAAAAGAGAGGAAAATGAATAAATTTATAGAACTGAGCACTGTATTATTGTGTGCCATGGCAGAGGGCATATGCTTCTAGAGTTGTATCTGCTGTATCCCAAGTGTTTATTTATAGGGTTCCAGGTCATCCAGCACATCTGGAAACATGAAAATATACCATCACTGTACTCTTGGTCCCTTTGGCAGTCTTGTTCATGGTCCTTTCTGACACTCCTAAAGGGCACTGACAGTGCCAAGATTAGGGCAGTCACTGGCCTGAAGGGAAGCCCCCTTCTTAAGAAAGAACAGGATCCAAAAGAGAAGCATAAATCAAAGAAAACTCTGGGTCAGAATCTGTTTTGTTTTGTTTTTAGGAATGCTAAATCCAAGAAGTGAAGATGTAAATAGGGAAATGGGAGCAAAAAAAAAAAATAGGGGTACAAGGTGGAGAGATGTGTATGGAGACTGAAAGACACATAACTAAAAGGGTCAGTAAAGGGTCTGCCTTCTTGAAACTCTACCCCCTTATCAGATGAAGCAAATATCCCCACCTTCAACTTTACTAAGTTATGTAGACCCAGGCACACATCAATATATGCCCTGGGATTCTTCCTTGTAGTGAGGTTATGCAAAAAAGGACACATCCTCTTTTGGGATACTATTTCCCTTTCCCCCTCAAGCTATCCAGTTATCTCAGATATCTAGAACTCTACAAATTGGCTTCTCTTACTCTAGATTTTTCCTGATCTATTTCAGTCAATCAATCAGTCAGTTAATAAACATTTATTAAACACCTACTATGTGCCAAGTGCTGTACCAGCCTACTTCAAATCTGTCCAACACTCCTCTCCTAGAACCCTGCCCTTTGCTCAATAAAAATGAACAAAACTGGACAATCGATGCTATCCTACACTAGATTATTAAAGGATGTTATTTTGTCTGTTACTGAGTCTCTTTTCCCAAGCAATATGTACACTTTAATTGCCATCTAGAGATGTTGCCTTAATCTGAAGAAGTGTTTCTAAAAGTGGGAACTCCAAACCCAATGAGGAGTTGATGGAGGGGCTATTAGATTTAGGTAAAGCCTGAACAACATCTGGATAGTCTCCATCTCCCTCTTTTTCTTACCCTTCTATTTTTTTCTCTTACAAGATCTTCATATTTCCACCTTATTTTATCACTTCTTTTCTCTTTCCCTATGCCCACATCCCTCCTCCAAGTATCTCTTCTCCCTCCTTTTGACATATTTTTCTCTTAGGCCAGGACTTAGGGAAGGAAGGGAGAGGAAAGGAATGGAGACCAGGTAATAAAAGTAGGGAGGGAGGAATGGAATGCATTACTCTATTCTGGTCTATGCCTTGGGACAGAATAGTGAATCTCTAGCTTGTGGGCTGAATTCAGTTCTCAGCCTAGTTAACTGACCTCAGCATTTCCAATTTAAAGAGGACAACGCAAGGAAAAAACTAGAGTATGTAGGCATGAAATCTCTTTATGCCCAAATATCTAGTGTTCAAAACTCATGTCTGTGCCTGTGACATTTGAAAGACTGCATAATGGAAGTGCCTCAGACTGGAGAAGGGCAAGTATTATCCCTATTTGCAAGGGGAAAAAAAAGAAGAGAAAAAAGCAAAGAGTATTCAAGCTATAGGCCAGTGAGCTTGACTTAGATCCTCATGAAAATTCTGAAATAGAATAGAGATGGTTAGTGAATGGCTAGAGAAGGAAGCTGCAGTCACCAAAAAACCATAGCTTAATGTTTTATCAATGGCAGTGGGTGTTGTTCTTCATTCACAGAGGACTGAAATGACATCACTATGTTGGGGTCAAGGTACAATGTGTCCAACTGTGGCTGATCAAACCAATTTGAGCTCAGAAGACTACTACAGGTTGGGCACAAGTAGTCCAGATGAACATTTGGATTGGAGATGTCTCTAAATTTATTCACCTCATGTTTCTTTTAAGCTACTACAATTCTGCTTCGCTCATGGAACCCAGAGTCTTCTTTGATGCTATGCTGGGCAGTGCTTTGCCAGGGTCTCCCATGTCTCACAGTCAACTCCAAAGTTCTTTAGAGAGACTTTGAGAGTGTCCTTATAATCTTAACCATATTTTCCTTTTTGATTGGACTACTAGTCATTTCTATCTCAAAAGCCCAAGATCTGATTGCTTCTTTTGCAACATTGACATTAAAAATTAGTGTTAAGGCTTAACACAAGTCTTCATTAGAATTCTCCATATAGGAGGCAGAGTTAAAAAAAAAGTCATTCCATCACATTCAGGAAACATATCCTCTTGATGTTATTGGTCTAATTCTTCTTTGAGCAAGTTGTACAGCACCAGGTATAGAAAGAGGTGAACTGTAGCTACACCAATGTGATACCACCAAGTCCAGTGTTGGGATAATGATTTCAAATTATTTCAAAATCTTTTGCAATTACACAACCACATATCTATAATTAATAATGTAAACACAATAGAAACAAATATGTTTGCATCATGCTATGATCCCCTGGGATATTTGCTCTGGGATCACATTATAAATGATGCTATCATATAGTGAGGTCCTTTAAATCATGCTGGTAACTAGTTTTCTCTTGTGTAGTTTCTAGCTGGACCCCTATTATACTGAATTCTGTGCCTGTCATGTGTCACTTTTCAGCCACACTCCAAGGGCCCCTGAATATCGTCATAATGCCTAGCTGCCATTAAGGAATGGCCATTCAAATCAGGTAAGGATTTTTCCCCATGGACAGAGCACACTTATGTTCAACAAATTTTATTAATGGAGCCTATCAAAATGATCACCATTTTCCCCATTATTTCTTTGCCCTTAGCACAATCCTGATCTCCAAAGCAAAGTACAATGTGATGAAAAAAGACAGAAGGAATTAATCAAAAAACATTTCTCATATTAAAATGAGATACCCCCTGCCCTAAAGGAGCTTATATTTTACTAGAGGGGGACAATATATTCACAAAAAAATGCAGGATGTATACATTGGTGTGTGATTACTTGGGGCAAGCAATAATTTTATAAGGTTTCATTTTATATATAAGTTTCTACTGACACCAGGCTATCTCATAAATCTAACATTTACCTGTTACAATCTGCTTGAGCTAATTTCTCTACATCCAATTAGTTTCCTATCTACTGAGTGATAGATTTCACATAATACACATTTCATAGCTTTCTTTTGGTACTTCTCATTTTGTCATTTTTAAAGTTGTAATTCTTAAAAGCATATGTCAATGATTCCTAGAGATACTGAAGCAAATGTTGGCGTAGGGAGGTCAAATATTTAGAGGATCATTCAAACCCATAGTGAGGCAAGATCAGTCACACCAAAGTGTAGAGGAAAGTGCTGTCAAAAACTAAAAATAACAGCAAGAACTGAGATGAATTTTACAAAACATATTAATTAATCCTCAATAAATAATCAAAGACTTTCAGAGGGAACTGATAATTGGAATTGTTACTGATTACAATAATATAATAAGCATCTTGAAATTGGAAGAACTGGGAGAAATAAAAAAAAAACAGCTGCTAATCATTGCTATGAAGAAGGGTAAGACCCATCAGGTAAGATAATACAAAGATTAGAATACTGAAGATTGGGGAAAAAAGTAACATACTGATGCAAATCATTTTTCACTCAATGATCTACCCAAACTATTGTCTAGGTGAGGCTAAGCCCCTGGTTCCACAGAAGGAATGATGAACTCTATTAAACATATTGAAACACTGAGAAGCAGAATTGTTAAAGAATTAAAGAAATTCCCAAATGGAGATGGAATACTACTATAACTTGACATTGAACCATGCCACACGTCATAAAAAGGTTAGTATATTCATCCAAAAGGTACATATAATCATGCTTCAGTGGCCTAGAACATTATTAACCTAGAACCTAGAACCTGATTTGATCCCATTGAAAATCTATGGAGGGGTAGGGGGAAGACAGCTAGGTGGTACAGTGGATAGAGCATTGACCCTGGAGTCAAGAATTCAAATGTGACCTTAGACACTTGACACTTACTAGTGACCCTGGGCAAGTCACTTAAGCCCAATAGCCTCAAAAAAAAAAAAAAACCATGAAAAACATATGGGCTATACTTAAGACTAGACTCAGAATAATGAACTACTTATCAAAAGTATGCTTGGTATTAAATGTGATAAAAGTATAGTTTCATTATGAATTAAAGGTTATGTGTCAGAATCTTGTGAATTCAATGCTAAGTTGAATAAAGTAAATGTTTGCACTGAAAAACAGAACATATTGCATATATTAAAAGGTTTTTAAAGACGTAAAAGTTGAAAAGTATAATGATCAAACGAGTAGAACAGTTTTTAAAATTTCAAGTACTTTGTAAATGCTAGCCATTATTATTATTATTTATTTTATTTTGTTCCAAGTAATTACACACCACTGAGCAGGAGGGGAAAGTATAGTGATGAGGAAGGGGGCACTAATAACTAGGAAATCAGGAAAGGCTCTTGAACTGACCCCTCAAGGAATCTGGGGATTTCAAGAGATGGGGGTGAGGATGGAGAGCATTCCAGACCTTTTTAAAGACATTGGAGACAAAGGATAGAAAGGACGCTAGGTACCTGGAATATGGCATGCCTGAAGAGGAATAATATGTAAATATCCTGGAAAGATATTTTTTTGGAGACAGATTGTCACTGGCTTTAAATGTCAAGCAGAGAAGTTTGTATTTTTTCTTCAAGTCAAGGGGGAGCTTCTAGAGGGTAGAACTGACATGGTTAGACTTCCCCTTTAGGGATATTTGGTTTCTAAGTGGAAGATGGACTGGAGATGGAAGAAACAGAATTCAGGAAGATCAATTAGGATACTATTGCAATAGTTTAGTCAGAGATGCTGAAGGCTTGGGCAAGAGTGGTTGTGTTATGAGTAAAGAGTAGAAGACAGAAAAGATGTTGAGAAGGTGGAATGAAGGGACGTGAAAGACAGTGAACAGGAGAAAGAGAAAAGGAGGGAAGCCTTTCTACCAATCAGGGAGAATGGCAGACTTGAAAGCAGCTGACCCTTATCCTAATTTATAAAAATGGTTTCTCTCTGTCTGACAGCAGCTATGATTTTTCACCTGCCATTTCCCCCCTGACTGCAGCTTTTGAAGCAATGCCCTCAGGCTACGAAAATGCATTTGAAAAACCAACTTTGCAGGGAAAGTCAAGACTAAATTACATGCTACCTTGTGGAACACTAAATCATTACTACCTGTTGTCAGCAGGAATGGGACAAAGCAAAACTCCAGCTCAGGCTAGAGTTTGGTATTCTCCTAGAATCCCAGTCTAGTGACATCCATGCAGGGCAATCATTGATTAACAGCGTAAAATAAAGTGTTGCCATTTAATTTAAGGGGAGGGCCCTAGTTTGTCAAAGGAAAATTAAAAATGCATTTTTCTAACACCTCCAGTTACTGAAATTGGAGAGATCCTTATAATTCTGCCTGATGCAGTTTGGTTTCATTTCTCTGGGGCAAATGATGAGCAAAATGTTTCCAAGACTAGGGGGTAGGGAAAAGAGGCAGTACCAAGATTAGGCAGACAAATCATAGGCCTTGTGTCCTAAGGCTGACAGCTAATTAGCCCAGACCACCTCCTCTAGCTGATTCTCCTACTGGAAACAAAATGAACAATGAATATTTAAGCAGATGATCCCAGGGAGTCCCCCCCACCAATTTCCAGATGCAAATGTTAGTGGTCAAATAATAATTTGTAAATCTAATTCAGATTTGTCTCAGATTTGGGTTCCCTCAGCAATCTCCAAGGGGAACAGGTCAGACAGGTTGCAGGAGTCTGCTGGTCGCTGTCTCCAACTGTAACAATCATTCCAACTGAGAGCCTCTTGGTGGAAGTGAAAGCGGCTAAGGTCACAGACCCCATTACTGTGGTCAAGCAGGGCAGGTGCTAATCAAACCTAAGTGGAGCTAGTTCAAGCTCAGTCCCCAAGCACTTATGAACAAAGCAGAAAAATACTCTACCCAAGAAAGAAGCCTAAGCATTGCATGACCTCTGGAAAACATCGTTTGTTTTCAGTTGACATATTCCCCCAGAACAAATGATTCTCTCTCACCTTCCCCCCTCCCAAGAAGCTGTCCTAGGTACTAAATGCTGCAAGTAAGAAGAAAGAGCTTGAAGAGGATCCATCTTAGGCAGCGGCTCTCTCTTCTGCCTTCTCAGCAGATGTGGTTTGAGGGGTCCCAGAAGTGGTCACTTAATCCCAAAGCATGTCCCCATTCACCCTCCCACACTGGGTAGACTTGCCCTGTAATTTATTCCCTTGTAACATGGCAGTGAAACTAATAATGGGTAATCTAGAGGGAGTAATGCATCAGTAAGAAATGTATTAAGTGCCTACTATATTCCAGTGTGTTAGGTGCTGGAGATGCAAATACAAAGAATGATATTATCTCTACTCTCAAGGAGTTTACTTCACTGGGGGAGACCATATGTATAGGGGATAGGGACTGGAACTATGGTTTCATGGATATAAAGAAACTCCCTCTCCCAAGTTAGGTCAGCACCTTTTCTGTAACTTACCTTTGAGAGGTGCCTAGAGTAGAAAAGATATGACTTGCCCAGGGTCACAAAGGCACTAGGTGTTAGAAGCAGGACTCGAACCCAGATCTTCCTAGCTTTAAGTCCATGTACCACACCATGTTGCATCTCAGTAAGCATATACAGAATGTAGAAAATGACCACATGGTCATTATCAGCCACTAGTATCTTAACTGAATTAATATTCATTCTTAGCCTATGCACAGAACAGGACATGGAAGACATTGGCACAAGACCCAAAGGTTCTGATGAAAATAGAGGCTTGGGAAAAGGCTAGAGGATAGAGAGCTACCAGGGAAGGTATTGGGGCATGGTGGGCAGGCAGGTGGACAAACAGAAGAGTAATACATGGCCTTGTTGTGCCAAAGGAGCGAGACAAGAGACCCCCGAGAGTAAAATTTGGAAATGGATTTTATTTTCCACGGGACTGTTTGGGGTCAACTCCAAATCATACAGTGAACCTGCATGGACAATGTGTCAGCTTTTAAAGGGGTACCATGCGACCAACGGTTAGGTATTATGCAAGCAGAAACTTGCAGAGGCCAAGAACAGTGATTGGTCAGTACACACCTCAAAATTCCCGCAGGTGTCAAGTCTCCCTGACCCGAAAGCCTGCCCACCTCTGTGGAGGTGGGCTGACTGGGTAAAGGTGAGATCCGTGGGGGAAGGGACAGGGTCATGCTCTACAGGGAATTTACCCTAGACTAAAATTCCTACTCATAAATCCATGGGGGTGGGGTCATACACAGCAGCCTCAAAGTCAAAAGCCTCTCCTACCTTTTCCCTTCCCCCAAATACAGTTGGGATTGAATGATAGTGAAGATGACTTTGATCTAGTTTGCAATTAACCCCTTAACTTTATGTACATAAAGTATAAATAGGAGTGTGATGGAGGGAAATGGGCTATTATAATAAATATCTTTATACAAAAGGAAAATCACAGCTTCCCTGCCTCATCATGTAGAAGAAGGAAGGAAACATTTACCAAGCACCTACTATGTGTCATTCACTGTGCTGTTTTGCAAATATTTCATTTGATCTTCACAGCAGCCCTGGGGAGATAGATGTTATTAGTATCCCCATTTTATAGATAGGAAAACTGAGATAGGCAGAGGTTAAATTGTTTGCCCAGTTCCACAGAGCTAGTGTCTGGAGTCAGATTGGAACTCAAGTCTTCCTCGCTGCAGGCCCTGTGCTCTTTACCACTGCACCTCCTGAGAGAACACTGGGCACATCACTTAACTTTTTTGAGTTTCAATTTCCTTAACTATCAAATGGCAATAATAACAGCTTTAGTACTCCCTTGTGAGGTTATTATGAAAATAAGTGAAATGATGTATATATCTTGCAGTGTTTCACTTCTTACATAAAAGGTCTGGATCACTATGGGGACATCAGGATATGGGTACTTCCCCAAATGGTGGCCATCAGCTCACCCTTACAAGTTCTCAGGCTTAAAAGACATCACAGAAGGGCAGCTAGGTGGTACAGTGAATAGAGCACTGGCCCTGGAGTCAGGAGGACCTGAGTTCAAATGTGGCCTCAGACACTTAACACAAAAACTAGCCATGTGACCTTGGGCAAGTCACTTAACCCCAATTGCCCTCCAAAAAAAAGCAAAAAAAAAAAAAGACATCACAGAGTGAACAGGTTTAAACAATACAGAGAAAGGACCTGCACCTTTGGACATATATTCATGGACCTCCTTCCTCTCCCTCCAGTAGATCTCCATCTCTCCTCCAGGAATGTACAGATCCCTTAAGGCTTGTGGTACTATCCTATGGACCCCCAAAGAACTCAGGGTTTCTAAGAGAGAAAAAGGCCCTCCCCCTTCTAATGGACCTCCCTTCCCAGGGATGTGAATAACTGATGTCACAGGTTACTTCCTTGAATGAGACCCCAGTAAGGGTCAGGGATTGTACCTCCTAGTTAGTTCCTTAGTTAGCTCTCCTCAATTCTCACAGCCTGCATTGTCTTCAGGGCTCCATTGTTTGGCCACAGATCTCAGTTTGGATCAATAACTCTGTCTCCTTGACATATCTACCTCTTATTCTCATTAATGCACTTCATTCTACTGTCGATATGGCTCCACTCCTCATAGGCACAGCCATGGCCTCTGGCCAATTCTGCTGTGGTCTTGCTTATCATTCAGTTTTACTGTCCCAGCTCCCCACTACTTTGTTTCTTTTCTTGGGGATAATATCTTAATCCTTGCAGAATAACATAATTAGGCCCAACATATTTTCAGGCTCTATAAAATACCCCAGATCTGTCTGCCAGGCCCAGGTTTGTGTTGCCTGTGGGCCATTTCAGGTTTTCTGCTCTTTTCCTCAGAGCCCCAGTTTTCTCACAAAGGACTTTGCTCATCCTATACTACAAGTGGGGTCAATCTCAGTTAGAAATGGGAGCCACTAATCTGTACATAAGGATCTCCACCAGCACAAATTGACCTGGTTTTAAAATGTGACATCATCTACGTTTTGTTGTATTTTCACTTATTTTGTTAAATATTTCCCAGTTACATTTAGATCTGGTTCCAGTGGCACTCAGGAGTGTTGTTGGCTGTGTGTGGCAGTGGGAATTGTGCTTTACACCTCTGCTACAAATCTCCCATTTCCATTTCTGAATTAAGGTGGATCCGTCTATACATTCTCTCTATGGTGATGGGTCTCCCAGTTGCTCAACTTTTCCTGCTGAATCCCATAGCTCTCATCCCACATTCCAGCAGTGCCCCACAGATAGTAAGTGCTTAATACATGACTTTTCATTCATTCATTAATGCATTCATGCACTCATGCATGTCTTGTTCCTTGCTCCATTGTCTTCCCATCCCCTTTCCTTCTGTAGCATCTGGACTGGGCTATGCTAATTAGCCCATGGCTGCCCTGAAACAGCATTAGAAACAGAATTGGATAAGGTCAGAGCTCAAAAGTGCTCCAGAGATACCTGTGACACACATGTTGGGGAGAAGGGATTGGTAATACTGTTGTGATCACAAAGATCCATCTTCTGTCTACACAAATACTAGAATGCTAGACAGACATCAGCTACTATTACCCTTTTATCCTTATTCTTAGCCATCCCCAGCCTAATGTACTCAAGGGACCTAAAAGCAGAAGGGCTAGTGTAGACGCACTTTTGAACTGACAGAAGTCATGGTGATGGACACTTCCACGATAAAATCTGAGAGAAATTATGAGAATTGGGAAACTTTAGATACACACGAGAAAACTTCCTTTAAATCTTTGCTACCATGTTCAGCTCTAGTGGAAATATGAAAAGATGATTTGTACAGAGCTAGGAAGTTTAAGGGACCAATTCCAATTAAGTCTGACTCCTAGTGTTATTTTTAATTGGTATTCTTATCATCATTTATCTGAGGTGTTGCATAAAAAAAATTACTCCATAAAGCCCACAGCAACCACCTAATGCCCCAGAGATCTATGGGAATACAATCTACCTGTGCAGATAACCCAAGTATATGGAAAGAAGAATCTTACATCAAATGAACCCCAGAAGTGTCTGCTCCTGTTTCACGGTGGAGGGGCTATTATTTCCCATTCTGAGGACTCCTGCCTAAAAGATGGCCCCCAACCAGAGGATCAACTTTGATGCATCTGAATAGAAGATAATTAAAACACATTTGAAACCAATGGAATAGACCTTTGGAAAGTCGTAGACTAAGGCATTTTATGCCTTAACCAATAACACATGTGATTCTTACAGTCATCCCATTTTAATAATAGCACATTGCTTTTAGGTCTTGCTGTGAAAGTAATCATTGACTAAGTAAAGGTCTCTGTCCTGTCTCTTACCTCTTCTCCCAATCCCACTCTCTAATTCAGGTTGAGGAGGTAAGACAGGCTACTCCTCTAATTTAATCAGGTGGAAGAAAGTTTTCTGACTTAACTGGAGTCCAGATTTAGAAGTTGTTACTTTCATACATTAGAGAAGGAAATGTCAAACTTCTCCAGGATCTTTGCCAAGAAAACCCCAAATGGGATTGCAAAGAGTAGGACATGACTGAAAATGACTGTACAACAACAACTATCGTCTATGGATTATAGCAAAATTATGTGTGGACATGTGGAAGAAGGTACACACATGTGAAGATGACTGCATACTGACTCCATATCCAGCTTCTCTTGGTATTCCAGGATGTAGGCAGTAATTGAATCAGATTAATCTTGCCAGGAAAATATATAAGGAGGGTAGGCCAAGATCTAAGTCTGAGACTGGTATTCTAGGGGTTAACACCCCCTGAACTTGTTTCAGGTGTGGAGTTAGGAGTGGAAGGATAAAGAAAAGAGCTAATTGAAGGTCTGGGATCCAGAAAGCAGAGATTAGGGATTCCATGTTCTGTATAATGAGAGGAATGCCAAGGAAGCACCTAGAAAATCAAAGGCTGAGAGAGAAGTGAAAGAAGCCTCCAGAAACCATGACATTCTGGAAGCAAGTCGACATTCTGGGAAATGAAAACAGAAAGGGGAAATTAAGTCTGAGTAATGATGAAAGCAGGCAGAAATAACAAATCCTGGAGGTCAGGTAAGAATAAGACCATGACAACACAGGTAGGACTGACCCAAGGGCAAGGATGGGTCACCCCCTGACCTGCCCTACATTTCCTGATGAGATGAATTGACTTGGGCAGATAACTGGAGAGTAAGGAGTAAAGGTGCTGTTCTAGCTATGACTATACACATACATACACACACACACACACACACACACACACACACACACACCACATATTCAAAGAGCTGAGGTTGTATGGCTGTAGGTATGTTAGGTCTTGCTGTGAAAGTAATCATTGACTAAGTAAAGGTCTCTGTCCTGTCTCTTACCTCTTCTCCCAATCCCACTCTCCAATTCAGGTTGAGGAGGTAAGACAGGCTACTCCTCTAATTTAATCAGGTGGAAGAAAGTTTTCTGACTTACTGGAGTCCAGATTTAGAAGTTGTTACTTTCATACATTAGAGAAGGAAATGTCAAACTTCTCCAGGTCTTAGAGGTGCACCGCAATTCTGCTGTCACCTTTTCTTAGTAAGCTTCCCTACACTTTCCTCTATGTCCTTGGAGCCAGTGTCTCTCTCATCTCATCACTGGTCCCCCTTTATCACATGGGGCTCCTAGCTGTATCTATGTATACCCACAGTTTTGCCTGAGAATCTATTCTCTCTTAAAGATACAGTATCCATAGTCTAGGGAAGGAGCCAACGAAGCTGGGGTTACATATAATCTGTTGGTAACTCTGAAATCATTATTCTTAATAGATGAAAAAAAAATTTATTTTTTAAAACTCCTTCCCTCTTTATAGGAAGTCTGGTGAATTCTGGCTCTTCTGGCTGAAGTACAATGCTAGTCAACTGTCCTGAGACTCATTTCCTGTCTAATTGCTATTTACTATCTTAATTATATTTAAAAGACTTGGAGTTCATTTTGCTCCTGTGTTCAACATTGTAATTAAATGGAAGGCATAGAAAAGCTTCAACGTGTCAATGGAATTCACAGAATCTAAGTGGGAAGGGTCTTCAGAGTCTATCTAGCCCCACCCATCCCTGAACAGCAATCTCCTCTGCTATCCTGTCACCACCAGAACCAATCATAGTTCTGACCTCTGGGGCCTAAGGGAACACATCAAATATGTCTTTCATAGGACCTACTTTCAAATGAGTAAAGGCAGCCCTAAGCCTTCTCTTCTAGAGGCAAAACATCCTCAGTTCCTTTAGCCCATTCTTATGTAGTCTAGTCTCTGGTTCTCTAAAACTATTCGGGTCTCCTTTCTCTAGATGCTCTCTGGGTCATCAACGTCCCTCCATAAATACAACGTCCAGAATTCAAATTGTTCAGAAGTAGATTTTTCCTTAAATCAGCTACAGCCACTCCTTAAAGGAAGAAATCAGCTGGGAGGATGAAAGTTCAGAGCACAGCATGTTCCCTCTATTTCCTAAAACACAGGCAGTCTTTTAGGTTAGGAAGTAAAAGTGACAATCTTCTTTTAGGAAGTAAAAGTGACAATCAGAAGAACCAAAATAAAACTAACAAAAGCAGAGATGACATGACTAATCCTGCATTCGTCACCAGCTACTTCTGCACAACTGCCTGGAAGGCATACAGGAGCAGGGACACAGAAATCCAAGAATCAGGATTGTCCCTGGGAATTCTGGGAGTGTCCCACCCACTAGATTCTTAGAATCAACGTTTTGTTTCCAAGAATTTTCACAGAATGTCAAGTACAAGAAAGCCTGAGCATCTGATATGTGCTTTTCTCTGCCATTCTGCTACATACAGAGAAAAGGATTCAACAAACCTCTTATTCTGGCTGTTGAGAAGTTCGTCCTATATCTCACTCCCATTGGAAAGTTCATTCACTGTATATTTTCTGGTAAATTTTCATCTTCTCTGATCTTTGGTGGCTATTGGATTGAATAAATGAGCTTATTTGTTTGTTTATTGGGTTGAAGCTTTGAGAAATTTCAAGACACTTGCTCTGATTTTTTGCATCCTTTTTTTAAATTAAGAATTCATACATACATGTGTGTATGCATACGATATAATGTGTTAAGATCTGGATCCAATTCTACAAAAAATATCCAGAAAATATGAATGAATGTATACAAAGCATCTATAATATCAAATTCTTATAACTTCTCAGGGACAGTCAAGTGAACTACATAGGCAGTTACCTATGTGTTTGCCACAGACTTCACCATTGCCGATGCCTTCCAGTAGAATGGCATGGTAGCTAAAAGTGCTATATTTAGATTCAAATTCCACCTCTGATACCTATTAACCATGGGGCAAGGCTCTGAATCTGAACTTCCCCATCTGTAAAACATGAACTAATAATACCTGTGGTACCTGTCTCATAGGATTTTGAAAATTCATTGAGATGATGTATGGAAAGTGCTTTGAAACTTTGAAAGTACTACATAAACAGCAGTATTATTGTATTTCTTTTACCATCTTATTTCCTTTTAGGAGAAATAACAACATTGAATTAATTTAACTTGAATAACATAGCACTTTAAGGTTCACAAAGTGTTTTCACACATATCTCAGTCAATCATCACAACTATAGGAGGTATGTACTATAATTATCCTCATTTTACAGATAAAGAAACTGAGGCTGAAAAAAGGTTAAGTGACTAGCCTACAGTCTTAGAGCTAGTAATTATCTGAGGCAGCATTAGAACACAGATCTTCCTAACTCCAACTCCACCTTGAAGGATAGCCACTACCCCAGAGAATCTTTTCTAATAATATAGGAATCACTCATTACTAGGCAAAATACCCTTAAATCCTTTCCCTTATTCATGCCTGTTCCAGTGCAGGTGGGAACTGTTAAACAGATTTCCCCTCTCTCATTTCTGCAAAGACAAAAGGGAGGAAGTTCTTCAATAAAGCTGCTTCTTTATTCTCCACAGCTGAGACCATGATTCTAACGACTCCCTCTTTGCTTCCTCATATGATTCAACATCTTGATTGTGGTCTCTGACCCTGGCAGCTGTCTTGCAGATGTGCACACAAGGTCACAGAACACAAATTCATCACAACTACTGGAAAAACAATACAAAGCCCATATTCTGTTGATGGTGGGTCAGGAACCTTTCCTTCACTCTATAAAGGATAGCAACTATTTAAAGCAATAAACAGTGTGGGACTTTGGGGATCTTAATAACAGGCTCTCTGCCAAGGCTGCATGGCAATGCCTATAATCACAAATGGTAGTTCTGTCCATAAGTTTTAAAACCTATGTCAAGAGACACGCAGGCCTGACTTGTCCTTCATTTATGGAATCATGGAATTTATCAATCACACTAAGTGAAGGCTTCATTCTACCGCCATTCAGGGTATAGTGCAAGATGGAACCTTTCAAGAATTGGCATTTCAGTCTTTAAAATATGCCAGGAATTTCTATTTCTGTTTTGTTTATTTTGATTCAGTGTCTAATTAATTGTCCAGGATGATTTTTATTAGGAAAAGCAGAGTTTGGGACATCAAATAAATACACGGAATACTTTCCCAACTCCTTCTGCCAGTGTGCTTGTCTTCCTGTCACCAACATATTGCCAAAGGGGCCTGCTGTTTTCAGAGTGCTGCACCTGGCAATCCCTAGGGTTGAGCAGAGCCACAAAGGGAAGCAAATCTTTCAAAAGTTCCTACCACTCTGGTCTTTCTTTTCTTCCCCATCCAACAGCCCCTAGGAGAAACAGGAGCATTGGAAGTGTTCAGGGTATTCCTGAGTGGAGGGAGATAACTACACAGGTTCAATCACTCTGCTACAGCTTGATGCTGCATACACATCTTTGACTGCTGAACATAGTGTAGCACACATAATTCCATTTGGCCATGCATGATTTCTAGAATCTTAGGAGTCAAAAATGAATGGACGACCTTACTACAGCCTTAAGTCAACACCATGCTTGAGTCAAATGAGGCTCCATCCTGATGTTTAAAAGCTCCACAAAAGGTGATTCCATTACTTCTTTCCATATCCCATCCCAGCAGGGCCCAATCAAGGTAGTCACTGATCTTGATTGGCTCTTGTGCCTGCTTTTAATTATCTTCTCCACTTTGTCCAGAGTTCCTGTCTCCTCAGATGCCTATTATATTTCCTGTCCTAGTAGGTTTGGTAATCCTCTGTCTCCCAAAGAGTTAGCTGTTTATAATTTATCATGTTATCTCACAGTATCTTTGCCTTTTAACAGAAATCTATATAAGCTTTCAGGGCAGCTAAGTGATACAGTGGATAGATTGCTGGACCTGGGGTCAGGAAAATTCATTTTCCTGAGTTCAAATCTGGCCTCAGATACTTCTTAGCTGTGTGACCCTGGGTGAGTCACTTAACCCTGTTTGCCTTAGTTTCTTCATCTGTAAAATGAACTGGAAAAGGAAATGGCAAACCACTCCAGAATCTTTACCAAGAAAACCCCAAATGAGTCATGAAGACTGAAAAGACTGAAATGCAAACTTTCAATACTGAAAGGAAAGATGACCTATGGGTAGAATTTTAGATCGGATATTTGGGGTGAAGAACTCCCTAAAGGACATCATAGCACCATGTTGAAGGCAGTCCAGTCTCATGCTCTAGTAACTTACCCATTCCCTTTGCAAGACCAATCCCATGAGTCATATGTGTTAGTTTCCAAGTCTGAAGGCAAGAACATGGAATTTTTTTTTTGCTTTTTTTTTTTTGGAGGGCAATTGGGGTTAAGTGCCCAAGGTCACACGGCTAGGTATTGTTTGTGTGTGAGTTAAGTGTCTGAGGTCGGATCCGAACTCAGGTCCTTCTGACTCCAGGGCCGACGCTCTACTCACTGCGCCACCTAGCCGCCCCTAACATGGAATTTTTAATGTTAGGTTCTGTACCCAGAATATTGTGGTGTTTAATAAATGTTAAATGATCATTGTGATTAATGGCTGCCCTATTTGTGTAGGATAATCAATCAGACAATTAACATGTATTAAGGGCTTGCTATATGCCTTGCACTGTGCTAAGAAAGGCAAACAACCATTCCCACTTTCAAGGAGCTCATAGCCTAAAGGGAACGTAGCAACTGTGTAAAAACAAGATATATACAGGATAAACTGGAAATAATCAACAGAGGGAAGAAACTAACATTAAAGGGCATCAGAAATCATAGTTAAATAGAATCACAGAATTTTAGGCTTGCAAGGGTCATCAATGGACATCCAGTTCACCTTATATACCCCAAAAGAACCCCTACTCTGGCATATGTGACAAGTGGTCATTCAGCCTCAGCGGAAAGTCTCCTGCTGAAGGGGAATCCACTACTTCTCAAGGCATAGTAGGAGTTAGAACCTGGTGATTAGGAACTAAAGCTCCAGGAGGAGACCCTGAATCATTTAAAGATAGATGAGGAAATCAAGGTCAAGTGAAATCTCAATGTTTATAAAGCAGTTTCCTCACTTCCCTGTGAGGGAGATAGGAGAAATGCTGCTATCCACATTTACCAGATTAGAAAATTTCAGTTTAGAAAGGTAGGTAACAAGCATTTGGTAAGTATTTGTTATGTGCCAGGCACTGTGATAAGCATTTGGGATAAAAATTCAAGCAAAAAGGAAAACAGGTCCCAGTCTTCAAGGAGTTTCTGGGGATAACAACACAGAAGAGGGAGTAGAGAAAAGGAGGGGGTAAAGGTCCCCATAGAGGCAGCCAGGTGGCACAGTGGATAGAGCACTGGGCCTGTAGATAGGAAGACCTGAGTTTCAAATCTCATCTCAGACACTCACTAACAGAATGACCCTGGGCAAGTCACAACTTCTGTTTGCCTTAATCCACTGGAGAAGGAAATGGCAAGCCACTCTAGTATCTTTGCCAAGAAAACCTCATACAGGGTCTCGGGGTTACAAAGAGTTGTACACAATTCAATGACTGAAGAACAACAACAAATGTCCCCATACAAAGGGATGGTGGTAGAGTCCAGGGAGTCAGAAGCAGAGCTGAGATGAAGGATGGCCAGCCTGGGCCACTCCCCAAAATGCAAATGTTGGAAGAAACTCAGCATTGAATAAAAGGTGGGGCAGAAGGATGTTGAGTGAGGTTACATGGCTTACTCCTTGGTCATCCACCAAGTAAGCATCAAAGCCAAGGTCTTCTGATAGTCCTTTCACCATCTTGTCATCTGTCTCTCAAAGCAAACATGGTGAGAAGTGGCACCAGTCCCACAAAGCTCAGTTTAGATGAACTTTGATTTCCATGGTTCCCCAGACACATGGTTTCTACATTTATCAGGACCACTGGCTAAGAAATGAAATGCCTAACATCCCCCATGAACACCATCCAAGCTGTGATGTGAACATTGGCAGATATACTTTGAAGTTTGGCAGATCTTTCACCCTCCCATTGCTACGCTTGGCCTCTTCTGAGACAGGGTGATCAGAAGAGCATTTATCAAACCCTAAGCTAATTGTAGGTAGCTACCGTATATGTTCCAGAAAGAATTAAGGAATCTTTCAAGTCAGGAATTTCCATTCCATTCCAACAGCAGGCAAAAAGAAAACATAAATCAACCCTTCATAGATTTGGGGCTAGAAGTGATCTGAGAATCTAATCTCATTTTGGAGATGAGGAAGCTGCAGCCAAGACTAAATAACTTGCCCAAAGTCACATAAGTATTATGTGGCAGATCAGGAATTTCAATCCAGGGCCTCAGACTCCAAATCTAGAATAAGTTTTCTTTGCACTGTGATTTTAATTTAATGGTCCTAGTCAAGTCAACAAATATTTATGAAGCACTTACTATGTTCCAAACACTATGCCAAGAACTTAGGACACAAAGAAAGCCCTCAAGGAGCTCACAATCTAGTGGAATCAAACTTCAATAATTATATATTTTGTTGTTGTTCAATCCCGTCTAGCTCTTCGTGACCCCATTTGGGATTTTCTTGGCAAAGATACTGGAGTAGTTTGCCATTTTCTTCTCTAGTCAGGATTTGAACTCAGATCTTCCTGACTCCAGATCTAGCACTGAACCATGTAGCTGCCCATAATTACATATAACAGGAGTCAAATCCAAGAATCTAGTCCCTATCCCTATATGAATAGAAATTACAAACAAGACAAAATTGTAAAGCCTTGAAGCAAAAAGCAGTCATTTGTTAAAATGTGGCAACCTCGTCTCCATTCACAAAGGTAGAGTCTCTTGTTACCCTACTTTGTGGAAGTGTGCAAATCCTAGGCAACTGACCAAATGATTTGTATTGAAATGGGGACGAAATGACGGGGCAGGGAACTCTCCTAGACAGCTGTAACAACAAAAACCCTCCAAAGAGCACTGTTTGGGATTTCTGCTGCCATGGGGGTGATAACTAAATAGGGAACAATTTTCTTTTCCCTTGCAACCATTCCAAAGATGACAAGGTCTGCAGGAAGCCCAGGGTACTATAGATGTGTGTAGCTAGTTTCCCACTGCTAGTTCATTGGGTGTTCTCACTAATCAGCCCTACATCATCAGTGAGCTCATCCAACAAATGGGAAGAAAAACAAGAAGAAAGCTACCAAGCTGAAAAGTCTTGAACCCTCTTCCACTTCCCAGAGCTCTTTCTGAGCCAGGGAGCTCCAGCAAGGGGATGATGGGTAACACAGAGAAACTGCAGGGAGCCTCTCACTTAAAGCACTTTCTCTAAACTTGATTCAGTTCATCTTGATTACCTTTCATTAAGTGATCAAAGTCTTCCCTCCCCCTATCCCCAATAAACTTTTGGATTTTAAAAAGAGTCTGAGAAGATAAGGCACAGAATGCTTGGGTAGTAATTGTATTGCAATATTAATTGTAATAATTTGTATTGCACTTAAAAGTTTATAAAATACTTCTCTTTATCCTTACAGCCACCCTGGAAGGGAGGTGCTATTATTATCCCCATTTTATGGGTGAGAGAAGCAAGGAAGACAGAGGATTGAAGGTCCCCTAACTACTAGGTGATTGAAGCTAGATCTGAACTCAGGTCTTCCTGACTCTAGGTCCTGTGCTGTAACCACTGTACCACCTTGCCCCTTCATGCATATTATATATGCATATCACACATATGACCATTTTATTTCCCAATATAGGGATAGTAACTATGCCTGTGATTCATAGATATAGAGAACTCACCCATGAGACATATTCAGAGTGATTCAGAGAGAAGTATAAAGAACCAGAAAAACAATATTAAAGATGATTATAACAATGAAAATGGAAAAAGCAACAAAAATAAATAAATAAAATTCAATGCTGTGTAATTATAATAACGAAGACTGTCCTCATAAAAGAGGTGAAAAATTTACCCTCCTTCCTTATTTATAAAGCTGGGGGACTATGTATATATTCAAATGCATGGTTGATTATATTGGTGAGTTTTGCTGAAATGCTTTTTTTTTTCTTTTAATCTTTTTTTATAAGGTATGATTGCTAGATAAGAGAGCAGGAAGGAATATATTTGGAAATAGAAGTATTATAAAAACAAAAGATATTAAAATATAATTTAAAACAAAATTGCAAAATAATTTTAAAAATACTTAGCCTACCTCACAAATCTGTTTTGAATAAAGTGCTTTGTAAACATTAAAGTACTATATGAACTCCTCATCAGGAAATTCAATATCCTGCCAGACTGCATCAGCTTTGACACCCATTCTACATCTGTAGCCTCAATACCCTCTGCAACTCTGATTAGAGGGCAGAGTATGGAGGTCCTCCCAAAGTCTTTATTTAAAGAGATCTCCCAGGCTAACCAGCTCTTCATTTCCCACAAGCTTAAACTCTTTGGGCTAGACTCCATCACAGCAAAGTATACTTTCTGCCCTAGGTCCTCTCCCCAACCCTTTCAACTTTGCTTTGTGTGTTGTTTTCCCCCCATTAGACTGTAAGCTCCTTGAGGGCAGGGCCTGGCTTTCTTTTTCCTATTTGAATCCCTAATGCTTAACACAGTGCCTAGCACTTTTTTTTAAAAAGTGGGTACTAGGGGCAGCTAGGTGGCATAGTGAGTAGGGCGCTGGCCCTTCAGTCAGGAGGACCTGGGTTCGGATCTGGCCTCAGACACTTAACATGAACACACAAAAAAACCTAGCCGTGTGACATTGGGCAAGTTACTTAACCCCAATTGTCCTCCAAAAAGAAAAAAAAGTGGGTACTAGGTACATTTCTTTCTCTGAAAAGTCGGTTGTTAAACCATTATCAACACATCCCTGTAAAGGATATTTTAGAATGGATGGCTATCTCAGTCATTAGTGACTGTCCCTCCTTTTTGGTTTTGTTTCCTCTAGTAGAATGTACATTCCTTGAGGACAAGGATTGTGCCTTAAATTATGCATACATACACACATATACACATATATGTATATACACATACATAGATATAAACATAGGTGTGTACACATACATATACAAATACATATATGTATGTGTGTGTGTCTTTGTAGCATTCAGCACCGGGTTTTGTACATAATAAGTGCTTAATTGCTTAGTTAATGTTTGTTGACAGATTGAATAGTTTTCTTCTTTTTTTGATGGGGAGAGGGGAGGCAGATTTCTCATGTCTTTGAAAAGAATTACCAACCTCTACCTTCAGCTAGCCCTTTGGGGGTAATAGATATATTTTAGATTTGGCCTTCCTTATGCTGGTCACATTAAAAGGGTACACTTTTTCTCTTATAAAAATTTGATATTTGGGCTGACACTCAGCTAAACTTTATCCCGGTTAGAAACAGATAAATCAAGGATTATCTTACTTATCTCTATGAACTGGGAGAAAGGATGACTAATCACATCACAGGTACTAAAAAATCCCACTGAAGGGGGGAAAAAGCTGATCCAAACTCTCTCAAGTGAATATCCAAAAGGTGAAAGACATTTACAGAGATCTTGGGATCTTTTTTTTTTTTTAATCCTCCTGGGCAAATGTGTTATAAGAAATGGTGAATGGTTTGAAAGAATTAGGCCTACTTTCCATTTTCAGCTATAATATTTGGTGATTGAAAACTGCTTCAGGAACTATGCCCAAAGGGCTATCAAACTGTGCATACCCTTTGATCCAGCAATACCACTTCTAGGTCTGTACCCAAAGAGATCATTAAAAAAGGGTAATGTACAAAAATATTGACAACAGCTCTGTGGTGGCCAAGAACTGAAAATTGAGAGGATGCCCATCAATTGGGAGATGGCTGAGCAAGTTTGTGGTATGTGAATGTAATAGAATACTATATAATGAACAGGAGGACTTCAGAAAAACTTGGAAAGATTTACATGAACTGATACAAAGTGAAGTGAGTAAAACTAGGAAAGCATTGTATAAAGTAACAGCAACATTGTGTGATGATGGACTATGATTGACTTGGCTCTTCTCAGCATTATAATGATCCAAGACAATTCCAAAAAGACTCATGATAGATAATGCTATCCACATACAGAGAAAGAACTATGGAGTCTGAATACAGATTCAAGTATACTACTTTCACTTTTTAGCCCCACAGTTTTTCCTTTTGTTCTGTTTCTTCTTTTACAACCTGATTAATATGGAAACATGTTTTATATGATTACACATATATAACTTATACCAAATTGCTTATTCTCTTAGGGAGAAGGGAGAGAGAAAATTTGGAACTCAAAATTTTATTAAAAATGAATGTTAGAGGGGCGGCTAGGTGGCGCAGTGAATAAGAGCGCCGGCCCTGGAATCAGAAGGACCTGAGTTCGGAGCCGGCCTCCGACACTTAATCCGCACAAACAAAAACCTAGCCGTGTAACCTTGGGCAAGTTACTTAACCCCAATTGCCCTAAAGGGGCGGCTAGGTGGCAGTGAGTAAGAGCGCCGGCCTCGGAGTTTGGATGACCCGAGATCAGATCCGGCCTCAGAAAATGAGCACCCACGCATAAATCAAATGACTAGCCGTGTAACCTTGAGCAAGTTACTTAACCCCAATTGCTTTAAAAAAAAAAAAAACGAATGTTAGAGCACCAGTCCTGGAGTCAGGAGGACCTGAGTTCAAATCCATTCTTAGACACTTGACACTCACTAGCTGTATGACCCTGGGTAAGTCACTAAACTCCAATTGTCCCACCCCCCCCCCAAAGTTAATGTTAAAAATTGTCTTTGCATGTAATTGAGAAAAAATAAAATACTATTTAAGAGAAAAAATTTAAAAATAGAGGATTGAAAGAAAAATGAAAAAGAAAAATGCTTTATAAGCTCTACAGGAACTTAAAGGGTCCAACTAATAATCATGCAGAAAAAGAAAGAAAGTGAACTCAACGATTATGGCTGAGATCATTCAAAAACATTTAAAGTTCCCCCTGAAAATGCCTTTTCTCTAAGTAGTTCAGGAACCCCAGATTGCTTTTGATTTTTAAATTGAGAGACAACTCAGAAGACCCAATGTTCAAGTTTATCCTGCACAGGGAAGCTACAGATAACAAGAAAGTCCTTGATGATACATACCTGGCAAAGCCCAGAAGTCCTCATTACATGGTCCAATTCTTTCTCTCGCTGTGTTGAGAGTCAAGTAGAGAGTGGCTAGGTGGCTCAGTGAATAGAGCACTGGCTCTAGAGTCAGGAGAACCTGAGTTCAAATCCAACCTCAGACACTGAACACAAAAACTAGCCATGTGACCTTGGGCAAATCATTTAACCCCAATTGCCCTACCTTCCCCTTTCCAGAAAGAGAGAGAGAGAGAGAGAGAGAGAGAGAGAGAGAGAGAGAATCAAGGATATCATTTGACTGGGATGCTTTCTTTCGATTCACAAGAAAGGCCTCAGTGTCCTCACCTGGAAAATAGGAGGTAGAGGTGGAGGTGGAACAGAGGCTGGACTAGATGACCTCTGGGGCCTCTTTCAGGTCTAGATTTATGATCTTAAGGGATTCTAAGCTGTTCAGGTGCCTTTAAGCTTCAAGGCCCTACAAACCAACTTGGTTAATTCATGATGTGATGATAATAATACAAGAAGTAATCAAGACCAATTCAGTTGAGTGGAAGGGGGGAATTAGTTACTAGAGTAGTTCCCAAATAATTTTGAGCAATGATTCTAGTAGCTTCCTATTTTAACCAATTATTCTTGCTAACTACATGCCAAGTTCAATTGTCTTACCCACGGAAAGGAAGAGTACATGTATTGTTTTATACCCTCTAAATTTCAGTGTCCTAGGGCAAAGACCTGGTTATCCCTCTCTAGTTATACTTCTGAAAGGGTCTCCAAAATCCTCCTTGAATTCAGGATTGAATCTGGGAATGGCAGATAGCTTAATGACATCTTAATGTCATTTGACCTTCTAGGATCAAGGGTGCTCCAACAGACTGAATTGCTAAAATTTTAGCATGAGCATTTATATTTCTCTTTTGATCTTGGCTACAAATCAGAATTTGATTTATGGTTTTCTTGGTTGTATAGACTTAAGCAAATGTTAATAATGTAGATTAAGGCTTTTAAAAAGTGGGCAGTGAACCCAGGACCTATGTGAACACAACTACAAGTCACTTTTCACACAAATAAAGTCAGATCTAACTAACTGGAAAAACATCAATTGCTCGTGGTTGGGTTGAGCTAATATAATAAAAATGACAATTTTATTTAAGTTAAATTACATATTTAGTGCCATACCAATCAATCTACCAAAAAATTACTTCATAGAGCTAGAAAAAAAAATAGTAATAAAATTCATTTAGAAGAAAAAAAGGTCCAGAATGTCAAGGGAATTGATGAAAAAAAATGCTAGGGAAGGTGGCCTAGCCATGCCAGGTTTTAATCTGTATTATAAAGCAGCAGTCATCAAAACTATTTGGTACTGGCTGAGAAATAGAGTAGTGGATCAATGGAATAGATTGGGCACATGAGACTCAGCAGTCAATGACTATAGTAATCTACTGTTTGATAAACCCAAAGACCCCAGTTTTAGGGATAAGAACTCACTATGTGACAAAAACTGCTGGGAAAACTGGAATGTATTATGGCAGAAACTGGACATAGACCATTATCTAACACTGTATACCAAAATCAAGTCTAAATGGGTACATGATCAAGGTATAAAGGCTGATACTATAAGCAATCTGAGAAAACAAGGAATAGTTTACCTGTCAGATTTATGGAGAAGGGAAGACTTTATGACCAAACAAGAGTTAGAGAGCAGTATAAAATGCAAAATGAATAATCTTGATTACATTAAATTGAAAAGTTTCTATACAAAAACAAAGCCAATGTAACCAAGATTAAGAGGGAAGTGGGAAATTGGGAAAAAATTTTACAACCTATATCTCTGATAAAGGACTCATTTCTAAAATATACAGAGAATTGAGCCAAAACTATAAGAATACAAGCCATTCCCCGATTGATAAATGGTCAAAGGATATGAACAGGCAATTTTCAGAGATAGAAATTAAAGATATATATATATATATATATATATACATATATATACATACATATATATGTATGTATATATATATATATAAGCATATGAAAAAATGCTCTAAATCACTATTGTTTAGAGAAATACAAATCAAAATAACTCTGAGGTACCACATCTCACTGGTCAGATTGGCTAAGATGACAAAACAGGAAAATGACAAATGCTAGAGAGTATGTGGAAAAATTAGAACACTAATGCATAGTTGGTGGAGTTGTGAACTGATTCAACCATTCTGGAGAGCAATCTGGAACTATGACCAAAGGGCTATAAATAATTGCATACCCTTTGACCCAGTAATACCACTTCTAGGGTTGTATCCCAAAGAAATCATAGAAATGAGAGGAAGACCCATATGTACAAAAATAGTTATTGTAGCTTTTTTTGTGGTGGCAAAGAATGGGAAATTGAGGGGATGCCCATCAATTGGGGAACAGCTAAACAGGTTATGGTATGTGAATGTAGTGGAATACTATAGTGGTATAAGAAATGAGGAGCAGACAGACTTCATATTTACCTGGAGAGACTTATACAAACTGATACTGTGTGAGAAGAGCAGAACCAGAAGAAATTTGTACTCAATTACAGACATAGTGTATGTGTGACAACCAACGTTGATAGACTGGACTCTTGTCAGCAATGCAAGGTTATAAGACAATTCCAAAAGACTCATGATGGAAGGAGATGACTACATTCAGAGAAAGAACTAGAAAGAACAGATTTTGAATACAGACTAAAGCAAACTACCTGCTCTCTTTTCTTTTCTTGTTTGGTTTTGTTTCCTCTTTTCCATTGTTCATTTCATTGGTTACAATCCTTCTTTACAATCTGACTAATGTCTAATGTATTTACAAATCCTGTACTTGATTGTATGCTGCCATGGGGGTGGGAGGAGGAGAGGAAGGGAGAGAAAATCTGAAACTCCAGGGACTGTGGAACTGAATCTTGTAAACTAAAAGTAAACAAATTAATAAAGACAAAAAAAGTGGGTGGTGGGCACATTTTCTTTTTCTGGTGAGTTAGTTGTTCAACCTTTATCAGCACGTGCTGTGAAGGATGCTTTAGAATGAATTGCTATTTCAGCCACTGATACTCTCCCTCCTTTTCATGCTAGTCCTACAAGGCCCCAAGGGTCTTAAAACTCTATCCTTCCTCTCTGGATCAATTTCTATGGGGGTGGAGGGTGAGGGGTGGAAAAGAAGGAGGGGGAGAGGGAATAAGTAGCAGGCACAGAGAAGGAGGTAGAGGAGAATTAGGCTCTTTCTCTCCCATCTGAGAGAATTCACTAAATTTATCCAAGCTCAGCCAGTTAGCAACATAGCTGAAAAATGATAACCCCAGGATGTGGGATTTTTGGAACAAGATTTTTAATTTATGCCAACCTTCCAAACTCATTCTGAGCACCTTGCAGTCAACATTTCCATCTGCTTTATAGACCCTAAGTAATGGAACCCCTCAGAGGCCTAGGCCCCCACCCTAATCACTAGACCATATTGTCTCCCTTGGCCTCCTCCATTGCCATGAAGCTGTTTGCCAAATAAAACCACGAGGAGCCTGTTCTTTACCTTCCAATTCAAAGAGCAGAACTGCATGAAATGTTCACTTCCAGGGTCATTTTTATTTATAAACCCAAAGTCTTCAGCAAAGAAAATATGAAGGCCTGCAGTGCAAACCTTATTACAGCAAAATCTAGAGGATAATTTATTTACCCCATGCCTACATTCAATTGCTGTGTTTCATTGACTACGCTTTTATTATCTGAAGAGCAAATTTCGTGGAGGTGAAACATTTATGACCTACATTAATTCAATGTCCTCAGTCCTTATGTTTCTCAGCTCGCCTTGAGCCACAGGCATGTCATTTTATAAAATGTCTGGGAGAAGCGGGAGGAGGAGCCGATCAGTGACAATTTATGGCAGGACTTCCCAGGAACCTCCCCAAAGGCTGATGAGTTCTTCCCAACACCTCATTGTCCAGATCCCCAGTGGCACAGATGCAGATGGGGTGGGGTGAGGTGAGTCGACAAGCCGCAACCATAAAAGGATGCTATCTCAAGTAGAGATTTTGTAAGATATGGCCATTCACTGACACCTTGCACAACTCTGTGTTTTACTGACTATCTTCTGTGTTCATATTATCCTTCTAAACCCCCAAATTCCTAACCACTGCAAACCTTCTGGCTCCAGACCACTGCTCAAGCCTCCTTTTCGTGACTACTGCCTAACCCTAGGGATTTCTTTATCCTGGCCCTACCTAAGGTGGCATTACCGTTGCTCTTAGAGTTTATGGCCTGGACCATGTCTTTTTTGCCCCTGGTGTTTTATCTTCCTCCAGGCCTGTTGATTAACCCTAATGACTGTCTGCCTTATCCTCCCATGAGATAGGAACCCAGTAATCAAGACAAAAAGGAAGTACATATACTAGGTAATGATGGAATCCAGTTGAGTTCTGCATCACTGAAGTGTAGGGGTCTCTCTCCTACTTCCCAGTTCCTTTATATGGAGGTGTGTACTGTGCAAAAAGGAACTTAACACAATGGCCAGGAGAGCAGAGAGGGGTGACTGAAGTGATCATTTTGAAGTGTCTCTTATGAAACATAATTGTTCCCTTTGCAAAGACTGACCATTAAAAATCTCACAAACAAATGCAGAAATAGGAAACACACACTTTACTGAACACAATGAAATAAAAACTACATTCAATAAAGGGACATTGAAGAAAGGATTTAGGTTAACTAGAGACCAAATAACCTAATCCTAAAGAATTAACAGGTCAAAGAACAAATAACTCCATTAAAGAAAGGAACAACAGTATGATGCATGAAAAAATTGTGGAGAAACAGCCAAAGAATTTCTTAGGGGGGAAATTTATGCCTGCAAACACTTTTTCCAACAAAATAAAGAAAGATCAGGTCAATGAATTGTGCATGCAACTAAGAAAAAAAATACTAGAAAACCAACACATTTAAAAGCTCAATCAAATATCAAAAGAGAAATTTGAAAATCACAACATAAGATGCTCAGTAAATGGTTATTTGTTGAATGTCAGGAGTTACAAGATGATGACTCATGAAAATTAGCATCAAGGGGCCTAATTTAAGATTCTTCCTTATGTTTTTCATCAAAATGAAATTCTCTAAGAGGTCATATATTATTCAGGTTGTTACCTGAATAAGTCACCTGATAAGGAAAAAGAAGCTTAGAATATTCAAGCATAGGTCAGGATTAGAAAGGGGCAATTGGAAAATGACCATGGATTTAAGAAGGATATCAATAAATGAGTGTCCAAGTAGGACAATCAGAATGAAGAAGGACCTTGAATCTATGTCATATGAGGACAGTTTGAAGGAGCTGGGAATATTGAACTTGTAGAAGATGATAGGTAGGGATGACATGATAGATGTCTTCAAGAATTTGAAGGGCTGTCTCATGGAGGAGTAGTGAGATTTGTACTTCTTGGCTCTAAAGGGAAGAACCAGAAACATTGGGTGAAAGTCACAAGGAAACAAATTTTTGTTCAATGTCAGCAAAAAATTCCTAGTAATTAGAAATGTCCAAAAATGGAATGCACTTCCTTGAGAGATGGTGGGTCCCCTTTTCAGGAAGATAACCACTTGATACACTTGCCAAAAATATTATAGAGGAGATTTCTTTTGGGCAGAGGGTGAACTAGAGTTTTGGATCTCAGTTTCTATGATTATGGAAAAAGAAATTAGTGGAGAAAGCAATAAAAAATTAAATCTACTGCTGGAGTAGAAATCCCTAAGGACAATCTAGAGGAGAAGATAAGACATTTCTAGATAAGTTTTTATTATTCTCTAATCAAAGCAGATCAAGAAGATAAAGACTTACCTAAAAAAAAAAGATAGCCAAATCATGTTCCAGACATTTTAGATTTCTTATAGATAATCAGATAATTAAAAGACTCAGCCCAGTATCTTGTAGGGGATTTTTGGAATGATATAAATTTTAAATATCTCTATTATTTCTTGCTCACCCAATCTTCAGGGGAGAAAAAGAAAGAAATAATTTCAGGTAGACCTCACTTAACACAATAGATCTGGTCTCAAAAAGCCATTTTTTAAATTTAAGTCACATTTAAATATACTAAGGAATTTCATGGCACAGAGGATAGAGTGCTGGGCCTGGAGTCAGGAAGACTCATCTTCCTGAGTTCAAATCTGGTCTAAGATACTTACTAGCTTTGTGACCCTATGAAACTCACTTCACCTTGTTTGCCTCAGTTTCCTCATCTGTAAAATGATCTGGAGAAGGAAATAGCAAACCACTCTAGTATCTTTGCCAAGAAAATCCCAAATGGGGCCATGAAAAGTCATGAAGTGACTCAATAACAAAAGTGAAAGGAAGCTCATAGTTAGAGAAATCCTATGGTTGCAGTCCTTCGTAAAATGAATAATCACCTAGGTGTTTTGAGTTTTGGCTTGAGGAAAAGGCAGACCTACAGTGAAAGCTTTCATTGTGGGAACACACAGACCTGGCCTCTCACAATAGCAGGAGAGGAACTAGACCTTAGTATAGGGTACTCCCAGGTGTGTAAACTCCAGCTAGCAATAAAGGTCAAGACCTACTCTGAAACTCAGATTCTTAGAGATTTTCCTAGGGAACTTCAAGCTTAAGTGTCTTGCCCAGAGTCAACCAACCAACTACATGTTTCAGAAGTAAGACTTAAACCCAGGTCTTCCCAATGTCATGCTATTTTCTTACATATAAAGGGTTAAAATTTCTCCTCATTTTCCTTTTGATCCAAAGGAGAGAATCATTTTCAAGTTGACCCCCCCCCCACACACACACACACAATATGGTAAACACATATCCCAATGCTGTCATAAAACAGGACTAGATTGAGAAACTGAGACAATCAAAGTTCTACAATTCTTCAAGTGTCCAGCAAAATGGAACCAATCAACTATCTTCAGCCACAGGGCCCAATGGCCTCCGAGGCTTTCCCCTTTGGCAAAGCCAGACAAAAGCAGAACCAAACTTGTTTTTAGACTTGTCCTCCACTGGACTGATGGCTTCAATTGAAGCCAGATTAACTTCATTGCCCATCAGATCGCCTGGCCTGTTGAATGCAACATCTGGAAGGGACACACAAACTAGTGTTGGTCACTTTCATGGAAAAATAAATAGCTCCTATCTTGGAAGCTCAGGGAAAGGTAATGTTTGTTTAGAAAGTGGGCTTTTTTTTTTCTGATCTAGGGAAGCCAAACAGACCCTGGAACTTTCGACATAAACAATGAAGAAACTAAAATAAACCCTTAGAAAGAATAAATGATAGGAACATTTTTTCCCGCATGAATCATATGCTAATTATTGTTCCCGAGAATGTAAACAAAGTTAATTTATCCTCTGTCAGCAAGTAGAGCACAGGAGGAATCTTGTACCTACCATAGGCTTATTGGATTTTTTTTTTTAGGAGATGGAAGAGATCTTAGAAATTCTCTGTTTCCCGCTCCCCCCCCCTTCACCACATTGTAAGGAAAACAACTTTATCCAAGGTTGCAAAAGTAGAGACAGGCTTTTGCCAAAGAACTTCATAGAAACAAAAAGTCACAGTCAGAGAGTGTTAGAACTGGAAGAGATTCTCAAGAGAATCTAGGTCAATTCCCTCATATACTGAGGAGGAAACTCGGATCCAGACTGGTATCAGGTTAAACAAGTAAGTGGTGGAGCTGAGATACAAACCCGGATCTCCCAATTCCAAAACCAGGACTCTTTTCTGCCTGCCCTCAAATCAAGTCAATCTGTATGACCACAGAGACGAGGAAGATTGAAATTATTATCTGTGTGATTGAAGCAAGTAACAGTTTGACTTGACCTGGCATTTGCTTGCAAGGATACAACCTCTAGTTTTTTCTCTGCTGATAATGATTAAAATGATACTAATAAATGTAAAGTTTTACCCTTGGGTCCAAGAAGTAGATATCACAAGTACATGATGGAGGGAAAAGGGAGTATAATTAGACAATGATTTCCTGAAAAAGATCAAAGAGATTTATCGTTCTGCAAGCTTAATATAAATTGATGATGTAAAGTGGAAGTTAAAAAAAAAAGATAATGTAAATTGGGCCACATTGAGTGGGACATAACTCCCAGCAATAGGTAGGAGATTGTGCCACTTTTCTCTTTCCTGGTCAGACCCTATTCAGAATATTGTTTGTTTCTAGGCATTTTGCTTTAGAAAAGACATTGATAAGCTCAAAAGTGTCCAGGTGAGAGCACTGGTTAAGGGCTTTGTATATATGTTATATAAAGAGCAGTTGAATTCAATGAAGTTCAATAAACATTTATTAAGCACCTACTATGTGGCATGCACAGTGCTAAGCACTGAAGTTGAAGGAAATAAAGAATAGAAGGGGAATAGAAGATTTAAGGTAGAAAATTTTCATTGGCCAGGCTGTGATGCTAAAGAGGAATTTGATTTTTGTTTGCTTATTTTGGGCATGACAGAATAAGGTTGGGGGCAATTAGTAGAAGTAGCAAAGAGGCAAATTTAGGCAGGATATAAGGAAAACCGTATAACAGTGAGATTTATCCAAAGTAGAATTGACTGCCCCAGGAGATATCGGGCTCTGCCCTCCCCCCCCCAGATATCTTCATGCAAAGGCACAGAGCATATTATAGTAGAGATTCTTTTGCAGATAGGGGTTAAACTAGATGGCTATTGAATTCCCTTCCAACTCTGAAATTCTGTGGTTGTGAGATTTTACAGTTGGAAATTAAAAAAAACAAAAAGACTAGCATTTGCTTCCCCAAAGTCTTTGTCCTCTTCCCCCTGCCAAATTAATAATCTCCCCAAGCACACTGTATTTCTGAACTATGCTATGTATCACTATTCAGTCAAATATGTATCAAGTACCTACTATGTGTCAGGTACTGTTCTAGAAGCTGGAGATACAAACATAGAAAGTAAATAATCCTGCCTTCAAGGAGTTTACATTCTTTTGGGGAAGGATATAAGTATTTACAAAATATTTACAAAGAAACACAAGGGGAATTAGAATTGAGGAAAAAATCTCTGGATTTGACGAAAGGAAGGTGATTGATGAGTTAGGAGAGAACAGTTGAGTGATGGAGACAAGAGTCAGATTTTAGGAATCGGTAGAGAAACAGAGGCAGCAGCTCAGGTGGCTCAGTGGATAGAGCACTGAGTCCTGAGTCAAGAAGATCTGAATTCAAATTTGACCTCAAAGACTTAGTACCTATATGATCCTGGGTAAGTCACTTAACTTGGTTTGCCTCAGTTTCCTCATTCATAAAATGAGCTGGAGAAAAAAATGGGAAGCCACTCCAGTCAGTGTCTTTGCCAAGAAAACATTGTTTGGGATCACAAAAAGGCAGACATGGAGGAGGTGACTAAACAAAAACAAGAGAAATAAAAGCATTTCTCATTCTCGTATTGGAGCACAGAACTCTGACAGGATCTGTGTACTGTCCAAGGCTGCCTGAACTCCAAGATCACACACACACACTCACACACACACACACACACACTCACACACACACACTCACACACACACACTCACACACACACACACTCACACACACACACACACACACACACACACACACACACACACACACATTTTTGCTCCCATTGAAATACCTCAAACACTTTCTTTTCCCTACTACTCTCTCCCATCAACCTCAATCTGAACACAGTGTGTGCTCAGGATGGGATCCTCTCTACTTCTGTTACATTAATGGAAACTTCATATAATGAAGGTCGAGTTGGAAAAGATTCCGTGTAAAAACAATGGGTGGAAAAAACTCGAACTCCACTTTAAGTGTTTCCTAACAACCTAAACAGCTAAACACCAAGATCCAGTTGGTGCCCACTATCACTCTCATATCCAAGATCTTGGTACAAATCTCAGCAAATGTTTCTAATAAATTTGGACTTCCACATATGTGCTTTAATAGAAAAATACCAGGGAGAAAATATCCTGGAGACTTCACACATTCCAGGGATCCAACCACATTTGTCTGAGGAGTCATCCTGTCCTCTGATTTCTGAGTGAATCTCTGGTGCCATGGGGAAAGGCTTTTACTTCAGAAAATTGAATGTCTTTGATTGTGAACCCGACAGGCTTACTTGGGCACGGGGCCAAATCAGCACACACTCCAAACCTCACAGAGTCTCCTCAATTAGTCACTTTAAGTGGGGCCCCCAAATTTGCTTATATGATGAGATACAGCTTCAGAGGGCCCAGGAAGGAGTAATAAAATATTCTGCAGTATGCTCAAGGTTTCGATGTGAAATCCAAAGCTTCACCAACACTAAGAAATCCTTTGCATTTTGGATCATTCCTATATTTCCAAACTTTTTACACTTTGCTCTTCTCCACAGATTCTGCAATCTAGCTCCCCTGGCCTGCATTCCACCTCCCAGTTCAGTTCTTCTCTTTTGTACCACCTATCCCCAATGGCCTGAAATGCTCTCCCTCCTCTCCTCTACTTCCTGTCTTTGTTAGCTTCCTAAAACCCCACCTTCCCCCAGCCTTTCCATGGTCTCCTTCTTCCTCCCCACTTCCCGCAAAGCTTCTTTCACTTTGATATCTTCCATCTACTCAGTATATATCTTGTACATATGTACTTATTTACATACTGTCTCCGATTAAAATGTGAGGTCTTTGAAGGCAGAGATTGTGTTTTTCTCCCCGGTCCCGGTATCGGGACCCATTCCCCAGAAGGGCTTGGCTTTAAGAAGCCCCTAATGCTGCTGCAGATTTGGAGATACTCTGGGTAAGTTTCGAATCTTCAGTCCACCCTTCTCTAAGAGCTCCTCTCTATCTCCAGTCCAACCCTGTTAACAGTAGCTCCTTCCAGCTTAGACTCCTCCAGGAACCTCAGCCCATTTCAGTCCCACAGGAGCTAAGTATGTATTGATAGCAGGCTTCTCAGTGATTCCAAGACCCCCTGAAGGATGGGTTTCAGTTCTCAGACTGGATTTCCTGATGTGGGGATGATTAAGTCAGATTCCTAACATTATTTAATGTGGTAGGGTTTTATTTATTTATTTATTTTAGATTTTGGTGTAAGAATACTATCCAAGATGGTCTGGAAACTGAAAACTTCTGTGCTGGAAGGAAAGGAATGCTGTGTATATGTTGTGTTGTGTATGTATACAACACACACACTTTACATTACTGCTCCAACTCATTCTCTGAGAACAGAGAATAGTTCAGAACATCCTGTCTGGGGGAGATAGAATTACTCTTGGTGAAGTTGTTGGAAGCCATGTGTAAATCACTCAGTCATCTTCCTTCCTTCCTTCCTTCCTTCCTTCCTTCCTTCCTTCCTTCCTTCCTTCCTTCCTTTCTTTCTTTTTCTTGCTTTCTCTTCCTTTCCTTCTCTCTCTCCGCTTTCTCTTCTCTCTCTCTCTCTCTCTCTCTCTCTCTCTCTCTCTCTCTCTCTCTCTCTCTCTCTCTCCTTCCCTTCCCTCCTTTCCGGTGTTTATTGATGTCTTTTATTTTTACATCATTTCCCAAGGACACCCCTTCCCCCCCCCAAAAAAACCCCAGGTGAAACAAGCCACACATACAAGAAAAAGAAAAATAGAAAAACAATATTGTTAATTAAACCAAATCATCACATTAGCCTTCTTATTCTAATAGGATCATAAATCTAGAAGTTAATGAATTGGACCTTTTAATTTTACAGATAAAGAAACTAAGATACAAAGGGGATGCATGACTTGCCCAGGGTCACACAGCTAATCATTTCTTTTTTTTTTTTTACTTCAATCTGAGCCCTATCCATTCTGCCATGCTGCCTCTATACAGATGAGGAAATTAAAGCCTATACTGATAAATCACTTGCCTAAGATCACAGAAGTCATAAGCATCAGAACCAGGATTTGAACCTGGGTCATCGGACTCAAAATCACAGCACTATGTCTACAATTTGCTCCAAGACCCTAGAGTTGCTCCTGGAGGCCTTCTCATTGCTTACTTTTATTCCTCCCAACATTCAGTAGCTTAAACTGCTTCCTGGGCAGCATTTGAAGCTAAGGGCAACAGAGGCTTTCTCTTTTCCTTTTTAGGAGACAGTGAAACCAGGTTTATGCTCTTAGGCAAGGATTTCTTCATAAATATGTTTTCCGTTACATTACACAGAGGCAGAGCAACATGAGGGTCATCCTCAGGTCTCCCTTTGGAAGCCTTTAGGATCTGTTTCCTCTGAAAGAGCAGTTCTCTGCCCTGATCATTTTCTGAGCATTTCTAGAAATTGTGGGACTTACAACATGCTAAAGAGACAGCCAAAAATCACTAATCACAGCTCTCACTTCTTCCTGCCAAGGTTTTCCCCCATTTATCTTTTCTTTTTCTTTATCTTTCTTCCTCTCTCTGGCAAGCCTCTCCTCCAATCTATTTTCCCTGATATATATACACGTATACACACATGTGTGTATATATATGCATGTCAGAATATAAATATATAATAAATATACATGTATACATGTGTTAGAATATATACCTTGTATTGGAACATATGTGTACATACACATGTACCTATGTACATTCACACACGTATATGTGTATACACATATATAGAGAGATAGCTATCTGTATCTATCTAAATCTGTATCTCTAGCTCTACTGGTATCTATTTCTATATAGGTTTGTTTTTTTTTACCTTGCTATTCCATTATGATCTGGCTCTCACCAGAAGTTAGATGGAGTAAAGAGACCCACAGAGAAGCAAGGATTGAAGCTCTATCTCTGGTTTGTCCTGGCTGTGTGACCTTAGGGGAGTAACCTCACACCTCACTTGTCCAGGAGACTCACCCAGACTCTAAGTCAAGTTGTCAACCCGAATTGAGGGAGAGAGCATCCACCAGGGGAATTCCTTTCACTAATGAAATCCAAAGTCCTGATTAAACAATAAAGCAGACTAGTGGGAAGAGGACAAGACACAGAGTCATGGAATCCTGGATTTGGAGCTGGAAGGGACAATAGAGGCTTTCTAGATGAGGAAATGGAGCATACAAAGCCTCTGAGAGGTTATGACTTGCCCAGGGTCACACAGCTAGTAAGTTGAATACTAATACTTCACCTTGTGACTATGAACAAGTAAATCACTTTTCTGAGCCTTGGTTTCCCTATCTATAAAATGGGGATAATAGTCTCACAGGGCTGTTGTAAGGAAAATGCTTTATAAAAGTCTTTTGGGAGCTATTATAAGTTCCTTTATTTTGTTTTCCTTGGGAGGAATTGTGGGAAGAGGGCAGAATAAGACCAGAAACTACCTGTCTCCAATCCCCCCACTAATGCCTCACAGTAAATTTTAGAGCAGCAGAAATAATCAAAAGTCAAGGTAAAGCAGCAGACCAGTCTAAGACCACTTGGGAGGACATAGGAAAGCTCTGACCCCTCCGCAGGTGGGGTGAGCTAACACCAGCAGCTGCCTGAGGGACCACAGGGAGCAAGAGAGTTTGTGGTGGCAGGGGACCTGGGGGCCCTGGTTGTGGCCTGGGGGCAGAGAGCTGTACCTGAGGTCACTTATAGACCAAGGCAGCAACCACACCTGGCCTTGAATTATATGTTTGTCCTTCATTTTCGAAGAGGACCATGGCATCAGGGAAAGGATGACATGACCTGCAGTTGACTTTAATTTGAGTGAGGGAGGGCTGTGCAAGGTCACCAGCCTCATTTTCTCCTTCAGAGCCATCTGGGTCCAGTAATATGATATTCATGAGGAAGACTAGAGGTGACCTGGGAAGCTACGGGAGACCCTGGCCCTTGGATTATAGAACACTGGAAGAAACAAGAGGTCAAAGGCCCCCAGATAGAGCTCAAAAAACAATGGCATGTAAAACCTGAAGCCTGAGACATTATCAACCACACACCCCTGAGAAGAGATCAACTCTAATACAAAGTTAGCAACCAAGATATAGGACATTTTAAAAAATGATTAAAAAAACAAACAGGGGGCAGCTAGGTGTCGAAGTGAGTGGCCCTGGAGTCAGAAGGACCTGAGTTCGGATCCGGCCTCAGACACTTAACACACACAAACAAACAAACAAAAAAAAAACCTAGCTGTGTGACCTTGGGCAAGTTACTTAACCCCAATTGCCCTCAAAAAAAAAAAAAAAACCCAGAATCCATCCAAAGATAGCTATGATGGTGATAGAGAAGATCAAGGTTCAAATTCAGAAGAAGACAAAACAGCTTTTTGTAAAGGTTCAAAGAGGAATGTAAAATGGTCACAAGCCCAAAAAGAGCTCTTGGAAGACCTAAAAAAGGAATTTTAACCTCAAATAAGAGAGTTTGAGGGAAAAAAATGGGGAAATAAGAGTAATACAAGAAAAGTAAGAAAATTTTGAAAAGAAAGTCAATCAATTGGAAAAAGAGATCCAAAAACTTACAAAAGAAAATAACTCCTTAAAATTAGAATTGGGCAAGGGGAGGGACAACTAGGTAGTACAGTGAATAGAGCTCTGGCCCTGGAGTCAGGAGGACCTGATTTCAAATCCAACCTCAGACACTTAACACTTACTATTCCTGTGACCCTGGGCAAGTCACTTAACCCCAATTGCCCAGCCCTCCCCCTCCAAAAAACAAAAAGCAAAAAAAAATAAAAGAATTGGGTAAGGGGAAAGCTAATGACTCCATAAGACATAAAGAAATAATAAAACAAAATCAAAAGAATGAAAATAGAAGTGAACATAAAACATCTAATTAGAAAAACAACTGACCTAGAAAACAGATTGAGGAACGATAATATAAGAACTGTCAAGACTACGTCTAGATGCTATACTTAAGAAATTATTGGGGCGGCTAGGTGGTGCAGTGAGTAGAGTGTCGGCCCTGGAGTCAGAAGGACCTGGGTTCGGATCCAGCCTCAGACACTTAACGCACACACAAATAAAAAACCTAGCTGTGTGGCCTTGGGCAAGTTACTTAACCCCAATTGCCCTCCAAAAAAAAAAAAAAAAGAAATTATTAAGGAAAATTGCAGTAAAGTTCTAGAACTAGACAGTAAAATAGAAATTGAAAATTTCTACCAAGCATCACCTGAAAAAGATCACAAAATGAAAATTCACAGGAACATTACAGCTATGTTTCAAAACTCTCAGGTTAAGGAGAGACTATTACAAGCAACTAGAAAAAAATATTTTTTTAATATTGTGGAGTCACAGATTAACACAAGATTTAATAGCTTCTACATTAAAAGACTGAAGGGCATGGAATATAATATTCTAAAGAGCAAAGGAACTGGGTTTTCGACCAAGAATAATCTTTCTAGCAAAGTTCAGTATAATCCTGCAAGAGGGAAAAATGGATATTTAGTCAATTAAAAGACTTACAGGCATTCTTGAGGAAAAGACCAGAATTGAACAGAAAAATTTGACTTACAAGAATCAGGAGAAACATAATAAGGTAAACATGAAAGGCTAATTATAAGGGATTTAATAAGGTGGAAGTGTTTAATTCTTATATGGGAAAAAGATATTTTTAACTCTTAAGAATGTTATCATTACTAGGGTAGTTTGAAAGAATATTCATAGATAGAAGGCTTGGGGTTGAGTTGATTATGATGGTATGATCCAATAAAATCCAAAAAATAAAATTTGGTAGGGAGAAGTAAAATAGAGCAAATTATCTCATGCAAAAGAGGCATGAATGGAAGAACTGTTATAGTGAAAGTGAGGATAGGGTGGAGGAAAAGTAGTGTGGGACCCTTATTCCCATTGGAACTGGATCAAAGAGGGAATAATATATGGATTTAGTAGTGTATAAAAGTCTTCTTTACTTACAAAAAAATAGGAGGACAAGAAACCAGAGATTAGAATAAGGGAGGGACTTTTGGAAAGGTATGCAGATTAAGGAGGCAGTGGTTAGAAGGAAATTAGATTTCTGAGAAGGCATGGGTGAGGGAGGGAGGGAGGAAGAGAGAGAGAAAGAGAGAGAGAGAGAGAGAGAGAGAGAGAGAGAGAGAGAGAGAGAGAGAGAGAGAGAAGAGCAATAGTATGGAGGGAACTATACAACTAGTAATTATAACTTTGAATGGGATGAACTCCCCCATAAAACTGAAACAGATAGCAGAATGATTAAAAAACCAGAACCTGACAATATGTTTACAAGAGACACATTTTGAAATGAGAGACACACAATAGAGTAAAAATAAAGTGATGGAGCAGAAATTGTTGTGCTTCAGCTGATGTAAATTGAACTGTTCCTTGGACTAAATTCATTAGGAACAATTGTGCCTCCCCATTTCCATGGTGGCATTACCCAGAAGGCAGATACCTTTAGTGAAAGTGTCAATACTCTCCCTAATCCCATTAAGATTCCTTTATCATCTGCTTTGAGTGAAATGTAGATCTCAGGAAATTTTAAGGCTAAAAAGAAGGGAAAACTATTGAGATGACTGTGTTTGAGTATTTTCCATTGAAATAATATCTTGCCAGTAGAAAATGGACTTCTACCTCAGCAGGAAGTATTCCAGCTAGCTGTTGCTTTCAGAGTTATGTGGCTAGGGGAAAGGAGAAATCAATTTGTGGAATGAATAGTATAAGCCAGTAGATTGTAGGCTCTATGAGGACAAGAACCATTTCATTTTGCCTTTGTTTTCTCTCCACAGAGCACAGTACATGGGATATCAGAGGTGCTTAATAAATGCTTACTGATTTAAACTCTATTGAATTACATTGCATGGAATGAAATAGACACTCCCTCTTTTATAGACTCCAAGTGTTTTTAGTGACCATGCCCCATATCTAGAATTCTCTACCTTCTTATCTCCACTTCTTGGCTTCCCTGACTTCTTTCTGGTCTCAGCTAAAATCCTGCCTTCTATAAGAAAACTTTTTTGGGGGCGGCTAGGTGGCACAGTGAATAGAGCGCCGGCCCTGGAATCAGAAGGACCTGAGTTCGGAGCCGGCCTCCGACACCTAATCCGCACAAACAAAAACCTAGCTGTGTAACCTTGGGCAAGTTACTTAACCCCAATTGCCCTAAAGGGGCGGCTAGGTGGCGCAGTGAGTAAGAGCGCCGGCCTCAGAGTTTGGATGACCCGAGATCAGATCCGGCCTCAGAAAATAAGCACCCACGCATAAATCAAATGACTAGCCGTGTAACCTTGAGCAAGTTACTTAACCCCAATTGCTTAAAAAAAAAAAAAAGAAAACTTTTTTGATTCCCATTAACACTTGTGTCTTCCCTCTGTTGATCATCTCCAACTTATCCTGTATGTATGTTGTTCATGTGTTATATCAACCATTAGACAATGAGATCCTTGAGAGTAGAGACTGACTTTGCCTTTCTTTGTATCCCCAACATTTAGCACAGTGCCTGGTACAAAGTATCTGTTAAATAAATACTTATTGATTGTCTACATATGGTCTCTAAGGGACCATTTTCAGGTCAGGTTTTTTTTGTAAATGTGTCATGAGTGGTGATCATCCAGTACCCAGTGCTATCCCAAACTGTTGGTTTGATGTGGTTGTTAATATGGCTAAAATCAGTAAGTATTTATTAAATGCCTACTATATGCTAAGCACTAAAATAAGCAAATGTAGCATTTTGTGCCACATTAGCAATCATATTAGATAAATTATGTGATAATATAATCAAATTCCTCTCAAAGCATTTGGTTGCCTGCTTAATTCAGGCTTTAGTATCTCTGAAGAATGCCATTTGGTCTAAATCAGGGGTGGGGAACCTGAGGTCTCAAGGCCACATGTGGCCCTCTAGGTCCTCAAGTGCAGCCCTTTGGCTGAATCCAAGCTTCAAAGGACAAATCCCCTTAATAAAAGGATTTGTCTTATAAAACTTGGACTCAGTCGAAAGGACCTAAAAGACCATAGATTCCCCACCCCTGGATGAAAGATAGTTTTTGGAGGCACCAAATCTTCCAGAAGAGACTAGATTCAGTATGTGGAGAATGGGGTTTAACAATATATAAAACCCTTAGCTAAAGGGATGAAAGAACGGGAGACCTGAATCTGTTTTGTACATTTGTAATTAATACACTGGGTAACTTCCGGGCAAATCACAATTCCTAGTCATTAATTTATTCAGCAGATAAGCTTATATAGAAGGTCTGCTAAGTAAACAGCCATATACTAGGCACTGTGGAACAATTAAAGATTGAAGAAATGGTTTCTGCCCTCTGGGGCCTCCTACTCAGAGTTTCAATCTCCAGACAAGATATAATACATATTTGTGTGTATAGATTCATATATGTATGCACAAATACTTAAGTGTATTAATATACATGTACAAATGCATATGTGTGTGCATACATATATGTGGGTCTGAATTTCCTCTTTAGAGAATTGCTACATTCCCACAATACTTTAGGACCACAGTGACTCATTCATTAAGAAGCATGAGAGTCCTGAACCATGTAGCCTGACTCAGGAGGCTGCATGTGGGTGTATGGTGTACTGAAGTCCCTAAGGTGGAATTTTCAAGAGGAATAATGAGGAAACTAGAAGTGAATGGAAAAGGAGGTGACCAGGATGGACAGAACTGGCAGTGAACTGTGGAGAATTCCATGGCTTCATTGCATTTGAGGAGAGGAGATGATCAGACAAGGCCGTTTGCAAATGCTAATTTCTTTCACAGACCACCCTTCAGACACTGATGAAATAGAACTTTGAAAACCTTGAATCTTAGTTACTCCAGTGCTGGGAAAGTGTTTCCTCTTGGACCTTTCTCAAGACATCATGGATCTAGAGCTGAAAGATAGTCCCATATTCTAAGTTTCAAGACTTTTCAGCATTTGCCCACTGATAAGTCATTATACCCTTTCTTCCCCTAGCTTGATACAAATCCCTGTTCTGGTGAGCTATGTTTATCCCTGGAGGTCTGAGAGGAGGTAGCCTTGGGAAGTGGGTCATGGAACTGGAAGTTTCCTGCCTATTTTAGTTCCTTGCTATCTTTTTGGAATTCTATTCCCTTTCCCCATTTCTCACTCCTGCAATCTTTTGGGCTCGTCCATCATACCCACAAGAGTTTGATCATGCTTAAGTTTAAATCAGCCCTGGCAATCACATCTCATCAGTACCAGGTACCCTTTGGGACTCCTGAGAATGGAAGTTGGTGCAGAGAGCTCCTCCCCAGACCTCCATATCAGAACTGCCCACAAGCCAGCCAGCCATATTTTCATTTTCTTAGTGGCTTTACTTCTTTGGACTTTTCCATCATGACCCTGCCCAATACTTTCCCCCACCCATCTTTTCAGCTTCCTTTTGTGTATTTTCTTTCCCCAATTATACTGTAAGCTCCTTGAGGGCAAGAACTGTCTTTCTTTTTTTACATTTATATTCCCAGCACTTCCCATAATGCCTGGCACATGGTAGGTGAACCTGAATGTGTATGTATGGGTGTGGGGGTGGAGGGGATATGAAACAGCTGAGAAGCCAGAGGCACAGGCATGATGACAAAACCCAGCCCATACACAGAGTGGACAAAAGCATTTTGCCAAGACTGGTGACACCACCTTAAGCCCAGTGACTTCTTCCTGGGAGCAATTTTCCTCTGCTCTTCAGTGGGAGGGCTTTCTGCTCAGGATTCCCTCTTTGGCCTGACAGATGAGCCCAGAGGATGTGTCAGAACCCTGCCCCCATGTTCACATCACAAGCTCTCTCTGATGAGCTCAGGAAGGAGCTGGGGATGAGGAGAGACAGGCTGCCAGCATCTCCAGGCACGTGGGGCCCATCTGAGCAGCCATCCTCTGGTTTATTTAAGCCCCCTACTCATTTGCTGTTATTGAGCTAAACAGAGAACTGAATAAATAAATAAATATCCCACCCATTGGGAGGATAAAATGCCTCAGGAACTCCATGGCAAAGGGAAACGAGCAACATCTACCACAACCATCTGAGACTTTACTGGGTCTGGTAAACATTAAGTAGATGTTTCAGGCCTTGAAGGTGTCTTTTTTTCCCCAAAAACTTGAAGTCACCATGAAACAGAGGCACACACACACACACACACACACACATACCCATGCACACAGATACCCAGAACCCCTGAAACTTACAGACCATCTTCTAAAAAATGACAGATAAGCTTCTGTGAACATCTGCTGGTACAGGCCATACAGAACATTCCTCTGCATTTTTGCAACTGAGTGGTGAATGGTGGAGGAAGCAGATGGTGGTACCTGACAGGGGGCTGCTTTATAAGCTCTGGAGGAAAGCTCCTCTCGGTCTGGAGTTAGCAACGTCACTGAAAGGCTTGAAGGCTGGGCTGGGGTATTGGGAGCCTGCAATTTTCTCATCCCTCTCCAGATGCTCCATTTTCTCTGTATCTCAGTTTCCTTCCTTTATCCAACAAGCTGAAAAACTTTTGGCATCAGTGGAATGAATGCTAAGGATCAGAGGTCAGGATCAGAGGTTGGGCCTCAAATTCAAGGATCCCCACAGTGATGTGGAAGCCCTATGTGATTTAGCCTCAACTTCCTTTTCTAATCTTATTTTTCCCCTTTCAAAAACAACAACAAAAAATAGCTAACATCTTTATAGCACTTTAAGATTCGCAAAGCACTTAAAAATATTATTATGAAGAGGTAGCTGGTGACAAAGTGGACAGAAGCCTGGGTCTGCAGTCAGAAGACTCAAGCTCCAATCTGGTATCAGACACTCACTGGCTATGTAATCTTGAAACAGTCACTTACCTCTGTCTGCCTCAGTTTCCTCATCTGTAAAAGAGGGATAATAATAGCACCTACCTCATAGGGTTGTCAGGAGTTATCAAATTAGATAATAGCTGTAAAACGTAATTAGCACAAGGGCCTAGAATATCTTCCCTTTCTCTAATCTCAGTTGAACCCTGAAAGGTAGGTTCATTTTATAGATGAGGAAAATGAGGCAAACAGAGGTTATGTGAGCTGCCCAAGATCATAGAGCCAGGCAATGTCTGAGACTAGATTGGAACCCAGGTCTTCCTGACTCCAGGCCCAGTGTTCTGTCCACTGCAACACCAGCTGTGTGGCCACTTTAATAAAGTTAATGGGAATGAATTCTATTTCTAAGTGCCCAGACTCTCTTTGGAGGTCAGTGTTGAAAGCACCATGTTTTTTAAACCAGGAGGCAGGAGCTCATGTTCGCATGTTTGGGCAAAGCTCCCAGATATATGAATATCTGCCCACAGCTTCATGACAGGAATTGGGGGCCCTTCTGCATATCATTCCCTAAGCATGAAACTTGAATGGAGTTCTGCTCTCCCAGAGTCTCAGGCCTTCTCTTCCCTCCCAGTCTGATTTCCATCTTGTCAAGGAACTCGGTCAACTGCTCTGACATCTGGAAGAGTCTCAGTCCAGGCACAGTCCCTGCACCTGAGGTAAGCCATTCAGTGGTTGCAGGATGCATCAGTTAACAAAGGAAAATGGACGGTGAGAAGGTTTTTTTCCCCAGCTGCACGGGAGTGAGGAGGAAATGTGAGTCATACAATGCTCCCCCCAAAACAATTCAAGGAACTATCTAAAGGAAGTGACCAAAATAACTCGAGGGCTTGTCGCTCATGTTTGAGGAATCAAGAGAACAGAAGCTGAGATCTCAGTAGAAGGGGTTGGGGGCAAACTGGGGGAGGGGAATTGGGAGGTCACCCATGGGAGGGGTGAAATTTCTGTGAACAAAGTTTATAAACTTTTATTGCCATAGAGTTGTTTGATGTCTCCCAGACCCAAGAAAGAGCAGTTTATGGTTAAGAGCATGGAAGGAGGGCAGAGGGTGGGGATTAACTAGGAAACTGAGTCTTTCCGTGGGGGAACTAGGTCATGTCATTTCTGTATTGACTTGGGCTAGAGCACCGAAGAGGAAGAGCCAGATGCCCAGGGTGTGTGGCCACAGGGAAAGACGCCTTTATCCAAAAAAGGTTTAACTCCAGAGAAATCCTTACTGATGAGGACTCTTGTATCTGTTCCTTCTTCCTCTGCTCTGCCAGAGTCAATTTAAAAAAAAAAATCCCTCTGAGCAGTGAGAGAGTTTTAAAGTCTTTGGGACCCCAGCTAACCAAACAACAAACCTAGGAGAGGATAAACAGTCCTCTGTTATCACACTTATTACCCCTAGCTTCAAAGGATTCAAGAGTGTTTATACAAAGAACACGAGAAATCTCTGTGTTTATTTTAAAGCCTGGCCTTTAATAAACAGCCTTCAAAAAAAAAAACAAATAACACAAGGGGAAAAAACCTCCAGCTCTTCTTCTTTGTTTTACACATCAGTCAAAACATAACACTCCCCTTGGCATTGGCTTTAAATACGTTTTGTTTCTTTGCAAAAGTTCACCATTTATGAAATAGGGAGACTTTATTACCTTTGATCTACCCCACTGGCCCCTGCCTGGGTTTGGTTCAGAGTTCTCTGAAGCTAAGTACAACCACATGTGATGAGAGCTGCTGGTAAAGTCAAGATCGGGTCTGGAAACACTAGAAAGGCCAATGATGCCAAGATGGAGGGTGTGCCCCCTTGCTCTAAGGAGACCTGTGCCAAATGCTCCCTCTTCCATGGCGTCTTCCTAGTTTACCTCTAATTGTGTCTAGATGGAAACTGGATCTAAGAAATCAAGGGCCCTAATAGTATTTCAGTGGAAAGGGGGGAAAAAGCCAATTAGAGATTAATCCACATCAGCAAACTACTCTGACCCCTAAGGTTACATCTTGCTCTACACCTGTCCAGGAACATCAAGCTGAATGAGGAAGGAAAGATGGTCTTATGGAAAGCATGCTGGTTTGCTTTCCAGAGGAGTGGAAGAATTGCTTTTTTCCAAGTTATTAAAAAATAAGAAACCCGTTTTTCTGCTATCCCCAGATGAGTATAGATTTAATCCAACTTCACAAACATTTATTAAGCACCTGCTGGTGCATGGATCTGGATTATACAGGCCCTTGACAGCCAGGCAAGGGCATCTGAACTTTTCCCAGTAGGTAATTGGGAGCTATTGAAGATTTTGGAGTATAAGTAACAACCAGATCTGGGCAAAAAGTGATTGCATTATGAAGGATGTATTAGAAGAAAGAGGTCAAAGATCAAAGATAGGAAAACCTGTTAAAACCTTCTTCTAATGGTCTGGCAGATAGTAATGAGGGCCTATACTAGGGTTGCAGCAGAGGGAGTAGAGAGTGATGTATGACTTCCCAGACCTATTGACTCCCCCAGTACCACTTAAGGGCAGAGACTAGCTTCCTTTTGCATTTGTATCTCTGTTATTCAATCCTTTCAGTGTCTGATTCTTCGTGACCCAATTTGGGGACTTTCTTTGCAGAGATACTGGAGTGTTCTGCAATTTTCTTCTCCAGCTCATTTTATAGAAACTGAGGCAAACAGGGTTAAGTAACTTGTCTAGGGTCACATAGCTAGTAAGTGTCTGAGGCAAGATTTGAACTCAGGAAGATGAGTCTTCCTGATTCCAAACCCAGCATTTTATCCACTCTACCATCTAGATGCCCATTTGTTCTCTAACTATTAGTATTGCTAACTATAGCACTGTGTTTGGCACAGAGTGGGCATAATAGAAGAATTTTAGAATATCTTAAAGAACCATTTTTGAAAGAAAATAGAGATAATAGTATGGTTTTTTAAAAATTCAAAGTAAAATTATAATATTTGTTGTGATTATTTTTATTTAAAGTATATTTGCACAGATAGGAGAAATTATAGCAAAATTAGAAAAAATATTTTAGGGGCGGCTAGGTGGTGCAGTGAATAGAGCACCAGCCCTGGAGTCAGGAGGATCTGAGTTCAAATCTGGCCTCAGACTCTTAACACAAAAACTAGCCATGTGACCTTGGGCAAGTCACTTAACCCCAATTGCCCTCCAAAGAGCAAAAAACAAAAACAATATATTTTTGAAATCCATAAATGTAAGGAAAATACATTTTGGGGTGGCTAGGTGGCGCAGTAAGAGCGCCAGCCCCAGAGTCAGGAGGACCCAGGATGGGTCCCCACCTCAGAAAATGAGCACCCACACATAAATAATGACTGGCTGTGTAACCCTGAGCAAGTTACTTAACCCCAATTGCTTTAAAAATATATATAATTTAACATTATTTTTAAAATTCTTATCAATTGATATACCTGACTAATGAATGTTTTTCATCCATTTATTCATTCATGGTAGACTGTGTGAACAACAGTGACACTAAAGAAAGGTGAAGTTGCCCATTTTAGAGAAAAGATAATAAATTCAGCATGGAATATTTTGGTTTGAGAGGCCATCAGGAGACAGACACGTCTGTCCCATAGGCAGTTGGAGATGCTGATCTCTAAAAAGAGACAATGGCTATCTATATAGATATGATAGTTGAAACCATAAGAATGGATCCAACACCAAGGATGAATGTGTAAGGAGAAAAGGAAAAGGGACAAGGAAGGAAACTTGTGAAGCATTTACTTTAAGGGGCTGAGAAAAGAATAATAATTTAATGAAGGAGGAGGAGAAAGGAAAGGCTACTCACTAGGTGGCCATTTGGATACAGCACTTGCCTACAGTCAAGAAGACCTGAGTTCAAATCTGACCTCAGACACTGACTAGCTATGTGACCCTAGATAAGTCACTTAATCTCTGTTGGCCTCAGTTTCTTCATTGGTAAGATAAGGATAATCATAGCATCTATCTCCCAGGGTCATTATGAAGATCAAATGAGATAATAATTAGTAAAATACTTAGCACAGTCCCTGACACATAGTGGGTTCTATGTTTTTGTTGTTCAATTGTCCAACTCTCCATGACCCCATTTGGGGTGAGCTAAATGCTAATAAAGGTTTTTGTTGCACATTGAAAAAAAGGGGGGGGGGCGGCTAGGTGGCACAGTGAATAGAGCACCGGTCCTGGAGACAGGAGGACTTGAGTTCAAATCCAGCCTCAGACACTTAACAAATACAAAACTAGCTGTGTGACCTTGGGCAAATCACTTAACCCCAATTGCCCAAACTTCCCCTCTCCAAAAAAAAAGCAAAAAAATAAAATGGGGTTTGCCATTTCCTTCCCTCCTACATAAATATTACCTATTACTATTATTGTATAGTATCTCTGGAGTCAATGCAGATGATAACATCTAGAAGGAAGGAATGGTCACCAATGTCAAATGTCATAAAGACATCAAGAAGGATGAGGCTTGGAAATAGAATGCTGGTTATGATAACTCTGAGAAGTTTTGAAGAGCAGAGTAGAGGAATTAAGAGAGTGCTGAGGGGATGGCTGCTTCAAGGAACCAGTACAGTACAGCAAAGAGACCACTGGCTTTGTAATCAGAGGACCTGGGTCCAAAGCCTGCCCCTGACCCTTATTTCTTCTATGACAGTGAGCCAATTATTTAATCTCACTGGGCCTCACAGGTTTTGCATTCATCCAATTGTTGGGTGGCAAAAAGAGGTTAAAATAGATCCTCTTTCTATGGCTTTTTCCACCTTCTTTCCTTCTCCAATTAGATATCTTCACCTATTAGGATGTAAGCTTCTTGAGGGCAGTGCCTAGAACATAGTAATTACTTAAAAAACACTTTATCGATTTCTCTGAAGTCTCTTCCTGGTCAGTATCTATCTAATCTTATACATATGATTGTAGAAAAATAGGAATCCAAATTCATGATTACAGTTGTGGATACAATTGGGGAGTGGTTGATAGCATCAGGAAAGAAAGATTTTGGCATTGTAGGACATGGAGAATGAGGTAGGCAGTCAATAAGAGAGAGACCCCTTCCTGTCTTGAGAGAGGAACAATGAGCTCCATAGAGTTCCAGAGAAGAAACCTCCTCTAATGCACTTGGATTGGTTTCCATTTCCTCCTTTGTACTTATTGCATCAACAACACTTTGTTAAAACATCAGCTAGACTATAATAGCTTCCATCTTGCTACTGACCCATCATAGAGAAGGCTGCCCTACCTAACACACCCAGGAAAATGGACTGCATATGTCTTGCCAATGCTTGGCTGAGCTCCTTTTAGCCTGTTTCTATCCCCTTCATTCCTGATCCTAGATGTAAATTTGGCCCTGTATTGACCATGAAAGCAGTAGACTCCAACCAGAAAGGAAGCTAAGGGTTCTAGAAGACTTAGTCTATATTAGTAGGAGGAAGAATAAAAACTCTTTAGTGGTTGCCCAAGATGGAGCATGCTCAATTATTGGGCCAGCTGGAAAGTGTTCTCCACCAGATCATATTCCCCTTTAACAGTGGGAGAAAAGGTAGTGGTACAGTTAAGATAAGCATTGGCAATGGTGTTATCAATGACTCAAAGGACAATGGAAAGATTTAAGATAGGTACATAGAGGAGGCTTCGTTTTGCAAAGGATGACTTGGCATCTAGAAAAGGCTTAAAACATTTGAAGAATATACATGACCAGAAAAAGCAGAAGACCAGCCATGCAGTAAGAACAAGAGAATACATGGACAACTCCAGTGCTACAATGGTCCCCCCAAGATATTAAAAGAACCAAAAGAAAGCATTCAATGCATCAAGGCAATCTTCTATAGAGCATTTCTAGGAGATTGACAAGAATCATGGATGACGGGAGGAGAGATCCCAAGCTATTTGTACAAATTCTACTAGGTACCAGGTCTAGTCCCAACCTTTCCTGAGCTGAAACAATCTGAACTTCACTGCTTTCAGATCTAGTCTGCATCTAAGAGAACAGAATCTTGCTGTGGGGGTTTGAACTCTCTTGTTTTTCTTCAGTGACCCATTTTTCCTTGGTTCACAGAGTTTTTTGAAGCTCTGGGCTACAGTGATGGAGCAGTTCACCAACCCACACCTACTCTGGTGGCATCAAAACCATCTGGCACTCCTAGCCCTCAAGGGGTTTTCACAATTTTAGGCTCAACTCTAATGTGGAGAAAGGCCCCTTTGACCTCCTGTTCTAGAAGATATAATTCAGTTCAATTCAAAATCATTTATTAAGTAGCTACTGTGCTAGGTAATGAAAGCAATACAAAGTTCAGATAAACTTTCTTGGGGCTGATAGTCTAATGGTGAGACATGATCCATAGACAAATAAGCATAATTCTAAAAAAATTAGACTGGGGATTAGAGGAAGGGAGTGGTAATGTGAAGTTCTAAGGATAATCAGTCATGACCAACTGGGAAGATCAGGGAAATGGAGGAAATGCCATTTGAGTTGGACTTTGAGTAGGAATTTAATAGTCAGTGAAAAGCTGGGAATAGCACTGGCAAAAGTCATGAAATGTGGGGGTAGAAGGGAGGAAACAAGGCATATTGTGGAGAAGGTGAGTAACCTAGTTTAGTTGAAGTATAGAATGTGTGGAAGGGAATAATATTAAATACCACTAGAAAGATAAGGTAGCATCAGCTTGAGGAGAAAACTGAATGCCAAGTGGAGAGGCAAAGGGACCCTGAAGTATTTAGAGCAGAGAAGTGGCATGCTTAGATCTATGCCTGAGAAAGACAAATAGTAGAGATAGTTTGGAGTTGACAAGGGGCAGCTAGGTGGCACAGTGGAGAGGAGTCAGGAAGATGCATCTTCCTGAGTTCAAATCTGACCTCAGACATTTCCTAGTTGGGTAACCTTGTTTTGCCTCCATTTCCTCCTCTGTAAAATGAGCTGGAGAAGGAAATGGCAAACCACTCTAGTATCTTTGCCAAAAAAAACCCAAATGGGGATGGGAATATAAATAAGTTTATAAGAATAATTTTCTGGCATTAAGATATCTGAATTTGTTTTTTAAATTATGCTAAAAAGTGAATCTCCTGGGATCCCTCTTCCCCCATATATTATACTGCAGTAGTCTACCAATGTTAAAATCCTACTCCCAGATTTTGAGTCTGCAGATTGGCCTCCCATTTCACCATTAACTGGATAGATAACCTTGGGCAAGTTACTTCACCTCTGGGCCTCTGTTCATTCACTTATAAAATGAAAGGTTGAGTTAGTAGACCTCTCTGATACCCTACAGCTATATTGGGTAACAAGTGTAAGTAGGTGGAGCAGTCTGGTTCCTATCAGCTGGCAGGACCCTGAAGGCATATAGCTTTCCACCAGCACTCAATTCGATGCTGCCAAGTCACTATTATCCCACAGATTTTTATCTAGGTGAATGACTCATTCAAACTCTGGTTCTTTGGGCACCTACTTAACCATAAGCTCAACCCTTCCCTTCCTGTTGGCTTCATTTATCCACCTTCACTAAAGGTCCTTAAGTTAAACACACAATTTAAACAGATTAATAATAAAGACACGGTAAAAACAGAAACATCAGCTGCTTATAGCATAGAATGCATGTTCTCTTCAATAGCTTTCCCCAAGACAGAAATTACTTTTAGGCTGAAGTCATTCTTCCCATCCCATCAAGGGAGTAGTAGAGAGAGCTAACCTGGAACTTCAGTATCTTATTATAGACTTCCCATCTTCCCATGAAATATACACAAAAAATGAATTCATTACTAGGTTAGAGAGCCCAGTAGAAACTGCTCATTCACAGTTGCAGCTGCCCAGGCAAACTGGGACACAGGGTTGCTCTTCCAGGGCACCTATCTCTCATGCCCCTCTCTGTTCCTACGACATAGATCATAGCTCAAGTACTACAGACACTGATGGTCATATGGTACCACCTGAGACTCAAACATAGGCAGGGAAATGGACTTTCCTCAGTTCCACTATCTTGGAGGCTATGTTTTACTTTCAAAGTCTACACACAGTCCTGATATTAGCCTCCTCTGTCTGCTCATCTGCATCGAACCAGGAGACCAAAAGGACAAATGAAGTTGTGTCCAAATGGCAGAATATTGTAGGAGAGACTAAGGATCTTTCCCTATCTACTGGCTTCTTCTTTGCTGCCCACAAATATACCCAGGTCTCTCTCATCCTCTAAAAATTCCCACTTGAAAAAAAAAAAATTTAAAAAAAATCCAGAGGGCAACATTTTCCTGTCCTCTTCCCTCCAAAAAAAAAAAAGGTAAAAAATGGGGTGGCTAGGTGGCACAGTGAATAGAGCACCAGCCCTGGAGTCAGGAGAACCTGAGTTCAAATGCAACCTCAGACACTTAACATAAAAACTAGCCATGTGAACTTGGGCAAGTCACTTAACCCCAATTGTCCTCAAAAAAAAGATCCCACTTGATCCTACTATCCCACCCAGAATTTTTTTTTAATCTCTCCTTCCCTTTTTGCTAAGGAGCTAGAAAAACTCATCTATGCTTTGTTTCCATTTCCTCTTTTCTCACTCTTCTAACCCACTGAAATCTGGCTGTCAGCTTCATTGTTCAGCTGAGCTGCTGTCTTCAAAATGACTAGTAATTGCTTAATTGCCTAATTGAATGACCTTTTCACAGCCTTCATCCGTTTTGGCCTCTCTGCAGCATTGAACACTGCACGTGATCCCCTCTTTCTATCAGGTGCTCTCTCTTCTCTAAGGTTTTGTGATATTGCTCTCTCCTGGTTCTTTGATTGATTACCTAGCCAACTGCTCCTCCACATTCTCTGTAGTATCTTCAACCTTGTCACACCTAACTGGGTGGGGGGTTTCCCAAGGCTCCTTCCTGGGCCCTCTCTTTTCTCACAATACTAACTTGATTGGTGATCTCATTGGTTCCTGTTAATTCAATTATCATTTTTGTGTTGATTTCCAGGTCTCTAAATCCAACCCTAGAATTTGTTCTGAGCTCCATTTTCATTTCAATCTCTAATCATTGGTTGGAGACAGAGAAGAGCATTCCCTGTAGGCATCTTAGACTCAGCAAGTTAAAAAACAGAACTTCAAATTCTCCACTATTCTCAACTTTTACTCTTAAGGGTATCACCAATCTCCCATTCTCCTTAGGGACATGTAAGTTGTGTAGTGGATAGAGTGCTGATCCTGAAGTCAGAAAGACTTGAGTTCAAATCCAGACTCAGACACTTATTAGCTGGGTGACCCTGGGAAAGTCACTTAACCCAATTTGCCTCAGTTTCCCCATCTGAAAAAATGAGCTGGAAAAGAAAATGGCAAACCACTCCAGTATCTTTGCCAAGAAAATCCCAGATGGGGTCATGAAGACTCAGATACAAATGAACAGCCAAAACAATCTATTCTCCTATGTTTGAATTCAGCATCTTCTGACCATGTTATTCCTTATTCAATAAACTCCAGTGGTGCCATCTTATTTCCAGAATCATATATAAAACCCTCTGGCTCATTTTTAAGACTCTTCATAATGTAGATCCCTCCAATCTTTCCATTCTTCTTATACCTTACTCCCCCAATTGCCCCACATGCTTTGCAATTCAATGACACTGGCCTCAAGACATCTCCTGACTCCAGGCATTTTCACTAGCTGTTGCCCATGCCTGGATTTTTCTCCCACTTAATCTCTGTTACCTGGTCTCTCAGGCTTTCTTCAAGATCCAGCTCAAATCACATGTTCAGCAGGAAACCTTTCATGGTCCTTCCTAACACTAATGCATTTCCTCCTTCAATTACCTTCAATTTATCCTGTCTATGTCTTGTTTGTTATTGGAATGTTGTCTCCCCCTTTAGACTCCATGCAAATATGAGGTCCTTGAGATCAGGGACTGTTTACTGCATTTCTTTGTATCCTTGGTGCTTAACACAGTACCTGATACAGAACAGGTCCTTAATAAATGCTTGCTAACTGACTTTTCACTTTCACTCACCCCACACATCCAGTCTCTTGTCATTTTATGCCAAAACTTTGCCTTTTTAATTGTCATAGCCTTTCTTGTATATGTCCCTTCCTCTCCATCCATACACTCTCCACCCTAATTTAGGACTTCATGACCTAATGCCCAGAATATTGTAATGGCTTTCTGGTTATTCTCCTTGTTTCATGTCTCTTCTGAGGCCAACCCATCTAAAGCAATTTTCCAGTACATTTTTACTGAAGGAAAATGACTATACTACAGGTAATATGTAATCAGCTGGTAGTTATCAGCTCAAATCCTACATTTGGCAAAGGGTCTCTTCAGGTTTTCCTGTGTGGGAGGGGAAGGCTAGTGCCTCCCTTCTGGGATTACCTTCTATTTACACTGCATGTAGATAGTTGCATCATCCCATCAGAATGTGACCTCCTTGAGGGCAGAGACCAACTCTGCTTTACTATGTATCCCTGGTGTGTAGCACAATATTTTGGTACATGCTAAGTGCTCAATAAATGCTTGATGACTGAAAGAGAGAAATTGCATGCTAAGTGCTCAATAAATGCTTGTTGACTGAAAGAGCGATTAGAAATTATACTGTAGGGTTCTAATTTTGGAGTTTTGCCAAGCTGTGTGACTTTGAGTAAGTCCTTTGACCTCTATGAACTTCAGTATCTTCTTCAAGATTCTGCAAAATCTTAAACTAGAGGATCTCTCAAGGCTCTTTCACCTCTAAAGTTCTATGATTCTCTACTTCTACCCATTGCTATGTACGTACAGAGTTGCTTCTGAAAGCCTATTACATGGGAACAATTTTATTAAAAATTTTAAAGATTCATTTATAAGTTCTCTAAGTGACCATCTGTGGTATGATAATATTTTAGAGTTGTAAACTTGTTACCAAGCCCATTTTCCCTCACAAAGACATATGAAGCAAGGCACAAGATCCAAGCTACAATATTAACACAGGGATTTTCCTGGCTTATAACACATTAGTTAGAGAACAAAACAGGGGACCAGAAGAAAAATGGTGTTTCTGATTTTTCTCTTGAAGATCTTCATTTGGATGCACTGTTCCCCAGCCCACCAATTATGTATGTACTACAGCTGTTTTGTCTGTACGCAAGAATTATTTTATTTAGGTTGGATACAAATGAGAGATCTGCAAATGTCAATCCTGCTAACCCAGAGTAAACCAGTTCAAGAATACAATGTTCTCTACCCTGCATTCCCTTCCCCCTTGACCTAAGTAGCCCCAGATCATGACACCTGGTTACATTCTCCACTTGTATTCCAATGCTGATGAGTGATACTGGAAGAAGTCACCTATCCATTAGAATGTAAACTCCCAGCAAGTAGGAATTATTTCAGTCCACGTACCCTGAGTGCCCTACCTACTATAGTAGGTACTTCATAAATACTTAATTGATTGAATCATCTGAGTGGGTCCTGTGTAAATCATATTACCCAACCTAAACAAGGAACTCATTGCTTCATGACTATCACTTTCTTCTTTCTCAGTTGATTCTGTAACATGCCCTTCAGTGACTGTACCAAACATCTTTGGAGTTACCCTGTCATCAGAAATCCCAGGCATGCTGCACACTTTCCTCCCAGTACACTCTCAGGCCTGATCTAACTCCACACCAGCTGCCTGACCCCCTGAGGATGAAAATCTGCCTTCACTCATTCCTCAGTGATGCGCTTACTCCCACCCCATCATATTTTCCCCATCCCAGGGATTCTGAACCCTAAGCTGTCATTGTACAAACTACCTTCCTCATCCTACACTATCTGGTTCAATTCTACATTGACCCCTTCCCCTGTGCCTTGCCCCTTTTTCTTATTACCAATCTTGCCCTGCCAAACCTTGCACTAATCCTATCATCTGCTGCCTTCACTCCTACTCATGAGCATGCTAATGAAACTAGAGAAAATCACAAAACCATACAAACTGAATCCACTATATATTATGTTAAATATTCTTAACTGCACCCTCACTTGCAAGGTAATCCTTTTACCTCCCCAATCAGTTCACTTTCTTACTCACCACATTGACTTTTCTGAACTTTTTCATCCTTCCCCAAGCCTTCCAAGTCTTCACCTCCCCACACAGTCTCAGCTGAGAAACTTGCCTCATATTTTATAGAAAAATAGAGACCATTTGCCAAAAGTTCCCTCTTCTTCCCTCCTCTTCATCTCATGTCATGCTTTCCCCCACTACGTCCTCATGAAGTGGCTCTTCCCTTCACTTTGGCTAACCTCTCCACATGCACAAGTGATCTCATGCCATCCTGTATTCTCCAACATTGCCCTCTCTATCATCCCTACACTCTCACTAATCTTCAAAGTTTCCCTCTCTATTGGCTGCTTCCCTATCACTTACCACCAAGACTATGTTTCAACTGTCTTCAAAATATTATCACTTTCATTCATCCATCCCCACTAGCTAGCATCCTTTATCTCTTGTCCTTTTCATGGCTAAACCCTTTGAGGTCATCTGCACTCAGTGCCTCCACTCTTTTTCCTCTCCTTCTCTTCTTAACTCTCTGCAGTTTAACTTCTGACCTCATCGTTCATCTCATAATGCTCCCTTCAAAAGAACCAGTAATCTCTTACTTGCCAAATCTAAATGGCCTTTTATTATCCTTATGGACTTCTCTGCAGCCTTTGACACTGTTGTTCACCCTTCCCCCCTTGGTATTTTTATTCCACTCTCTAGATTTCTGTGAGAATACACTGTTCTAATTCTCCTTCCTTTCTGACTGTTCATTTTTCAGTATCCTTTGCTGAATCTTCATTCGGGTTATGTCTCTTTTCTGTTTCCTCTATACAATTTCATTTAGTGATCTCATCAGCATCTTCTCCAGCAAATTCACTTGCCATACCTATGCAGATGATTCCCAGCCTTAACCTCTTTCCTAATCTCCAGTTCTGTATCTCCAACTGCCTGATAGACATCTAGAATTTGATGTCACATAGAAATCTTAAACTCAACATATCCCAAACTAAAGTCATTTTATTTTCCCTTAAATTCTTCCCTCTTTTTAACAGCTTTATTATTGTTTGAAAGCATCACCACCCTCCCATTCACCCAGGCTTGAAAATTAGATGTCATCCTCAACTCCACACTCACACCTATCCCACATATCCAATCTGTTGGCAAGTTTGGGTTTTTTTTTTCAATTTTCCCATCCCTCATATATATCCTCTTTTCACCACTTGTCCAGCCACCATATTGGTATAGTCATGCATCATCTCATACCTGGACCATTGCAGTAGCCTGCCAGTTGGTCTCCCTGCCTCAGTCTGCCCCAGCTCCAGTTTATCTTCCTCTCAGGTCTCAAAGTAATCTTCCTAAAGTGCACATCTGACCTGCATTCCCCTATTCAATAAAATCCAGTGGCTCCCTATTCTTTCCAAGACCAAATACAAAATTCTCTGTTTGACTTTTAAAGCTTTTCATAACCTGGCCTCTTCCTTCTTCTTCCCACCATACTCTAAGGATCCAGTGCCAATTGTCTCCTTATTGTTCCCCAGACAAAATACTCCATCTTTTGACTCCAGACATTTCATTGGTTATCCTCTATGCCTGGAATGCCCTTCTTTCTTATTTTCTCCTTTGGCTTCCTTCAAAGTCCAGCTCAAATCCCACTCTTTACAAAATGCTTTTCCCAGTCTCCCTTAATACTAATGTTTCTGAGATCACATCCAAATTATCCTGTATTTATCTTGTTTATACATAAATCTTGCATAACATCTCCCCATTAGTATGTGAGCTCCCTGATGACAGAGACAAAACTTTTGATTTTCTCTGTATCCCCAATGCTTATACAGTACCTGCCACATAGGAAGCAGCCAATAAATATTGATTGACTCACTTAGGGACTGACAAAGCTCTGCTCAAGCCCATTATTCATAGAATGCAGGGTTTTGACCAGAGATTAGAGACTCAGCCTAAGTACCAGAGAGCACTTTCATGAAACCTACTCTGATCTCCTCAGTAATAAAGGCTCTTTCCTTCTTCATATTATCTTGAATTTATGTATCTGTATAGATATTGTTTTCCAAGAATGGAATGTAGAGTCCTTGATGGTGATGACGATGATGATAATTAGCATTTATATGGCACTTTATGATTCACAAAAAGCTTGACATATAGCATTTAAGGACAGAAACCATTGTGTTTTGCATATAAAATAGGAAAGGGAGGCCAAGTAGAGGAGAGGAAAGATACAGAAATACGGAAAAAAGATTGAGGAAAATGATGAGTGGACAGAAAAAGGAGACCCACAATTGAGTTAATTAGGGTATATTTTAGAGAGAGCAGGTTGGGGAAGTTAACTTTGGCTAGATACTTAGGAAAAAAAGCTAATTCCAAGCATGGGAAATAAGGAGATTAAGTAACAGGAGGGGGCATCGAGGTGGTATTGTGGATAGAGCACTGGACTTAGAATCAGGAAGACTCGTCTATATGAGTTAAAATCTGGCTCCAGATACTTACTAGTTGTATGACCCTCAGTTAATCACTTAACCCTGTTTGCCTCAGTTTCCTCATTTGTAAAATGAGCTGAAGAAAGAAATGGTGAACCACTCCAGTATCTCTGCCTAGAAAACCCCAAATGGGGTCACAAAGAGGCGATCACGACTGAATAACAAAAGGTATCAGGGTTGGGTAGAGGCTGCTTAGGAGGGTAGCTTCAGGTTGTGCCCCATAATGGTGACTGGTACCCAGACTGAAGGACCGTCTTTCCTCAAGAACCAAAGGGTGAGAGGCAATGTGCTATAATGGATGGGAGGATTTTGGACTGATTGCTGGCCCTGCCACTTAGCTGCCACCAGTTGGGCTAGGCCCCATCTCTCAGCCTCAGCTTCTTCCTGTGAGAAATGAACAAGTTAGATGAGATGGTCTCTACAATCCTTTCCAGCTCTCCATGCTATGAATAGGGGTGAGAGAGCATGTCACTAAGAAAAGAAACCAGACTTAGCTGCTCATTTGGGTGACATTGGACTCTATAACTAATTTTTTTACCTGTTATTTTCCTGTGTGTATATTTTTATACTCAAAACAGCTGACAGATTATGTGCTGACTAGTGTACCTAACAAAAGAGGAGGGATGCTAAGAAAACCTATCGGGCAGACCTGTACTCAAATGGCCATCATCTAAACAAAAATCTCCAATTCTGGGCATTAAGGAGTGAAAGGTCTAGTGGTTAGCACAGGAAACTGCCACCATAGGGGAACTCTTCCTCTTGACTTCTCTTTTCAATATTTCCCCCACTAGGGACCAACCAGGACACATCAAGGGTTTAGAGGAGTCTCTCATGATCACTGGGGGGTTTCCTCCCCCTCTCCTATCTCTTCCTTCTTCCTCCACCCTTTCCCTTGAGGCTCAGAGCCCAACATCCATCTAAGTAGCTTGACTGATGATGACACAACCTGGAAGAGACGAAACTAAGACTCTTTAGGCCTTATCATCTGACAACTTAAAACTCAAATTTAAAAAAAAATGAATGTTAAAAGCAAATGAATCAATGAATATTTAAATGACTGTCCTTCAGTCTCAAAGAGGGTGAATGAATAGATAAATACATAAATGAATGAATAAATAAATGGATGAATAGATAAATGAATGAATGAAAAGTTAAATAAATGAATGGATAAATGAATGAATAAATACATAAAAGGGTTAATAAATAAATATTGAAGAGGAGAGGAAAAAACTATTGAGATGGGCCCTGGTCACAAAATTTAACTAAAACAAAGTCCCTGCTCTTGAGCAGCTTTGTAGTTTACAAGGCCCCTCACATGCATTTTCTCATGTGAAGAACATAATGAGCATATAATATAGGCAATGTGGATCTTATTATTCTCAATAATGGAAAAAGATGAGACTCTAAGAGATGACGTGATTTGCCCAAGCTGACACCATGGAGCCAGAGTTGGAGCCTAGGACTTCTTTTGAATTCCACTGGAGACAGGCCAGGACCCTGCACCCACCCATGGGCCTCCAGCCCAACTCCTTGCAGCCATCACCCTAGCAGCAACATTTACAGAGAGTCAGCTTGGCAACATCTCCCGAAAATGCCATGGTCATAGCTACCAAAGACCCAGAAAAGAAAGTGTTTGCCACCAAAGTTGTTGGCACTAAACAATGGCTCAACATCAGAACCACCTATGATTTTATTAAGGGAAATTGCATTAAAGAAGAGGCATTCTCCTCTGTTTTTGCTGCTGCCCCCTAAGGACCATGGAGCCAAGCCTTTCCATCTGACTTGCTGCTAAAATTTTCCATGTCTATTGTCTCCCCCCTTAGAATGTGAACTCTCTAAAAGCAGGGGTTGTCCTGTTTTTCTATTTGTATTTCCAATGCTTTGCAGTCTTTTGCATATAATAAATGCTTATCGTGTATTTTTCGTTCGTTCAGACTTAAGGCCCAATGTACTTTTGGCTTCACCATAGTTGCCTAGACTAAACTTTTTTTATAAGTAAAGTTTCTAGCAAGACAAGTGAAAGTCTTAGCACACCCCAATCTGACTAAAGATGGCAGATGTGGTGTGTTCTTTCCGGCTATCCTTTGAAGAAGACTGGCTCATTCTAGGTTCCACCCAGCCCCTGCATGGTACCGGTGATTACTGATATTTGCTATTATTTAAAATGATAATGACCATCATCCCTTCATATACCCTGATGTGCTAGAACACATATCTCTGGAGTCATTCTGAAGGAAATGAGCCACCATCAAGATAATCCAGGATTCTGATGGTAAGTGTAGGAAGTACTGAATCTCCTAGGCTTCCCATCATGACACCCAGCCATTGCATGACTCCTCACTTCCAGAAAAAAAAATGGAGAAGGATAAAGGCAGAAAGACTGAGATCTTAAGGGAATCTGTCCAACTGGGGCAGGAAGCATGGCGTGCTCGCAGAAAGAGAACTGGATACAGAGTCAAGAAATCTAGGTTCTGGTACAGTCTTTGCCACTAATTAGTTGTGTGACAGTGAGAAAATCACTTTGGTTTACCAGATTTTCAGACGTGTCAAGTGAGCCATAGACAGTCAATACTGTCATACCTCCAAGGACAGTTGAAAGAATGCTAACTCTGAAATCAGAGTACCTGGGTTCAGAGCCTGCTTTTGACCCTTACTGGCTTGGTAACTTTGGGCACTTGCTATATCTCAGTTTCCTCACTTGTAACACAAAACGGTTGGACTAAATGGCCCATGAGGTTCCTGACCATTATAGTGCTCTCAGCCTGTCATCCTATCCAGAATATTCCTTACCACCATTTGTTCTGAAACCCCCCAGTCCAGTTAGTAACAGCCAGGCTCACTTTCCCAGGAGACAATGGATCCCTGACCTTCATGACTGGGGATTCAGCAAAGGCTTCTCTGAGAGCCAACAAGAACAAAAGGAAGATGAAACTCAGGGTTCTACAGACTTAACAGAATTTTAAAACTGCAAAGCTCTTAGATAAAGACTTGTACACAAGCAAGTATAACATATAAATCAGAATAGAAGAGGGATCCCTTTCATGTTTGGGTTGAACCCAAGGAACCAATAAGGTCCCTCCTAGCTCTTAAATTCAGTGATACCGTGAGGTACATCAAAGTGGCAAAAGGTGCTGAGATCAGATGAGGGGAAAATCATTTCCCCCCTGTCTGAACTGGGCCTCAGGGGATAGCTAGGATGTCAATTCCTTTTCATTTTTTTAAATACAAAAAGCATTTATTAAGCACTTCTCTCTATGAATTATACTGTGTTAGCCTCTGAAGGAAAACCGGAGGAAGAAGATGTGACTGTGCTCTTAAGGAGTTTATTGTTTAGTAAGGGGTCCTAAGATGAGTTCATATCTCTGTCTCATCTACTGATATTTTAACTCTTTCTCCAGGCAAGCTCAAATGCTACCTCCTCCATGTTTTCTCTCATCCCTTTCATGAAGACCGATCTTTCTCTCATCTGGTGCCATGTCATTGTCCTTGAATACTTTTTTATATTCAGATCCATATTACATTTGTCTGTGAATGTATCTTTCTCCAAGGTCTTTTTCAGATCTTCAATGTTGTTCTTCTAGGAAGCTTAGAACTTTGTTTCTTGTTCATCCTATGGCTTCCTCTCTAGGACTATCCCTAGTCATTTTGTGCCTGGGGCAAGGGGAACAAAATACTCTCTCAAATACTGCTGGAGAGACTGGCATGAATGGAGGAAAGGAGAGGAAGCACTATATGGTAGTTTCCTGTTTATCTAAAAGATTCCTACCAATTATGTGCTAAGCTTAGTTATTTTCAGTTACTAAAAGACTTTAAGGGCTGTCAGCACCCTCTAAATTTTTATGCCCTAGGGCAAACCCCTAGTCATACTGCCCTAGTTATAGCTCCAATTTTCTCTCAAAAAAAGCCTCTGGCAAATCACCAGTTTATGAAGGGATAGGCATCCTCTCTAGGAAAAATAAGCCAGGTTGTTACTAGCTGAGTTTGGAAAGCTCAAAACAAAAGATATGAAGTAACATACTGCTTCTTCAAGAACCTCTGACAGCAGCAGAAACTGACATGGGGATGTACACAATTTATAGTCACCAGATTGGGCAGGAATTTAAAGATTACCTATTCCAAGTCCCTCATTTTCCATATAAGGAAACAGAGGTCCAGAGAGGGAGTAACCAGCTCCAAACCATCAAGCAGAACCAAGATTTACTGAATCCCATTCCAATTTTCTTTCTACCACACCATGTTCCCTCCCATCTTTTGCACTTAAATTTGAATGTAAAGTTCTCATTCTTACAGATTTTTAAAAATCCACTTTAATTAAAAAGATATGTGAACTCCAGGTTATAGTTGGTCAGAAGTCTCCAGACTCTTTATAGAACATTGATTTCCTGGACCTTAGAGTTCTGCAAATGTGATCTTTGGTTATTTCAGGAACAGGCACAATCATTTTATTAAACAATTAAATAGTATCTGTCATCTAAATTTAGATTCCAAGCCAAAATGTCACTAAGGGGCCTTCTTACTGTTAATTGCAAAATACCTCCATTGGAGAAGCATCCAAAGGCATCATAGGCTTCACAAGGAGACTGTGGCAGACTGAAATATCCCCAGATGTTTCTATTCCTTTGCTATTTAAAGTATCTTGGCAATTAGGATCACTTGTAGATTTACTGTTGAAGCTTCAAGCATGTGACATTTCAGAAGTGATTTATTTTTCCCCACGGCCTTTTTTTTAAAGTCAGTTTAGAGGAGCTCTTGACACATCCATCATACAGGGACTCCAAGTTACCCTCACAAATGTGCTTCTCCACCTCCATTGATTGCCATCCAGTTGCTACACTTTCTGACTCTGACTTCCATGGTTACCAGATCAAGTCAACAGTATTCCATTCCCTGGAAAGCAGTCCAGACACAGACCAATACAGTAGCATTATGCTATGCAATAATAATCATGATAACTGGCCCTTATATAACACCCACTATGTGCTAAATGCTTTACAAATGTTATCTCATTTAATCTTCACAACAACCCTGGGAGGTAGGTGCTATTATTATCCTCATTTTTAAAGTCAAGAAAACTGAGGCAAGCAGGTTATGTGACTTGTCCAAGGTTAAGAACTGGTAAGTGTCCGAGGGTGTCTTTCTGATTCCTAACCCTGTGTTCTATCTGCTGTGCCACCTAGATAAGCATCTAGGTTCCTGGGTTCTAGTTGTACCATATGCTAACAGGGGCAGCTAGGTGGAATAGTGGATTGAGTGCTGGATATGGGGTCAGGAGGACCTGAGTTCAAATTTGACTTCAGACATTTCCTAGTTGGGTGACCCTGGGCAAATCACTTAACCCCAGAGAAGGAAATAGCAAACCATTCCACTATCTTTGCCAAGAAAACCCTAAATGGGGTCACAAAGAGTCAGACATGACTGAAAAAATGATTAAACAACAACAACAACTGTAATTCCCTAAAGTTAAGGAGGCTTTTAAACTTCCCGGGACTCAGTTCCCTCATCTGTAAAATATGGCAAGTCAAGATCCTTGCCAGCTCTCAGGCTCAGTGATTTGTTAAGTCTGTGATCCAATTGTAACTGGGAGGATTTTCTATAATAAAATAGTAATAGCTAGCGTTTATATAGCATTTTAAGGTTTGAAAAGCACTGTATAGATGCTGGCACATTTGGTTCTCATCCCCTAAAGACAATGCTGTTTATCATCCCCATTTTTCTGATAAGGATGCTGAAATCCACTGAAGTTAATGATTTGCCTAGGGTCACAGAGGTAGAAAGTGACTACAGCAGTATTTGAACTCAGGTTTTTCTGACTCCAGGCCCATGCTCTATCCTCTGCCCCACCCAGCTGCCTAAGAACAAGGTTAGAGTTGGACAAATAGATCTGTATAGAAATGATCATTGAAACAATGGGAGCTGCTGATGTCACCAAGGTAATAAGTTTAGAAGATGAGAAGAAAGTCTAGGACAGAGCTTTGGGGGACCCCCATATTTAGTGGACATGACAGGGATAAAGATCCAGCACGGGATACTGAGGAGAGGGCACCCAGAAGAGGGTGATTAGCAGTGGCAAAGGCTGCAGAGAGGTCAAGAAGGGTGAGGACTGACAAAAGGTCATCAGCTTTGGCAAACCTTAAGCGTTCCAGAAATGCGATTCTTCTTAGCAGAGTACTTTTGTTGCAGTCAAATCTCTTTATTTTTGTTTCACCGTCACTACAAAATAAGGGTTGGAAAGTGCTTGAGCCAGAGTTCTCTCTGATCAGCTGGGAAGCCCAGCTGGCCAGAATCTCTCCCCTGGAACTGCTTGTAAAAATTTAATAAACGTGTCTGACACATTTTGGCCAAAACAGAAGGTAAAGCCTATTCATTCCACATCTGATGCAGCAAAAACTTCTCTGCCCTTGGAGTCAAGAGACCTAGACTCGAATTCCAGCTGTGACACTTACTAGATGCTAAGTGACATTCAAATCACCTCCCCCATCTGAAAAGTCTGTTTCCTCATCTGGAAAATGGGCTTAACCATTTTTATGTAACCTATTTCTAAGGGCTCAGATGAGAAAAATACATAATAAACCTTAAAGTACTATAGAAGTGTGAGCTGTTGTTGTTACTATTGTTTTCTACTAAGGGCTCAGTATCCTCCACTAAAGCATTTTATTGAGGCTCCATTGTGACTGTGTCAGTCAACAAACATTTATTAAGTACTTACCATATGCTTAAATACATTAAGTACCAAGAACTTGAATTCAAATACCGTCTCTGGTACTTACTACCTCTGTGACCTTGGCCAAACGAATTATCGTATATTCTTTCTTCTCTCAGGTTTCTCCCAGCTCTGAATCTATGATCTTATGATTTCAAAGTAGAAGACCTGCTCTCTAGTTAGCCCTCTGTTGCTGGACAGCTATGTGACCCTAGATAACTTCTCTGTGCCTCAGTTTCCTCCTTTGTAAAAAGAGGATAAATAACCTATCCACAATGGACAACGTGCTAAGTGCTAGGTATATAAAGAAAGTCTGAGAACATGGTTCCTGCCCCTATGGTGCTCACATTCTAATGGAGGAGACAATGGGCAAACTTAGTACATACAAGATATAAACAGAGTAAATGGAAAGTAATCTGAGAAAAGGCACCAGATGAGGCAGGAGGAAAGGCATCCTGCAGAAGGCAGAATGTGAAATGAGTCTCCAAGGAAGCCAGGAGGTGGAAGTGAAAAGGGAGAGCATTCAGGGGCAGCTAGGTGGCGCAGTGAATAGAGCACCGGCCCTGGAATCAGAAGGACCTGAGTTCAGAGCCGGCCTCCGACACCTAATCCGCACAAACAAAAACCTAGCCCTGTAACCTTGGGCAAGTTACTTAACCCCAATTGCCCTAAAGGGGCAGCTAGGTGGCGCAGTGAGTAAGAGTGCCGGCCTCGGAGTTGGGATGACCCGAGATCAGATCCGGCCTCAGAAAATGAGCACCCACGCATAAATCAAATGACTACCCGTGTAACCTTGAGCAAGTTACTTAACCCCAATTGCTTTTTTAAAAAAAAAAAAAAGAAAAGGGAGAGCATTCCAGGCACGAGGGAAAGACAATCAATGTGAAAGCAGAGTTGGGAAATGGAATGCAGAGTGTGAGGGACAGCAAAAAGGTCAATGTTTCTAGACTAGAATAAATGCAGGGGCATAAATTCTAAGATGACTAGAAAAGTAGGAAAGGCCAGGTTGTAAGATTGGGGTTCTGGACCAGAGAACACAAGCTCTGGCTTATTGTTGGGGTTGCCCATCCTGTTTTGGAAGAGGACCAATGACATCACCAGGGATGTCTTGACTTTGGCATGGATTGGATTTAAGTGAGGCAGAGTTTACACAAAGTTGTCAGCCTCACTCTCTCTTCTGGCCACCCCTAATCCTCTTGACTTTTGTCATGCCACTGGATTTCGATGACTTGGCTTATACTTGAAAATGAGAGAAGCATCAAGCATGGACTGCCTGTTGCCTGAGAAACCAGTCCAAGTTCAGGAAGGCTGGAGAGCAGGTTGGTTTTAGGGTGGGGAATTTGGGGGCCACCATAACTCTTGAAAACCCAATATACTTTGGTGGAAGGAGTGCCCCCAATGCAACCTTTGTCTGTCTCCCATACCTTAAAGTCTACAGTGTTGCCTTACTGGCAAAGAAGGCAACATGGTATCTAGAAAGAAAAGATTCTGGAACCTGAGAACTTGAATTCAAATACTGTCTCTGGTGCTTACTACCTGCGTGACCTTGGCCAAATTATTTACTGTAGATTCTTTCTTCTCTCAGGTTTCTCCCAGCTCTGAATCTATAATCTTATGATTTCAAAGTAGAAGACCTGATCTCTAGTTAGCCCTCTGTTGCTGGACAGCTATGTGACCCTAGATAACATCTCTGTGCCTCAGTTTCCTCCTTTGTAAAAAGAGGATAAATAACCTACCCACACTAGACAAAGGATAGTTAGGCTCGAATGAGTTCATGAATGTGAGAGCCCTATAGAAACTATAAAGTGCTGCATAAGTAAGGATTGTTTTCACTTCTTTGTTTGGTTTTAATGAGATTGCCGCTGGTACCTCTGTCATTGTGGCGTCTGCCCTCTTTAATCATTCCCACTCCTGTGCCATCTCAGAAGCAATCTGTCACAGCCAGCCTCAGAAAGACAACTGATTGCTGCTCTGGGCAGTCTTGGCCTTGTTAAAGGCAAGAGAGGGACAGGGCTGGAGACAGTGCATTTTCCTAATGCCTTTTCCCCCTCCTGGGACTCAGCTGTCATAGTATATCCTGGCATATAGAGATGAGCACTTCCTGGTGGGGGCAGGAACTATCTGAAGCTTGCTTTTGTTTTCTGTTAGGAAGGCAAAGCAACTGCCTCATGATTTCCTGAACCTTATTCTCTAGGGCGTCATCTTCGTAGGAAAACATTGAATTTGGGGAGGAAATGTCTTTGCTAAAACAGAAAAAAAAAGGTGAAGCAATGCAAATCAAATACTCATTCCTTGGGTTTAGAAAATTGCAATGCATCAAAGCTACCTGGGATCTTGTATGTTTTGAAACAGCTCAGCTCACAGGAAACAAGAATACCCAATACCTCCTGGGTACCATATACTTGGCATGGGGGTGATGGGGAAGGGAGGAGAAATTGGGAAGGAAAGAGGGAGTGTCCACATATGAAGAATCAAGTCTAGTAGAAAGAATAAAGCCAATAAGTGGTATGGGACCTAGAGTCAGGAGGATTCAGCTTCCTAAGTTCAAATCTAGCCTCAGACACTTGTTAGCTGTGTGACCCTGGGCAAGTCACTTAACCCTGTTTGCCTCAGTTTCCTCATCTGTAAAATTAGATGGAGAAGAAAATGGCAAAGCCCTCCAGTATCTTCACAAAGAGTTGGATACAATTGAAAGTTGGATGCAATTGAAATGACTGAACAACAACAAAGTAGGAAGAAAGACCTCATTAATGTCAAGACTTAAGATCAATCAATCACCTGAAAAGGTACAGAGTCGGGAGCCACAAGAGTACGGGTAATATCTATCTGGACAGGCTTCCTCCAGTAGGCAACTTATGAGCCAAGTGCTCTACAGTTGTTTTGATTTTAATAGTAGAATTAATTAAATGGATTGGAGCACTGTATTTATGATGAAGTCAAGTTACATCGGACATCTGGAGGCAGTGTAGCACATTGGAGGGAGTACCGGGTTTGTAATCAGAATGCAAATTCTAACTGCAGTATTTACTACCTATAAAACCTTAGGCAAGAGAGTCTCAGTATCTTCAACTGTAAAATGAGACCTGGCTTCTAAGGGCCTTTCTAGATCTTTGATGCTCTGAGCCCGCTAGAACAGGGGTGATGAAGGGAACCTTCATGTGCTGGATGGGGACACTTTCCAGCTCTGCCCCGTCTGACTCTCAGTCAGCTTCTGAGATAGACATCGAAGACCAGTCATGAGTTCTCTGTGTCATCCTAGCAAAGCACATGACCACCAGCAAAGAGTCAGGGGCACGTCTAGCTCTCCCTGATTACTCCTGCTACACTCCCTAGTCCCCTGTGAAAACCAAGTAGCTTCCTATTCAGAATCATATTCAGCTTCCATGATCTACAGGCCCCACCCTCTTATAAATTGTTTATGTTTATACACACACACACACACACACACACACACACACATATGGTTACACTGGAGTCTGGGTGAGACAATGTCCTTAGCTCAGTACAATCCAGCAGGATGATGTTATTCAGACATTTTTCAGTCATGTCCAACTCTCCATGACCCCATTTGGGGTTTTCTCGGCAAAGTACTGAAGTGGTTTGCCATTTCCTTCTATAGCTCATTTTACAGATGAGAAAATAGGCAAACAGGGTAAAGTGATTTGCCCGGGGACACACAACTAATAAGTATCCTTAGGTGATATATATGTGTGTGTGTGTATATGTGTGTGTATGTGTGTGTGTATGTATACACACATATACAGATGAAGAAACTGAGGTAAACAAGGTTAAGTCACTTGCCCAGGGTCACACAGCTGGTAAGTGTGTGAGACCAGATTTGAACTCAGGAAGAGTCTTCCTGACTCCAGGCCTGTCACTCTATGCACTACATCACCTAGATGCCCTGAGTAGGATGACAGAAAGACTCAAACATAGACAGTATAGAGGTCAGTAGTATTTTCTTCATACATAAACAGACTGTCAGAGACGTTAGAAACCCTTGACTTCAAACCCTTCCCTTTACAATGGAAGAAGCAGAGGTCTGGAGAGGGGAAACAACTGGCCCAAAGACACACAGCTGCAAATCTTTCCCATGAGTTCAAAGCTCTGTTCCTCTTCATCCCCATTACAGAGGCAGGAGGGGTAGCATACTGTAGTTGAGTGTTGGTTTCCGAGTCAACAGACCTGAACTCAGATCCCAACTCTGCCCCTACTACACAGGGGCAGTCACATAGTAGGTGTTTATTAATGGTGTGTGTGTGATCTTAGGAAGAAAGGGAAAGGCAAAGAGAGGAAGCCTTTCTCAAGCACCTATTATGCGCCAGCCACTGTGCTCCACAGAGTGTTATCTCACCTGATCCTCACAATAGCTCTAGGAAGTAAATATTCTTCTCTTATTATCCTCATTTCAGAGTTGAGAAAACTGAGATCCACTGAGGTTAAGTGACTTGCCTAAAGGCACACAGCTAGTAGGCAGGTGAGATCATATTTGAACTCAAGTCTTCCTGACTCCAGGCCCAGGGCTTTATCCCCTACACTACCTAACTGCTCCCAGGCCAATCACTTAACACTCTCTGGGCCCCACAATGGCAGAACCAAGGTGAGGACCCAGAGCTTCTGAGGGTCCCCTGTTTTCCCCACTTCTGGGTGCTTCCATTTCCTTGTAAGGGATAGCACTTTCCACATTACTCAAACACCCCAAATGTGACTTGTTTGGTAGTCTTCCCAGTTTGATGGTCAGCCCATCCCCATCTGGAAAGGAACACAACTTCTTCGGTATCAATGGCTGTACCTAGAGATTCTGGATTGGCAGAACCTTGGGAGGTTTCATTTCATAAACCTGGGTCCTGCCCAATTCGGTCCATTGTTACCTTTCAAAATTGCAAGGCGTTCCAAGAAGGCAGATCTTATAGGACGGAGGTCTTTGGTCAGGCCAAAGGCAGAGGGGGAAAAGAAGGGCTACCTGGCCTTGCTTTGGGGGGGGAGCACTTGGGGAGAGGACAGCACAAGTGCAACAAAAAGCAGTTGGGGGACAGAGAGAGTTCTTAGTAGAAGTGATCAAGTGGGAGCTATAGGGAGTGGGAGGGTGGCAGAGAAAGAACTCAGTTGGAAACTGCTGAAAAATTCAAATCCGAAAGCAATTTCCCATCCCCATCCCACTTTTTATTAAACTGGAAACTTCATTTGGCCTCTGAAGACTTTCAGAAGCCAGTGTATATTTATTTTTCTAACAGTCTTCTCCTCTCCTGCCCCATAGTCTTTTCCCTTCTATTATCTCAAAGCCCTATTCGACTTCACAGCTATTACCAAAGCAGCATGATATAGACTAGGAGTCAAATTATCTACCTGTGTGACCTTGTGCAAGTCACAATGACTCAGTTTCCTCACCTGTAAAATCAGGGGGTTGGACCAGACAGCCTCTAAGATCACTGCTAGGTCTATAGCCAAGGTGCTATTAAAAGAGTCAATCAGATTTATGAACTAGGTATGCCTGAGGCTGAGACATTTCTATTAAATCAATCACCCCACCTAGAGTGAGGGAGTGAGGTGGCTGTAACCAGTGACCTTAGCCAGGTCAGACTATTTTACTGAATCAGTCATACAGGGAAATTAGGTACGGGTCCTTGAAAGCCATTGGATAAAGTGGTGTGATGCTACATAGGAGACATGTTGGGATTTTCTAAGAAGACTCAATCAGGTCCTGATGATCTATAAAACAGAAAGTCGATTTGGAACCTATGCATTCTAGTGTCTGGCTAACAAATGGTAAAATTAGTCCTTTCTAAGCCCATAAGAGGAAAATAATGAGTGGGGGTGGGGGAGGAGAGGGAAGAAGAACAACTGAGAGGATGTGAGCTTCTCCCTACTACAGCTTGACCTTGGGAAATTTGGAGGGTTGGAGACTTGGACTTCTCAGCCATATCCTAGCTGGTGTCCCCAGGATAGCATCAAGGCCTGAAGATAAACTAGTCCCCTCGAAGAAAGGTGGCTTCAAGACTTTATGAGGGGTCCAGAAGAGAACATCACACCTAGGAATTATTTTAACAATCTACAAAGGGGAAAAAATGACATAACAACTGAAAGCAATGATTGATCTCTTTCCTACATATACTTTCTATTCTTAAGCCCACTTTTCTCTGACTTCTATATGAAGCATGTGAGGGAGGGGAGATTGTGCCCCCAATTTGTTTCTTAACCAACTGTCTTTACTTTACCACCCTAGTAGTTTCTTAAAAGACAATTACATCTGGCTGACAAATTAGTATCAACTGATAATCAATGGGGAGAGAACACTGATGGGGCCTTAAGAGCTATAGAAGATAACTCCTTTACCCTCTAACATTAATGGAGTTTGGAAGAGTAAGTTTAGAGTGTGTGCTACATCCTACAAATTCTAAACAGCCCCCTTTCCCAAATATCCCCTCTAATTCCTCAAGAGACGGCTTAGTCTCCTGAGAGACTATAAAAGAAACTATAGACAGCCCCTGGGGACTGTCATAAGAGAGTACTACGAGAAGTGATGGACTGGTCCCTAGACTCAGAGAAAAAAGATCTAGGCTTATTCATAGTTCTTCCACACATTAGCTACATGACCCAGAGTGAGCCACAAACATTTTTTGGGCCTCAGTCTCTTAACATGTGAAATTATAGTCATACCTTCACTGCCTCCTTCCCGGGGCCATGGCCAATCATTGTGACTTTTGTCTTGCCACTGGACTTTGATGACTCTGGAGGACAGAGTGAAATGAATGACTTTGTACATTTTGTATCTCACTTAAATCCAATTCCCGGGCAAATAAAGACATCAACTCATTCACAAGTCAAGATATCACCCATGATGCGATTGGTTCTTTTCAAAAAACGAAGGACAAACACCAATAAGAAGAAGGATCAAATGAGAGAGAGCAGTGTCTTTAATTAAAAGGCATAATATGTGTGAGACATTACTATTCCTGCCTTACCCTCCTGAACCTATACATCTATCAGACTTTGCAAATCTTCCCCTATCTTTGATCAGAGTTGACTTTCAGGGAAAAAAATAAATGGCTCTTATTAAAGGGATAGGGTTGAAGTTGGGAAGGCAAAAGGGATGATCCCATTTGACATGAGTTTATTGGAGCACAGTAAGCTTTATCTCAGAGAGTAAGACACTTGTCAAATGCAAACTGAGAAGATTATTAGAGAAAAAGAATAGCAGGCCACAAGCAGCCACAGAGAACCAACCCCACATCTAGGGACTGTTCATTGCATGGGGCTCATTGCATTTCTTCCCTCTGAACCAGTAGCTGCATAGTGTAGTACGGGATCAGCAAATTGTGACCCAAGAGCCAGATCCACCCTGTGGCTTCCCGCTGTAAGGCCTTTTTCCTAAGAATGGTCTTTTGTTGTTGTTGTTGCAATTTTTAATATGTTAAGACTTTGTTTAAAAATGTAAAAACCATTCTTAGCTTGAAGTCAGTTTGACCCTGAGTAGTTTGCTGACCTCTAGTATAGTGGGCACTGGATTTTGGAGTCAGCAAGACCTGGGTTCAGATCCCACCTCAGATGCTTATTAACTGTGGAACCCTGGGCAAATCTCTGAACTTTTCAGGGCCTAAGTTGCCTTATCTGCAAAATGAGAAGGGGAGAAGGGCAGGGTGTGCACTAGATAACTACTAAGGTCACTTCCAGCTCTAAGCTCTCCTACCTATGTGCCTTTGAACACCTTTTGTCCCTTCGTGGCTTCGAATAGTCAATACTTCACGTTATTGACTGAATTTGATTAGAACCAAAGATGTTTGTTCTAATATAATCCTTCCCCTCTCCACCTTGATGCTTGGCACATGGTACAGGGATATGTGGGGGAGGAAGCTGAACCAGCAGTATGATTCTTGGGGCAAGTCACTGTACCCATTCCAGGTCTGTTTCTTTCTGTCTAAAATGAAGAAATTGGACTAGATATTCTCTATGGCTGAGGTTTCAAACACTGGGCCAGGGGTCACCTGCAATTTACAACCTCCTGCTCAAACCAGATTAAATTGTAAATTGAGAAATACTTAATAAAATAAATAAAATTACAATATGATATAATGTTAATATATGGTTTTCTAAATGAGTATGAAGCCAGTGGGGATCCTTACATAAGGTGGAATGATCTCATTTCTATTTCTAAGGTACCTGGCAGCTCTAAACCTATAATCCCACATCCTACAAAGGTTCCACACCGTATGAGTCCTCATTATATGAACTAAATACTAGAAACTTGGTTTTCCCATACACATGAATTGAATGGTATCCCAGGCTGGCTGTATACAAGAGTAGAGATTGGTCAGATCCAAAGGGTAGGGAGGCACCATGAGGAGGTCGCTAGGTCATTAGACTTTGCATTGGGAAGGCCTGGCTTCTCACACTTAGTAGCTGCATGATTCTGGGTCCATCTCATAACTCCACTCCAAATGTTTATGTGGACTATTTGTACCCGACCTTGACTCCAGCATAGTGATATCATTTTGTTCCGCTTCGAGATGGAAGGAACACAACCAACCAACCATGTATCACAAAGGACTCCCTACTTATCCACTAAGTCATAAACAGGTTGGTTGCCATCTCACCCTGGGAGTTCCTAATCCAGTGCAGCAAACAGCATCCTTTGGCATCTGGCAAAGGACCCACCCCACCTTCACCATGGGCTGTTTGCCAGGGGCTCAGTAATCTATGTTGAAGCTCACAGAGCCAGAATCTAAGTTCAAGATCATAGTATTGTACCATCATAAATTTAGAACTGGAAGGGAACTCATAGACCATCAAACTCAGCCTCTTTTTTTTTTTTTTACAAATGAGAAAACTGAGTCATAGAGAAGTTAAATGATTTGATTAGGGTCACACAACTACTAAACCAGAGTGAGATATGAACCCAGCTCCTAGGGTTCCAAGTTCAACATTCTATCCACTACAGAACCGTGCTGATAGATGAAATTTCTAGAACATCTGGGAAGCATCTCTCAGCTCCCAAGACCTGAGCCAGATTAGTAATATTGGCAGACTAGATGTCCTCTGGCTTCTCTGTAACTCAAAAAGTACCGAGGACAATAATGGATGGATCGTGTAGCCTTATCCCCTCCCCCCTTTCCTCAGTTTCTCCATGTAACTCATAAGTGAGAAATATCCCCTCCCAGAGTTCTTCATGGGGCTTCTAGATAATGACCATGTAGCACTTTCAACTTTTGTGGGGATGAGGGGTGGCATGGGGAGACTTTAGAAGGAAAGAGAGCCTTTGGAAAGAGCACAGGAAACCTTCTAGGGTGCTGCCTGTTCCCTACTGGGCTCCCAGGAGGATTGAGAGTATATGTCAAGAAACAGCTCTTCCCCTCTGGCACCTTGGGCTGTCAGGAACATTTTGAGACATTCCTGGAGGATTCCAGGATTTGTTTAAACTGCATTTAAAAGCTGCTGAGGGCCTGGACATTTAGTGGTGATGGCGCTTACACTAGAGCCCCTCTGTTGTCATTTATGATTACTATCCTGTGTGCAAACCCAGCAAGTGAAAGGCACAAAGAAACCTACCCTGGACTTCCTCCTCCTCCCCCAAAGGGACGCAGCTGACAGCAGCAAGAAGTGAGGGACATACACACACACACACACACACACACACACACACACACACACACACACACAGTCACACCAAGCACAAGTTCTCCCAGGGGAGCTCTCTGTTTATGACTGACACAAGAACTCAAGTTGCTGAATTAATTTTGTTTGTTTTCATTTCCCTTTCCCCGCTTCCCCCGCCACCTCCACTATTGTCTCTTCTCTTACTTAAAGTATAAATTGGGAGCTGATCTTCAGTCATGTCAGAAACTGGCATGACTTTCACATCCCTGCCAATCCCTTCAATGGAATCAAAGGAGATTTGACCAAAAATCTATATTTGCACTGATGAAGATGAAATATTACCACCAAATTACCAAATTTCTCATGAAAGGCAGCCTGCTAGAAAAGAAAGAAGGCCAGCCTCAGTGTCAAGAAAGCTTGAGTGGACGTCCTCTCTCTGTCACATACTATCTGTGTGACCATGCATAAATGACAAACTCTCAGTGACCCCGGGCAGCTCTGTAAGACTATAACTCACAGGTCTGTGTCAGCAAAGGGACTCAACATACTGGGAATTCCCCCCAAATGAAATGACAGGTGTCAGATGTGTTTTCCCTTCTCCCTTCCCACCCTCAATAAGAGTGCCTTTTCTTTATGGTATATCTAATTCCTTCTGTTTGTCATCAGTAAATAGATTAAGATTTTTGCCATCAGAGAGGATGCCCACACTGCTGAAACCATGGGTCTCTGGAAGTAACTCATGAAGTCATTTGGCCTATTTACACAGTCAGCTCTCAATGATTCAAAAAAAAAAAATTACAAATGGTATAAATTATTCCACATGGAACAGAATCCCAAAAATGTGTGTGTATGTATACTTTAGTGCTCATTACAATATAGTACAATGCTTCCAGAACATCTATATGCAAATCCAAATGTATAATACCAGGCTGTCTAAAAAGAATGCACAATACACTTTTAAGTTTAATTTGCATTATTACATTTTCTCCATCATCTTATTATTTTTATCAAATGCTTTATTAACTTCTAGTTTGCATCATTCATTTCTGCAAGATTATGAGTTGCAAATTTTCTCCCTGTTTTTCCCCTACCTGCTGCCCCAAAATAGCTATCCCACTGGATATCCCCTCCTCCAATCTGCTCTCTCCCATATCTTCTCCCATACCCCCTCCAACTTTCCAGTAGGGCAGAGTGGATCTCTATGCCCCAGTGCCTGTATATCTTATTTCCCAGTAACATGTAAAATAATATTATTAATAGTGTGTATATATATGTATATATATATATTTAAACATTTGATTTCAAAATTTTGAATTCCAGATTCGTTCCCTTCCTCCATTATCACCCACTCTTACTGGGAAGATAAGCAATTCAGTATATGTTGTACATGTGTAGCTATGCAAAACATTTCCATAGTGGATATATTGTAAAAGATTGACTATATTTCCCTCCCTCCTATCCCACCTCCCACTTGATCTATTATCTACTTTGATCCTGTCCCTTTTCAAAAGTGGATGCTTCCAATTTTCCCCCCCCAGCCTGCTCTCTCTTCTATCATCCCCCCTCTCTTCCCCTTCCCCCCCTACTCTCCTATATAGTGAGATACCTTATTTAGTGTGTATGTCATTCCCTCCCTAAGCCAAATTCAATGAGAATGAGGCTGACCCATTCCCTTTTGCCTTCCTGTTTTTCCCCTCCATTGTAACCCTTTTCCCTTGCCTCTTCTATATGAGATAGTTTATCCCATTCTGTCTCTCCTCATCATATTCCTCTCTCACCTCTTAATTTCACCTTTTAAGTATCATCCCTTCCTATTAAATTGGTCCTGTGCCCTCTAACTATGTATACCTGTACACATATATACGCACACTCACATATGTATTCATATGCCCATATACCCTTCTATATAAACATATATGTATGCATATATGTGTGTATACATTTCTATTCCCTTCAACTAATGAGAAAAGTTTCATCAGTTACAATTATCATTTTTCCATGTAGGCATGGAAATAGTTCAGCTTTGATAAGTTCCTTATGATTTCTTTTCCCTGTTTACCTTCTCATACTTTTCTTGCTTCTTGTATCTGAATGTCAAATTTTCTATTCAACTCTGGTTTTTCATCAAGAATGCTTGAAAGTCCTCTATTCCACTGAATGACCATATTTTCCCCTGAAACATGATACTCAGTTTTGCTGGGTAGGTGATTCTTGGTTTTAATCCTAGCTTCTTTGACCTCTGGAATATCATATTCCAAGCCCTTTGATCCCTCAGGGTAGAAGCACCAGATCCTGTGTTATCCTAATTGTGCTTCCACAATATTCAAATTGTTTCTTCCTGGCTGCTTGTAATATTTTCTCCTTGATCTGGGAATTCTGGAACCTGGCTATAATATTCCTAGGAGGTTTTTTTAGGGGGGATCTTTTTCAGAAGGTAATTGGTAGATTTTTTCAACCTCTATTTTGCCCTCTGGTTCTAAAATATCAGGGCAATTTTCCTTGAGAATTGCTTGAAGGGTGATTTCTAGGTTCTTTTTTTGATCATGGCTTTCAGGTAGTCCAATAATTTTTAATTTATCTCTCCTGGATCTATTTTCCAGGTCAGCGGTTTTCCCAATGAGATATTTCACATTGCCTTCTATTTTTTTCATTTGTTTGGATCTGTTTAATAGTATCTTGATTTTTCATAAAGTCACTAGCTTCCATTTGCTCCAATGTAATCCTGAAGGAATGATTCTCTTCAGTGAGCTTTTGAGATTCTTTTTCCATCTGGCAAATTCAACTTTTTAAGGCATTCTTCTCCTCATTGACTTTTTGAGCCTCTTTTGCCATTTGTGTTGGTCTATTTTTTAAGGTATCATTTTCTTCAGTCAGGTTATTGACTCTCATTTCATACTTTTCTTGGATCTTTCTCATTTCTCTTCCCAATTTTTCCTCTACTTCTCTTATTTGGTTTTCAAAATCCTTCTTAAGGTCCTCTATGGCCTGTAAAACCAGCTCATATTTTTCTTGGAAGCTTTTGGTGCAGGAGTTCTGATTTCACTGTCTTCCTCCTCTTCCATGCTTTGATCCTTTTTGTCCCCAAAATAGGAGTGTAAAATTGGGTTGCTCTGCTTGCTTTTCTTCCCTCGTTTGCTTATGTTGTGACTCAATTACTTGAGTTTTGGGCTTTTTGCCACAGTAGGACTCTGCTACCAGACAGGGGAGCTTTGTCCCAAACGCTGTGGTTTTCTCAGCTGCTGAAGGTATTAGTTCCATGCTCTCTCTGAAGCCTCCACATGCTCTGGCAAACTGGTCACACACCCCAGGACCTCCACCGTAGACTGCAATCCAGATCCAAGCAGGTTAAAGCAAGAGCGATTACCCCTCAGACTGGTCGCTTGGTCCCACATACAATCTGTAGGCCAGCAGCTGAAGTTTCTACATGGCTACAGCTGCATGGCTGCTGCACCTCAGCCTCTTCTCACCCCGGGGGCAAAGGTCGACTGCATTCCCAAACTACTGGATCTCAAAGTCCACACTGTACTGACCTCTCACATTATCCTTAGCCTCTATGGGTTGATAATTCTGGAAACTGCCACAACTACTGGTGATCTCAAGCCCCTCCAGCCAGCGGCTAGTCAGGCCTCCCTGAGGCTAAAACCTTGAGCCACTTGGGCTGGGCTTGGCTCCCAGAGTGCTGCACTGGCCGCTTCCTGCAGGCTTACTGGGCTGTCCTCAGTGAGAGATTAGCTTCTTTGTGTCATTTTGTGGGTTCTGTAGCTCCAAAGTTTGTTCAGAGTTACCTTTTACATGAATTGGAGGAGGTGGAAGCCAGAGCCCCATGGAAATCCTGTTTCTACTCTGCCATCTTGACTCTGCCCCTCCATCATTTTCTTAAATCTAGGCAATCAACAAAACAATAAATCAACTTTTGATTTGTAGCATTTGCTGATTTATGAGGTATAAATGTCCAAACTGAAAAAAATTTTTCAATCAGTTCTCCTAAACTGGTTAGAGCAGGCCTTGTATATCAACTATTAAATTTTAAGTATTCACTAAGATTTGGGAGAATATAGATATACATAATATGGCTACACACATATTCATAATATGACTACACACACACATATACATAATATGACTTTGGGATACAAGCATACCTCAGTTATTGTGAGCTCAGTTCCAGACCACTGCAATAAAGCAGGTCACACAAATTTTTTGGTTTCTCAGTGCATATAAAAGTTATGTTTACATTATACTATAGTCTATTAAATGTGCAATAGTATTATGTCTTTTAAAAAAAAACAATGTATATACTTTAATTTAAAAAAACTTTATTGCTAAAAACACTAACCGTCATCTGAGCCTTTGAGGAATCATAACCCTTTTGCCAGTGGAGGGTTTTACCTCAATGTTGGTTGCTGACTGATCAGGGTGGTGGTCACTGAAGGTTGGGGTGGCTGTGGCAATTTCTTAAGATAAGACAACAATAAAATTTGCTGTATCAATTGACTCTTCCTTCACTTGAACGCTTAGAGGTCGCTGTAGGATCGCTAATTGACCTAATTTCAATATCGTCATGTATCAGGGAATAGGGAAGCCAGAGGAGAGGGAGAAAGACATGGGAATGACCAGTTCATGTAGCCTGTATATATAATATGCATATACTAATAATATCAACATTATGTATAGCATTATATTAAAATAACAGTAATATTACATGTAATTTATGTGTGTGTGTATTATTATACCTATACATACACACACATATACATTAAAATAACTTTATCCCTCAAAGGACTTTTTTTCTCTTTAGTGACTTGTCCTGGCCTGGTTGCTACTCTGGCAAGTTCCACCTAGAAAGCTGGCTGCTTCCAATTCTGTTCTGAAGTTCCTCCCCCAAGGCTACCTGTGGTTGGGCAGGCAATACAAGGGCCCCTCATCCAGGACTAGGCCAATACTTGGCTTTCATGATGGATTCTCTGACTTCTCTTCACTGGTGGCCTTTTGCTCCCAAATGGTGACCTTGTCTCTGAACACTATGCCCTGGGGATGTCTGTGCAGCTTCTCTTAAGTTTACTCACCTTCCCCTCATCTCTTAAGAGTTGGAAGGTCCCTAGGGCGGCTAGGTGGCACAGTGAGTAAGGGCGCTGGCCTCGGAGTCGGGATGACCCAAGATCGAATCTGGACTCAGAAAATGAGCACCCACACACAAATAATGACTGGCCGTGTAACCTTGAGCAAGTTCCTTAACCCCAAGTGCTTAAAAAAAGAAAAAAAAAGAGCTGGAAGGTCCTTAAAGGTCACCTATTCCAACTCCTTGTTTTACAGATAAGGAAATGAGATCCGGAGGTGTCATACAAAGGTAAGAAGTGGCAGGGCTGGGATTTGAACTCAGGTCCTACCATTTCAAAGTCAGTACTTTTTCCATTGTACCATGCTGTCTCCCCTAATAAAAACCAGGCACCAAGTCTGTGTGTCCAGACCTGGGCTTCTTTTGTACAACTTTATCCTAAACATTTAGGATAATAGCATCAGAATTCAAGGGCCTAATATTACATTGATATTTGTAGTTCATCTGTAGACAGGCCTAATCTCATTATGACAGATTGTCAGCTCTGTTTTTAATACTCTGAGACATCAGCCCATCTCCACACCAGGGAGCAGTTCAGAAAGTCTTACTAAACGCAGAAAAGTTGTGAATCAGTGACAAAACCCCTTTCTTATTTGCACTTAAAATAGTTTGCCTCCCTCTTGAAACACAAACGATTTTATTTGCTCCCTGGAGCCAATCAAAGAATGACTGGGATTGTTGATCTTGTGAATATTTTGATTTTTGGATGAGTTGTGATTTCATCAGGTGGGATAGCACATTCCCCAGTGGGTAGATGGCAACCACCTACTCCTTTTCATCCTGTGCCACCAGAACCTTTTATACTCCTTTAAGTTTAAACATCTTCCATAAAGATCTATGCAGCACGAAGGCAGCTTTCCTCTGAGTATGTGCATCAACTTGCTGGTGGTTGGATAGATATTAGACCTATCATAATAACAAGCAAATTAATATTTGTAGCATTTTTGCCTGCTTATCTACCATTCTGCCTCACTTAAATCCAATTCATGTACAAGTCAAGACATCACCCTTATGATGTCACTGGTCCCCTTTGAAAATGAAGGACCAACAACAACATCATTCTGCCAACATAACTACAGAAGTAAGAGGCTGCACAGATCTGCGGGCCTTCTTGTATCTCTTATTTCTTTCTGGAGATATCATTATTGCCCTTTATAGACTCTTGGGATCTTCATCCTAACTCCCACTTACAGTAGCAAGTTGGATCCCCAGAGAGCAGCTAGCTACATTTCCCTCTCAGGGAACTAGGGATATCCCTAAGAGGCAGTGAGGTTCTTCATGTACTATTGGCTTGAGCCGCCATTTTGGTGTGTTTACCATATCAATTGCCAGTTGCAGTTACTATATTCCTTATATTATCAATTGATCTAGCTTTTAGTACCCCACTATCAACTTAACTGGTTAATATCAATTGGCTTTTACAAAGAGATATGCTGAGAAAATATAGCAAGATCAGAAGTTCCAAAGCATTTCCCATTAATGAAAGAGGGCACCCTTTCCAAAATCACTGCAGTCCCTTGTAACAGATGTCTCAAACTTGAGGGGCTTGTGGCCAGGCATTCTCTGTACCAAATCACTTGTAAAGTCAGCACAGCTGCTGGCCAAGCCCCTCCCTTGCTCCAGGAGGCAGCACCCACGGCCCCCTCAGGTCACTGGCTCCTCAGAACTGCACCATCATCTCACCAACTTCAGCTGCTGGAAAATTCTGATATGGAGCCCAGTTCATGGAACTCTGCTCCCTCACTCTTCTGAACTTCCAGAGCTCATAAGATCATAGCCATCGCCAATATTCCTTCATCTAAGAGCAGGAAAGAATGAATTCAAAGAGAGAAAGAACAGAGTGTGGACGTCTAGAGAGGAAAGTACTGGCTCTAGCTCTCCCAGCATCTAGATGCTCAAATCGGTCCTTGCCAAGCAAACACGAGTAAAGTATAGTCACTGGGACCTTTGGTATGCCCACTCAATTCTGGCTCAGCAGCCAATCAGAAGGCCCTTCTTTGCCACATAGTAAGGAGATAGAAAATGATCATAGAAGATGTGGGCATGCTCCAAAGTAAACACCAGGACCATCCATTACACATGGAAGAAGGTTCACCAAACATCCAGTTGGGGGAAGGACATCAGGCAGAGCATAGCACGCACGCTCCTAAGAGCTGGTCTTTCATTGGAAGGTTTCCATTACCAAAGAAATATCACCTATTGGCCAACTGGTTAGTGATGAACCTTTCTAAAATGAGCTCCGTGGGATCCTCAAACACAGTCAGTCAAAAGGACTTGGCAGAATCTTTGAGGACCTAGGGGCACACCCACAGGTTGATGAGATTAGAGAAGGACTCTTGTGGAGAACCATCTGGACATAAATGGTCCTTACTTATGAAAACTATAAGCAGCTTAAAACCAAGAATTTGCTATCTAAAGTGAAGCATTAGGAATGTCTATTGTGAGTTATAGAATGACAGAGCTCAAAACCAGGAAGGGAGGTCAAATCATCCAACAAGTTCGCCTTACAGAAGAGGAAACTGAGTCTCAGGGAGGTTTGTCCAAGATCACAAGAGTAACAAGAAATAAAGGTAGGATTTGAACAGCAAGTTTCTGCCATCAGAATCAACCCTCTCTCCCCCACACCATGCTACTTCCTGTTGTAGGTTTTTTCTCAGCCAACTAGCCCCAATTCTGAGCTAGCTCACGAGCTGACAGGCAGATCATCTGTGTGATCAAACTAAGGCAAACAGGGTGAAGTGACTTGTCCAGGGTTACACAGTTAGGAAGTATCTGAAGTCAGATTTAAACTCAGGAAGATCAGTCTTCCTAACTCCAGGCCCCGGCACTCTATTCACTGCACCACCAAGCTACCCCCACAATTAAAAATAGTACAAGGAAAACTGAGAAGGCACAGAGTGCTAACCACTAGTGGGAGAAGATGTGTGAATTTATCCTTGAATGAAAACAAGAATTCTGAGTGGTTGCAATGTTTAACAGGTACGGAGTTCAGCTTGGGTTGAGTTCGGTTGTGCTGCTCAGCTAGTAGGAATCTGGCGCCCTTAAGAATGGCCAGTTACTCTGTAAACTTCCCTGTACTTCCCTGACTCGTTAATTTCCACTCTTAGGAAGAAGTTATCCACTGTGAGAGCTGATAAGGTAGTGAATGCTGGCTCCCTATCAGAAGTTATAGCCTGTTTGGGGACTTATCTGCCCAAAGTAATGCCTGTAATTTCTGATAACAGAGATTAGAAAATAACCACAAAAAAAGAGAGCTTAATAATGATTCTTGTTAAGTGGATTGCTCATACACCAAGAGTTTACTAGCGAAGCATCCCATCTGCAATGCAGCTAGGATAACATCCTGCGAATCTATGCCTTTTCAAGCTTTTGAAGGAGCCTCACCCAAACTGGGCTGATATCTCTGGTTATAAGAACAAAACTGACATTTAGACAGCCATGGGCAAAGTATATTAAGCACTGTGGCACACCATATCTCCTTTAATCCTCACAATAACCCTGGGAGACAAGTACTAGGAACCCTGTTGTCCCAATTTTATAGAATAGAGTAGCTCAATGACTTAACCAGGGGCACACAACTAGTGTCAGTGGTCAGATATCATTTCAGTTCTGATTCTTAAGTCTAGCCTCTATCTGCTATACCACAAATATGTGGGTGGTTTTTTTTTTGCAGGGGGGCAATCAAAGTTAAGGTACTTACACAGCTAGGGTCACACCCAGGGTCACACAGCTAGTAAATGTATCAGGCCAAATTTGAACTCAGGTCCTCCTGACTTCAGGGTCAGTACTCTATCCACTTACCACAAATACTTAGCAGGGATTCTTAACTCTTTTGCCTCAGGGATCCCTTTGGCAGTCTGGTGAAGCCTATGGACCCCTTCTCAGAATAATGTTTCAAAATTCATAAAGTAAAATGCAGAGGATTACAAAGGAAATCAAACATATCAATATACAAAATATTTTTGAAAAAATAAATTCACATATTTCAGATTAAGAGATTCTGCCTTTGGGGTATCTGAACTTCCCCTTGATCATGTTTGATTTCCAACCAATGGAGTCCCTCTCTTCTTTTAAGACCTAGCTCAAATACCATCTTCTAATGGAAACCTGTACTGATCCCCCCAAATTGCTTATAGCCTCTACTCCTAAATATCTTATACCAATCTCCTTACATTCTTTCACAAAGCATCCTCAACACTTAGAATTACATTAAGACTTTTGGAACATGTATGGTTATATAGATATTTGCATTTTTATTCTCTCTATAGTTTTATATGTGTGTATATATATACATACATATGTACATGTAAATATATGAATATACACATATATGCATTTATATACATATATATCCTATATATACACACACATACACATATGATTGCTCCTTCCTTAGAATGTAAGCCCTTGGCATATAGTAAGCACTTACTAAATACATTAATATTTGATTAACTGATATATGTCCTCATTGACTCCTTTGCTCCATTTGAGAAGGGGCTGTTTTATCCTAGGTATTTGTATTTCATAGCACCTAACACAGTGCTTGGTTCATATTCAATGTTCCATAAGGGCTTGGTGATTGATTGATTAATCTAATCAAATTTGGAATTATCCTGCTTCAGAGTAGCTATGGGACCATGTGGAAAGGTATCCTGAACAATTTATTAACTTTTGGGTGGAGGGCAAACCTTATTTGCTTAGAGTAGCATTAATTTGGAACATATTTCCTTGGACTGAAAGTTTAAACTGCCCCAAGGAGTACTGACCTTCTACAAGTCCGTCTTTGGTCCTGTGATTATTTAATACCTTTATCAATGACCTGGACAACAGAAATAGGAAGGATGTTCATTAAATTTTCAGATGAGATAAAGTCCAAAGAAAAGAAGGAAAAGAAAGCTCTGAGATGCATAAGATTAAAAATTCACAATAACCTCAGTAAAAATGGGAATGTAATCAGCATGGTACCAATAAAAGTTATAGGGTCAGTCTCCATGTGGTTCAGCTAGCTCATGGATTCAATTCAATTAAACACCACTTATTAAGCACTTACCATATAAAGAGTGCTATGTGACACATCAGGGAATAACAAAGTTTAGTTAACACATGGCTGCTACCCATATGAGGCTTAGAGAGATAGAGATATAATGTATATTCAGGTAATCATAATATAAAATGATACATCATACATGCACAAAATAGAGGTAGTGTATCTGGATAGAAGTCTGGCCTTGGAGTTAGGAGGACCTGAATTCAAATCCTACTTCTGGCACATATTAGCTAAGTGACCATGGACAAGTCACTAATCTTTCACTGTCCCTGGTGACTCTTAATTACAGATAGTTGGGCAATCTACATCTTGGTGAAGGGTTAATAGGGGGTTTCACCCTGGGAGTTTCCTTTCCCTGATGAAATTATAAGTTTGAGCCAAAAAAAAAAAGGTATATTTTCTCTTCCAAGGAGACAAAGGTCATTACTGGTTAGAAGGATCAGGGAAAGCTTCTTAGAAATAAGTAATATTTGGGTTGGGTATTAGAGTTAAATCAAATTATTAAATAAATTAAAATCATTTGGGTAGGTAGTAAAGGCTAGGTAGGAATCCAATAGGCAGGAGCAGAAGAGAAGACATTCCAGGGTGGAAAACAGAATAAACAAAGAGGCTGAGGCAGGAAAGGACAAAGGATAGCAGAGTCTAGACTTCCTGGAGCATCAAGTACATGGAATGTAGTGTGATCATAAAATCAGAGGATGGTAGAGTCACACATTTGCATAGGAATGGTCCAGGGGAATAGTACAATTGGGCATGACTGGAGGGAAGTTGAGTAAAGATAAGGGGACAGTGGAAGCATAAGGAAAAAAGGGAAGAAAACCCATTCATATATTTCATCTGTTGTGTAACAGAGTCAAAGTCATAGTGATTACATTATTTTCCAAATAAACACACAAAATGCAAATTATAACCTATCACTGGTAAAATCAGCCAAGTCTTAACAAGCAAATGTTGGCAAGCAAGCACGTCACACACTGTCAGGAATATGTGTATATAATGACTTGTTTACAATGTGATACTATGCAGTCATACGAAGCAATATTGCATTATCAAAATTTCAATACAGGAAAAAACCCACAAATTTACAATAAATAATTAAATTTAAATGCGACCTTTTAAAATATATACATATATATATTTTTCAAAACTATGCAAATTTTAAAAACATTAAAGGGTTAAAGAAAGTAGATTTCCAGGGGGCACTGAGTATTTTTTTTAAGGGAGCAGTAGGCCAAATTAGTTTGAGAACCTCTGATTTAGTTTAAGAGGGACTTTAGAAGCCAACTAGCATAACTTATATACAAGGCACCTAAGACCTAGAGAGCTTAAGTGATTTGCCCAAGGTCAAACATGTCATTTTTAAAATTAAAAAAACATTTTTTAAGCACCTACTATATGCCATACACTGTGCTAAGAGCTAGGGATACAAATAAGAAAAAGAGAGTCCCTGCCCTTGCTGAGCTTACAGTCTAATAGAGAAAGATAAGCGAGAGCCAAGCAGAGAAGCTGAAAGGAAATGGAGTTACCAAGAAGATTCCAAGCCAGAATTCTCTATAAAGGAAGGCTTTAAGAGGGGTTTAAAGCCCTCCAAACAGAGAAAGGCAATTTAGGGGGCATTGAGAAAGTATAGAGTATCAAAACCCGAGTCATTCTTCATGGTGATAAGGTTTCAGGTGATCATCTTATGGAGGGGAGGTCAAGGCTATTCCATGAAGTCCAGTCTAAGCAGAGCAGTTGATAGAAAATGGCTAAATGATAGCAGCAGGATTTGAACTCAGTTCTTCTGACTCCAAATACTGTGTTCTGTTCACTATATCACACTGGGAAGGACCAGGAAGGCCAAGGAAAGGAATCAGAACATTACTCAGTGGGTAATAAAATGCCACTAAAAGACTTTGAGGAGGGGAATCATATGATCATCAAGGGTTAATAATTAATAGTTAATAAGCAATAGTTAAAAGGTCTGCTGTCTTCTGCCTTGGTCATATGACATCTGGGAAGTTGTGTTCAGTAATGGGAAGGTCATTAATGATCCAGAAAGAATCTAGAGATGGGCACCAAGACGGCAAAGGTCCAAAGGCCCATGCCACATGAGTATCAGGTGAAAGAACTAGGGAATTTGACTTGGAGAAAAGAAGACTTGGGGGAGAAAAAAACAGCTGGGAATATGGTCTTTAAGTAAAGGAAGGGCTGTGGCGTCAAAAGGGATTAGGCTTCTTCTTTTTGGCCCCTGAAGATAGAACTAAGGTCAATGAGTAGAGGCTGCAAAGAGGGAAATGAGGCCTAACCCAAACTTCCTAACCCCAAAGGAAGGGGCTGCCTTGGGGAGAGGGGAGGTCCCCTTTCATGGAAGGCTTCAAGCAAAGCCTGGCTGCTTGATTGCTTAGTGGGAACATTTTAGAGGAGATTCTTGACTGGATGGTCTCTGAAGTCCTATCTAAACTCTGCAATTTTGCCATTCTATGAAGGATAGATTGAGGAGGGAAAAGAGTGGGAGTGGGAAGACCCATCAGATGGCAGTGGTATCAGGTACCAAGTAAGGGGCCAAATGCTACAGTGGAAGCAGCAAGAATAGGACAAGAAGGATGGATGAGGAAGAGAAGGCTGGCATGGTGTCAATAGGAATTAGCAACTTCTTAGATATAAGAGGTGACAGAGAGAGCAGAGTCACAGATAACACAGATAACACCATGATCTCAATTTCCCAGGACTAGGTAAATTATGATACCATTGACAGAAACACTGAAGTCAGAGGGAGGAGCAGGTTTGGGGAGAAATGGAATGAGCTCAATTCCCACAGGGAAAAACAAAAAAAAACTTTCTGTGGCCACAAAACAGCCCCATTCCCAGCCAGTCATTTCATAAATGTTACACTCATACACACACTCACACATAAACACATGTGTGCACACTCTCTCTCTCTCTCTCTCTCTCTCTCTCTCTCTCTCTCTCTCTCTCTCTCTTCTCTCTCTCTCTCTCTCTCTCTCCCTCCCTCCTCCATCCACCGAATCAGGGATCAGGGTAAATGATGCCTCAGGTCAACACATTATCATCTGTGGAAAAACACACTGCAAACAATGGGTCCATGGGGCCATCTTCATTGAAGAAGGACAATAATTCAAGGCAGAAAGCTGCCCACTCACCAGTCTCCACCTCTCACCCAGATCAAGCTCCTGCCCCAAGGATCCTCGGCTCTGGCTGGAGAATAGTTGCCTCCTCTTGGCTAGTCTTTGGCCACATGTGTCCCCCTGGGATCTTTGTCAGTAGCCTTCCAGTTTTGGTATCACCTTCATGCTTTCTCTTCCCCCTCTTCTCTGCATCCCCACATCTTATAGCTGCATTAAAAGGCACCTGGTGGAGGCTATTTCTACGCCACCACTGAGAACATCCCATGCTCATATTGGTTTCACCAGCAATATCTTATCCAGAGATCTGAAGTCAGCCACGATGAGCATCAGGACAGATGTCATTGTGAAAGCACAGAAGTGTTTGCCTCAAATTTTCTGAAGTCTGAGGAGCCCACAGCCCCAGGCTGAAGGCTGCATGCAAGGACAGTCTGCCTGAGCCAAAGACTCTGGGCAACATTCCCACAGGTAGGAATCATTTCCTATCACAACAGCTCTGCAGGCAAGGATACCGCAGACTAGAAGGATGAAAGTTGATTTCCTTCCTTTCTTCATTCTTTTCTTTCTGTCTTTATTCCACCCTCCCTTCTTCCCTTTCTCCCTTCTTTTCTCCTTCACCTCCTTCCTTTCCTTCCTTCTTCTACCTTTTTCTTTCCTTCTTTCTTTCTCCCTTCCCTCCCTCCTTCCATTCATTTCTTTCTCTCTCCATTTCTTTCTTTCTTCCTACCCCCCTCCTTCCCTTTCTCTCTCCTTTCTTCCCTCCATCCCCTTCTGTATCCTTTCCTTCCTTCCTTCATTTCTTTCTTTCTTTCTCCCTCCCTTTCTTGCTTCTCTCCCTCCTTCCATCCATTCCTTCCTCTCTCTACTTCTTCCTTCCTTCCTTTCTTTCTTTTCTTTCTTTCTTTCTTTCTTTCTTTCTTTCTTTCTTTCTTTCTTTCTTTCTTTCTTTCTTTCTTTCTTCTCTTCCTCCTTCCATTCATTTCTTCATTTCTTCCTCTCTCCACTTCTTTCTTCCTCCCTCCCTCCTTCCCTTTCTCCCTTCCTCCTTTTTTCCCTCTCTCCCCTTTCCTTCCTTATTTCATTTCTTTCTTTCTCCCTCCCTTTCTTGCTTCTCTCCCTCCTTCCATTCATTCCTTCATCTCTCCACTTCTTTCTTTCATTCTTTCTTCCTTCCTTCCTTCCTTCCCCCTTTCCTTCCCTCCTTCCTTCCTTCCTCCCTCTTTCACTTCTCTCTTTCCTTCCTTTTTCCCTCCCTACCTGTCTCCCTCCATTCTTCCCTACTTCCTTTCGATCACTACTTTTTCTCCTCCATTCCTCCCACCTTCCAGTTTTTCTTCCTTCCCCCCCAAAATAGCATAGTGAATAAAGTACTAGCTTTTAAGCCGGAAAGATCCAGCTTCTGATACTTGTTATCCGAGTGAACCTAGGCAAGTCACAACTTTTGTAGGCTTCAGACAACTCCCTAGGATTCCTTTTCTAAGTCAAAGACTGACTGAGATGTGCTGCAATGGACATCCTTCCTACTTGCAGAATTTGAAATGCTGACACAGACTTAGTAGTTTTCATGGTCACCTCAGTAAGTTTAGCATATAATTGGGGTCAACAGCATCTAGGACTCATTGCAACTCCAAGATTGCACTTAGTGAATCGAAATGTTTTTTTTTAATAAGGGAAATATATATGTATATATAATTTATGAGCATTTTTATGCCTTAATTTATTGCCAAATTGCTAAGATAGTAGCAAGGGAGGCCTGATTTTTTCATCAGATAGGGTAACATTTTCCCAGGCTTTTTTTCCTTGCTAATAAAACTCTTTTTAAATAGGAAACATTAATTTTTGCCCTTGGCTTGTGTCCCCATTTACAGATATCTTTGTTACCATTAACTCCATTTGCTCAGGCCCCCAACATTTGGCTTTAACTTATTTGTACTGTCTAAACCTTTTATTCCCACCCCCCCACCCCCACCCCAGCTCTATGGGTTTATTGCATTCCTTATCTGGTGTTTTTTTCCTTTGGTGCCTTCAGGAAGTTTCTATGAAATAATTTCAGCTTAACTCCAAGCCTTCCCACTTTCCCTACATAGCAAGGGACTGAAAGAAAGGGAAATATTTCACAAAGAAAGTTCCCACCAGCTATTTAACTAGGCTAAGGAGTAAAGAGTGTTCAACTAAGTTGCATGTCTGCCTCCAAAACATATTTACACTTGTCCCCTTTTATAAGAGGAAGTCCACCAGCTTTTCCAAAATTTTGTTCTTGTGATTTCCTTAAAGTTCTACTTGGTCTGTGTTTAGCAAGTCAAAGGTAGTGAGGTACAAGAGGAAAGGCAGTACTGTATGTGGAGTCTGAGGGGCAGGTTTTGAGTTCTAGCCTTATTGCATGCTATCTACCTAGCTACCATGGTGTAGTGCAGAGTGATGGATCTGGGCCTAGAGGACCCAGGGTCACATCTGAGCTCTGCCACTTACTACCTCAGCAAGTCGCTTTGCCAATATGGATGTTGGCTTCCCCCTCTATAAAACGAGATCGTGGAACTAAATGGCCCCTGCCAGTTCTCAATCTATGATCTTGTCACTGAATACTTCTGCGCCTCAGTTTTCTTATCTGAAAAATGAGGCAGGTGGCCTAGATTTATTCCCTTCCATCTCACAATCCATGGTCCTAGAAAGTTAATCAGTCCTGGAAGGCTACTGACAAGATCACAGGGGGACATATGTTTATTTTGTTCAGTCATGAGAGGGCCTCTTCAACAGCATGCTTCTCTCATCGTTCAATCATTCTTCAGTTGTGTTCAACTCTTCATGACCCCATTTGGGATTTTCTTGGCAAAGATACCGGAGTGGCTTGCCATTTCCTTCTCCAGCTCATTTTACAGATGAGAAACTGAGGCAAACAGAGTTAAGTCACAGAGCTGGGCCTCAAGACCACATATTGACCAAAGGGGACCTAGACGGCCACATGTGGCCTCAATGTTGCAGATTTCTCAACCAAGGTCACACAACTAATAAGTGTCTGAGGCCACATTTGAACTCAGGAAAATGAATCTTCCTGACTCCAGGTCCAGCACTCTATGCACTGCACCATCAAACTGCCTAAGAGCTTCCCTTGTAGTCCAAAAGAATTCTGGAGAAGAGAAATTCCCTGGGCTACATGTAAAAATTATTCACATTTTCTTTATTTGGAATTAGTATGTTTATACAATTGTTCTCTTCTCCTTATATTCCCCACTCCCCCCAAAAAAATTAGCAAGAAATAACCTCAGCAGAACTAATTATAATAACTGACATTTATAGAGCACTTGAAGTTTTGCAAAGTGCTTTATATAATCTCATGTGGGCCTTACAACAACTCTAGAACATAGGTTCTATACAGATTGTATAGAGTCTATCTCTCTACAGAGTGTTTTTATGTCATGGTCCCTTTAGTAGTCTGGTGAAGCTTTGGATTCTTTTCACAATAATGTTCTTTTGGGGTTTGTTTTTTACATTTGTAATTAGAGGAAATGCTAAATTTCAATTAGAAGTTAGCAGAAAAACAAAAAACCAAACTCTTTTTTCCCTCATCCAAGTCCACACACCCCCTGAAATCTACCATTAGATCTTTTGAGGGTCCAACACACCCAGGTTAAGAACCTCTGTTCTATAGACATGATTATCCCTATTTTACAGATGAGAAAACTGAGGTTCAGAGAGGCTTGTCCATGTTTAGACATGTTCTAAGTATGAAAGGTGGGATGTGAACCCATGTCTTTCCAAATCCAAATCCAGCACTCTGTCTACTATACCATGCTGACCCCCAAGAAAGGATGTACTTTATGGGGCCAGGGCTGGAGATGTAGGGCTGCTAGCAGTCTATTTCACTGAGTCTGCTCAGTTTGGTTTTTATACTATTTTGAGGAGTAGTTCCCTGCCAAAATATTTCTCTGTTGTCATAGATGTGGCAGAGAGATCAATAGTTGGGTGCCGTGACTTGGAAGATCTTGCCATGGTGGACAGCCTTGGAATGTTTGTTCTGCCTTCTCTGAAGATCTTCAGCTGTGTAACTGAGGACCTGGGGAAAGGGTTAGCATTCCAACACAGCCTTAAGTCAGAACCTACATCATGGAGGCCAGCCATGATGCTTTTCCCAGCCCCATACCACAAAAGAGTTCATAGAACCAGTTTGTTTTTTTAAGGGATCCAAAGAAGAACTTCAGTCTCTTCCTAGTGTACTGACTTTCTGAAGTCTCTCAGAAGCCCCATTCATTTATTCCAAAGAGAGGCTGCACAAAGAGCCAGGAATTTGGTCTGGGATACCCATAGTAGTAGATATTCTCTAGAGTATTTGAAAAGCGGCCCAAGGAGTAGCTTGGTACAGTGGACAGAGCTCCAGGGATGTAGTCAGAGGATTCCTCTGGCTCAGAATCCTGGCTCTGCCATTTACAACTTTGGCTAAGTCATTTAACCCCTTCGTTTCCTCATCTATAAAATGGAGGGAGATATTGAACTAGATAATCTCTATTCCAGATCTAAATCTATCACCTTATGTATGCATGACTTGGCCCCTCCTCTAAGACTAAATCTGGCCAGTCATCAGTCAGAAGAGGATAAAGGAAGGGACGAAGTACCTGGTGCTGACAAAATACAACAGAGTTCAAGAAGAACATGACAAATGTTGGAGAGAATGAGGAAAAACAGACATGTTAATGTAGCTAGCCTAGCCATTCTGGAAAACATTTGGAACTACGCTTCCAAAGTTACTAACCAGTACATATAGCTAGACGGTACAGGGGAGTCCGGAGGACCTCAGGCTCAGTTTTCCTCATCTGTAAATAGGGACGATAACATCTACTTCCCAGGGTTGTTGAGAGCATCAAATGGGACTATATTAGTAAAGATAATATTTGCAAACTTAAAACACTATATAAATGTCAGCTATTATGATTACACCCTTTGATCCAGCTATACCACTGCCAAACCTATACCTCAAAGGGATCAAAGAATGAAGGGAAGAACCTCTATAAACAAATATATTTATAGCATCTCTTTTCATAGTAACCCAAAACCGGAGACCTAAGGGGCAATGTCTAAACAAATTATGGCATGTGCATTTAATGGAATATTATTGTGCCATAAGAAATAATGAAACATACCATTTCAAAGGAAATTGGGAAGATCTCTATGAATTGGGGCAGCAAAGTGAGCAAAACTAGAATAATTTATACAATGACAACATTACAGAGAAAAACAACTTTGAAAGACTTTTGAAGTCAGATCAACCCAATGACAAACCATGAATCCAGAAGACTGAAGACAAAACACATCATTTACCTCCTACCAGAGGGGTAATGGATTTAAAGTGGAGAGAGACATACTTTGGGGGCATGACCAATGTGGGGGTGTACTTTGCTGGACTATATGTGTAAGTTGTTCAGTGGGGGTGGAGAGAATATAGAAAAATAAATAGAAAAATTAAATAGAAATTAAATACAACATAAATTAGATGTAAATATAAATAAAATTAATTAAATATAAAAATAAAAAATAAAGAGAGAGGCTGTATAAAGAACACACATTTTAGAGGTACAATGATGAACTACATATATTCTGCATGGCCCTAGAAAGAAAATTCAGTTTTGAAATCTTGGGGGTGGTTTCTGAGCTCCCTCTGCTGGACTATGATAGCTTGTTAAGTGATCATTTTCAAAGTCTGCTTTCTTAAAGGTCTCTTAAAACCCAGTGAGCCAGATTGCAGTTAAAGAAGATTCGATGATTTGCTTTCATGGCCAAGAGAACCTCTCCCCGAGACGCATTCTGGGTCAATTGAGCCAAAGCACAATTTTTAAAAAAATACACATTAAAGCAGAAACAGCCTGGGTCCTTTCAGCAGGGGGTAAAATTATATTACCAATTAGAAAACAAAATCAGGGCAAGTCAAATTGCTTACAACTTTGAAGGAGAAAGCTCTCCATATGGAATGGGGTGGGGGTGGGGAGCTGGTAAATCAAAGAATATGCGTCCCGGTCCCTGGGGTCAAGCTTTCAGCTGCTTCTCCTCTTGCTTTATAGATGATCTGTTTCTCCAGTTTGCAGGAATTTTATCCAAGGCTGCAGCTATGCCCTCCCAGCAGGCTGCTGGTCCTGATATATGAAGGAAAGACGCCACCTGGGGAGCCACTATGTGTGTCTGTGGGTGTCCTACAGTCCTACTGGGAGCTTGGGTTCTAAGCCTTTTCTCCTTAATATCCAGGCTTCCTGCATGTGTTCTTTGATTTTCATTCTTCACTAAAAGTTTACAAAGCATTTTTCCATTATCTCATGAGGCCCTGCTACAAGCCTATAAGGTAGGTCTATATTGTCCCTACTTGTTAGAAAACTAAGACTCAGAGTAGTTAAATGATTTGCCCTTTGTCACATAGCTAAGTCAGTACTGGAAGTAGGAAGATCCTCTTAGGTCCACTAAGGCAGTGTGGAATAATGAGTAGAGAGCTGGACTTCAAATGAGGAAGAGCTGAATTCAAATCCTGACTCAACCCCGACTAGTAGGGTGACTCCCTTGATAATTCTCATCTGTAAGATGGACTTGATGACCTCAAAAGTCCCTCCCAGCTCTATAACTATGTTCCTATGAAGCAACTATGTTTTAAATATTCTGCTTAAATTTAAATTTTTGCTTTATAATAATTTAAATTTTAAATCATGCTTTACATAAGTTATACTTAAATTATACTTTGCTGTCCTTAAGCCATACAGCAGGTAGGTGGTACAGTGGATAGTGTGTTAGACCTGAAGTGAGAAAGACTTGTTTTTTTGAGTTCAAATCTGACCTCAGACACTTATAAGCTGTGTGACCCCGGGCAAGTCACTTAACAATGTTGGCCCCAGTTTCCCATGTATAAAATGAGCTGGAGAAGGAAATGGCAAACCACTCTGGTATCTTTGCCAAGAAAACCCCAAATGAGTTCACAAATGACTAAACAAAAAGTGTCTCCACACTAATGTGTTTTCACAGCTACTGTTTATATGTATGTGAGAGTTTCTGGATCTAGGAATCAAAGATTAATTGACTCAAACTGCCCTTTGCTAGTGAATTTATGTTTGAGAGGCCCTGTGGTTCAAAGGGGATTTCTAGATGTGGAGTCAGAATCTAACTATACTACCAGTATGACCTTGGGCAAATTATTTAATTTCTCTTGACCTCAGTTTCCTCATTTGTTAAATGAAGGGTTGAACTAAATGACTTCTTAAATCCCTTTCAATGCTAAATTTATGATGCTATGCTCATTCATGCAGTCAATTGAAAAGCATTTTATCAAGAGCTTACTCATCATAAACCAGGCACTGTGCTAAGCTATCAGGATACAAAAAAAGGCAAAAAAAAAAAAAAGGTAAAAAAATGGTCCCTACCCTCAAAGAGTGTACATTCTAATCTGGGCAACAAATATGTAAAAAAACAAAAACTTACATATAAGATACATACAGAGTAGACAATGGTCATCAGAAAGGGGACTGCATGAGGGCAGTGGGGAAAGCCACCTTCAAATTCTGGGATTTGAGATGAATCTTGCAGCAAGCCAGGGGAGCTGGGAGCCAGAGGGGAAGAGGGAGAGCATTCCAGGCACAGTAGACAAGCACAGCAAAAACCTGCAAATTGGCCGGTGTAATAAGATCACTGAGTGTGTGGAAAGGACTTCGATGTCAAGATGACTAGAAACGTAGGAAGGGGTCGGGGTATAAAGAGTTTTAAGTGCCAAATGGCAGGCTTTATATCTAATAATAGAAAAGGAAACTGGAGATCACTGTGGGGGGTGGAGAAGGGAGAGGATGACATGACAGACCTACACCGAGACTTGGTGGAGCATGGAGAGACTTGAAGCAGGAAAGTGGGTTAGTAGGTTAATCCTTTCAGGTGCAAAATAATGAGGACCTGACAGTTATAGCTGTATGAGCAGAGAGAAAAGGACCTGTATGTAAATTCAAGGCATCCAGTCTGAGATACCCAAAAGACAATTGTGATAAGTTACTATAGCTCTTTAAAGAGAGGTGGGTGGACAACACAACCCACAGGCGTCCCAGGGCCATGGACGGGACTAATTGCTTAATCTACAATCTCATCATAAACCGTTAGGGGGCGATGTGACTTCAAGCACCCTAGCTCTTTGGTTTCCTTCAATCAATCTCGCACATGCACAGACAAAAGCATTATTTAGGTGTCTGAGCACCTGGGAGGAGCCTGCCTGAATCCCTGCAGCATCTAGCCCAAGTCCCCTGCTTGTTCCACCCCTCTGCCCTCCACCTCTACCAAGGCTCTCTCTTTCTAGTCCTGCCCAGGTCCCAACTTACCTCATTTACTCTAAACCAAGGGTTCTCAATTTGTGTGTCAGTCTTGGCAAGTCTATGGACTCCTAAGGAGAATGTGTTATTGTTTTTTGAGGGGGGAAGGTAAGGCAATTGGGGTTAAGTGACTTGCCCAAGGTCACACAGATAGGAAGTGTGTCAAGTGTCTGAGGCTGGATTTGAAATCAGGGCCTCCTCACTCCAGGACTGGTACTCTATTCACTATGCCATGTAGTAAGATTACAGAGGAAAGAAATTATATTGGAATGGAGTTGTGTGTGTGTGTATGTGTGTGTGTGTGTGTGTATGTTTCTGTACCAAGGTGATGAATTCCAGGCTAGGCACCCTTGGTCTAGTGTTTAAAATGTAAAGATCATTATCATATAATATTTTATAAATTTATCAAAATTCACTCCACTCTCTATTGCCCAAGATTCTTTTCTCCTTAATTTCCTGGTAGGCAGATAATAAACATTTATTAAGGCCTTCTCTGTGCCAGGCACGGTGATAAGTACTAGGGATACAAAGAGAGGTACACTTGTATTTCACCACATGATCATCAAAGATTTTATGTCAATTTTTGCCCCCAAAGCAGGGTGCAACCATTAGATGAATCTTTTGTTTTCTGGGTTTTTTTGGAGGGGAAAGGCAGGGCAATTGGGGTTAAGTGACTTGCCCAAGGTCACACAGCTAATTAAGTGTCAAGTGTCTGAGGCCACATTTGAACTCAGGTCCTCCTTGACACCAGGGCCAGTGCTCTATTCACTGTACCACCTAGCTGCCCCAGTATGAATCTTTTTTTTTAATGTGCTGGCATTACTTAAAAATCATTTATTACTAAACTATCTTTGGTGCAAAATCAGGATGCAGGGAATACTCATGAATATATGTTAAAATTGAACACTGACAATGCACATGCACTGAGAAGTCTAGGAGAGATACATGCCACTGGTGAATACATTGTTGCTCTGTTTACCTGTAAGTGGCATGATGAACAGAATTATATCACACCATTATTGCATGATAAAAAGTTAAAAACCAATCTTTGGACTAAAAAAAAAAAAACCCATCCAGGGTGCAACAATTATGCTGTCAAATGCAGTGAAACAAATCCTGACCTCAAGGAGCTCATGATCTAATGGAGACAAGGGGACAGCTACGTACAAATGAGCTATCATTCGTTTGTGTCTAACTCTATGCGACCCCACAGACTTTGCCATGGGATTTTCTTGGCCAGGCTACTAGAGTGGTTTGCCATTTCTTTTTCCATGTGTCCCCATTTTATAGATGAGGAACTAAGGCAAATAGGAGTTAAGAAATGACAAGTGGTGCAAGAACTACTCTGTCCTTTCTGGATTTCTTCAGGGTTATGCATCTGTATTAGTCCTGCCACTGCTCAAAAAATCCCAACAACCGAAGATAAGACCCCTCATCACACTCAGCTAAAAGCAACAGACTTATGATAACCAGAGAGTGCCTTTTCTGCTGGTTAGGCTTCCATCCCTGGGAGTCAGTAGGGGCACAGTGGAGGGCCTGGCTGGGTTCAAAGCCCCCTCTGATCCATTTTTGCCGCATGGCTTTGTGCAAATCTTTCAAACTGCTCTGAGCTTTGATTTTCCCATCTGTAGAAAGGAAACTTAATACCTGAAGTGCCTCATAGGGCTGTAGTGAAGATCAAATGAAAAAAGGTGTGTTGTGTTTTATAAAGTTGACAGCCTTAAGTTTTGTGTTTATTATTGTTAGTAAGAATAATAATAACAACATTTATGTAGTGCTTTAAGGTTTACAAAGCCCTTTATAATATTATCTCATTTTATCCTTCTAACAACCTTAAAGGTAGGTGCTATTATTATCCCAATTTTATTAGAGACAGAGAGCAGTCAAGTGACTTGCCCAGGGTCACCTAGCTAATAAGTATCTGAGGCTAGATTTGAACTCAGTTCTTCCTGACTCCAGCTTTGGTACATTACCTACTTCACTACCTAGCTGCCTCACTTAGATGCTTTTTAACTGATCATAGATAAGTAGAGCTACAGCATCATAGTATTTTGGAGCTGGAAGAGACCTACCTTAGAGATTTAGTCCAAATTCCCTCATTTTAAAAAAATTTGATATTTTTTGTTTTTACATCTCCTTTATTTCCAATATATCTCTTCCCTTTTCCCTATCCAAAGAGTCATTCTTGGTCACAAAGTATTTAGAAGGAAAAAAAAAGAGAAAAAAAATCAGTTCAATAAAAATATCAAAACCAGCTGAATATGATAGTGTATACAGTGTTATACATCCATAGTCTCCCACCTTTGCAAAGGGTTGGGGGGGTGGGAATCTTCTCAATGCTGCTTGTCTGGCCGTCTTTCAGGTCAAGCCTAGTCACAGTAGTCAATTTGAAGTTTGTTTTTTTTTCTTTCCCTTTCCATTGCTGTAATCATTGTGTAGATTGTTTCTGGTTTTGCTTTCTTCGCTCACTCGAAATCAATTTACATCTTCCCTTGTTTCTCTGATTTCTTTATATTCATTAGTTACAGTATAGTAATATTCCACTATAATTTGTTTAGTCATCCTAAGCAATACAAATTCCCATATATAGAAGACAAGGAAACTGAGTCTTTCCAAGGGTGACTTACCAGAGTTGGTATTGAGACTCTGATTTGTTATGTAAATCAAATAAGGTAATGCCTGTAAAATGCTTTGCAAGCCTCAGAGTGCTATATAAATACTAGCTATTATTATCTTTAGTATTATTATTGGTATTAGTGTTAATATTATTAACTAGAATCCTTAATCAGGGCTTTCACTGCAGGCATGGAACAGTCTCCCAACCACCTTTAGTCACCCCCACCTCTCCCCAACTCCCTTTTTAAACTCTCCAACTTAATAGTTTGCCTAGGAACAATGGAGAAAAGGCTCCCAGGCTATCCATGCCACTCAAGCAAGGTCATTCTGTCATCAGTCCCTTTTCCAGAACCTTTCTTTCAAAGGCAAATGGGATACTCAGTCTCAAGACTTTACCCAACCAAGGCTGGGATTTCTTCTCTGCCACCTGTTTGACAGATTCATTTAGTTGCTCATCTTAAATGCAGATTTACTTTGAGGAATATTAATAAATCATAACCTATGACTTTGGGGGAGGAAGAATGTGACTTTTCCTGAGCATTAATTTTAAACCTCAATACTAGGACAATAGGTTTAAATATTTATGAAGGAAATCTATAGAATTGTCTCATAAATTATATTTAGTTTTTGTGACTTCTTAATCTTATCACCAGAATTTCATAGGGTAACCAACTTCTCAAAGATTTTTTTACAGCTTATAGAGGGGCTGAGATCTCAGTACTATAGGGACTATCACCTCCCATCTCTCTTACATTCCTCCCTCCCCCATCCTGTTATTCTCCCTCTCCCCACTCTACAATAAACAAACTATCCTAGAAGTATTGAAGAATAAGTGACTCCCTCAAAAACACAAGCAATGAATCAATGCTATTGGTGGGGAAGGGGGAATAGTTGCATTTAAATTAAAAACATGAAGTCAAATCCTTTCTCTTTGGTCTCTTGAAGGATGTTTATTCTCTGAGCCTTAGAGAACAACCCAGAGCAGATATTGAATCAGAAAGCTAAAATGTATTTTTGAAGTTTTCCTAAATTTATGAGTTGGTACAATTTAAAGGATCTTGGAAATCAAAAAATAGGAAGTACCCCTGTAAAAACTTAAAAAGAAAAGCAAAAGATTACAATTTAACAGAATTTAGAGCAGGCTATAACTTATCTCCCCCAAATGAATGGTTTAAAATATTTTCCCCTTAAAACAAGCTATACATGTTTTATTCATCTTAATGAATATTTTAGATTGGTGTATATATTTAATCAGAATGGTCAAGCCTTTCTCTATCTAGGGGAGCACTAATATTGCCTAGATAATAGAAAATGCAAAGGACATAATTATTACTAAACATTTCTGAGTCCATGGAATCAAATATTGCTAAAAATCCATTTTTATTTTAAGGCCTAGAGAAGAAAAGTTGGCAGTGCTGTGGTACAGCAAAGAGAGTAGTATTATTTCAGTTTCCAAGACTCCCTGAAATATTCAAGTCTTAGAATAAATGTGTCTGGCAATGAGGCAGTCCTGGGGAAAATATAGAGCAAATTAAAAAATGGAATTACAAACAAATCCATATAAAGATGTCTCCCTACAGACACCAAGTTCTGACTGAGACAAAAAAGCAAACAAAACAGAAATAACTGACTTGATTAGTAATGTTGGAATACCTAAGTTTTTTTCCACTGGTTATTTGGAAATAGGTATTCATTAAAATCCCATCGCATAAGTAAGCAATAAGTATTGCATTAGAAACTAATTCTAAAACTCCTCTCAAAGCTAGTACATCTCCCAGGATACATTCATGTGGAGTTTCAGCCCAGACATGAAGCTTTTGGTTAATTCATAGGCATTTTAGTATCTCTTTGGTTGAGAGAAAGATTGTGTTTTTAACCTTCTACCAAACCATTCTAGCATTTAAAAGGCAGTTATTCACACATGGCATGAATTTAAGACTTTGAACTTGCCATGCACAAAGTCCTCAATAAAGCATGCACAAGCTAGAAGTGAAAACTGGCTATAACTAAAATTGGGACCAGAAAGAACATCATAGGAATGCTTGCTACATGTTATTTTCTTTAGCAGTGTGAGGTTGTGCAAATAAGACTAGGCATGACATCAAGAGACCCAAATTTAAGTCTCAGCTATGGGCACATGGGCAAATCACTGCGAAGTAGGTGGGGCAGTGGATAAAGTACCAGACTTGCTCCAGAAAGTCCTGAATATGAATCCTGCCTCAGACACTAACTAGCTATTTGACAAGTTATATAACCTCTGTTTCCTCATTTTTAAAATGGGGATAATAATAACGTCACAGACAGCTGGATGTCACAGCAGACAGAGCACCAGGCCTGGCCTTAGGAAGACCTGAGTTCAAATCTGGCCTCAGGTACTTACTAGCTGTGTGACCTTGGGCAAGTCACTTGACCCTGTTGGCCTCAGTTTCTTCATCCGTAAAATGAGCTGGAGAAGGAAATGACAAACTACTCCTGTAAAGAAAACCATGAAAACCTCAAATGGCTTCACAAATTGTTGAACGCAGCTGAAAACAGTCTTATTGTGAAGATCGAATGAGATTATCATTTAAACTGATTTGAAAATGTTAAAATACTACCTAAATTCTAGCCAGCTAAAATTCTTATGTAACCTCTTGAGACTCAGCTATCTTCATCTATAAAATGTAGAGGATAGTTTTGTTTTGGACTTACGGTTTCATCATTTGAAGGGCCAGACAGAAAACTCCCCCTTAACAATGTTGCTGTTCAGTCATGTCTGACTCTATGATCCCACTTGGGGTTTTCTTGGCAGAGACATGGGAGTGGTTTGCCATTTCCTTCTCCAGCTCATTTTATGGATGAGGAAACTGAGGCAAAGAGGGTTAAGTGACCTGCCCAGGATCACACAGTTTATAAGTTCAAGGTGAACTCAGGAAAATGAGGCTTCCTGACTCTAGGCCTGATACTCTATCCACTGTGCCACCTAGTTATCTATATTCCCTCTCTATATTATCCACATTAAAGGCTTGCAGTAATTTATGGGAAAGTTATGTATAAAGTATATAATGTATCAGATCACGTGTAGGAAATACTTTGTAACTGTAAAGGACCATCTGGATGAGCTATCATTATTTTGTCAGAACACAGAGCCAAATGTAATAAGGCAAAACTTAAAAGAGACCAATGTAAAATCTCAGAGAGGGGCAAAATGTCAATGTCACAATCCTAAGGTGGGGGACACAGATAGCAATTTGTCTGAAAATATTCTCAAGTTTGCAGTGGCCTGCAAGCCCAGGTGTGTGATAAGGAAGCCCAAAAACATAATGCAATTTTAAACTCCATTAAGAAAGGCATAAAGGTCCAGATCTAGAGAAATAATAGTTCCACGGTGCCTGTTCAGCCCACACATGGAATACGGTATTCAGTGTTGGGTGCCACATTCTAGGAAGGACACTGACTGAGGATGGAAAGTGGCCAGTGGAGGACAGTCAGGATGATGAACGCCTGGGAGGATCATGGAGATCATGAGGACTGGTTAAAGGAACTGGGGATATTTACCTCGGAGAAGACAAGACTTGCACATGACAGTTCTCTTCTAGTATCTGACGGGCTTCCATGTAGCAAAGGTATTAGACTAGTTCTACTGGTTGGTTCCAGGGGCAGGGCTAGTAGGCAGAAGATGATCTAGACTCAAGGTAAGGGAAAGCTTCTGAACTATTCAAAAGTGGAATGGATTGCCTCAAGAGAGGGTAGGTTTTCCCTCACTTGAGGTCTTTAAGCAAAGGCTGGATGACTATTTCTTGGCTCTGTTGTAGGGAAAGAAAGAGACAAGGGACAAAGAGACCAGTCAGGGGATGCCATTAGTTCAAGCAATAAAGTGGGAAAGACCTGAACGAGGTTGGTGGAGAGGAGAGCAGAAAAGAAGGGACGTAGCCTCATCTCATCTCTTTAAGAGTCCCCAGTTTCCTTAAAAGTTCAGCTCAATTCTCACTTCCCGTGAGAGACATTTACTGTTGTCTCCTCTCCACCCATCACCAGTTGGTACTGATCCTTCCCCTTTAAAATTACTTTGCACATACTTTTATTTCCTACTCCCCAGAGAACAACAGTTCAAAGTTAAAGACTACTTTTGCTGTCAAGGGTATGGTTCTCCCATTCACTCGGGGTTACCCATGACTTCTCTGTCCTACTTGCCCTACGTATCCAATCTGTGGTTTATACATAGCATAACATAACGCCTTTCTTATCTGTCCCTTCCTCTTCACTTATACAACCTCCACCATATTACAGGTCTTTACTTCCTGCTTGGACTATTTAAATAGCCTGATTTGATTCTCTGCTTCAATTCTCTCCCACGCCCATCCAGCACTTGGATGCCAAGGTGATCTTCCTGAATTTGAAGCTGAGTAGGTATGTCCATGCCTACTCCCCCAACCATCCTATTCTCCATCTATACTACATTCCAGGATTAAATTATAAAGTCCTGCATTTGATATTTTAAAACTCTTCACATCCTAGCCTCTTCCTAGTTTCCCAGTCCTTACACTTTACTTCTCTCCACATACTATGATGTAGCCATACCTGCTGTTCTTCTAACACGACACTCCCATCTCCCAACTACATGCCCTTCATGCCTGCAAATCTCTCCCTCCTCACCTACACCTCCCAGCTTTTTATAAAACTCAGCTCAAATCCCACCTTCTGCCAGCAAGAACTATGTATTGAGGACCCATCATGTGCCTCGCAGACATTTTCCTACATGCTACAAAGAAAGGTGAAAACAGTCCCTACCCTCAAGTAGTCTAATGGGGAAGACAATATGCAAATATCTATGTACAAAATATGCTACTGATGGGCAAACTCAGAGGAAAAGAAGTAGCATTTTAAAAGGTTTGAGGGGGGCAGAGCCAAGATGGCGGAGTAGAAACAGCTCATCCAAGCCACCCTGCCCCCAGATTCCCCCCAAACTATGTAAAAGGGGACTCTGAACAACTTCTAGAGCCCCAGCACCCACAGAACGACACAGAGAAGCTAACCTCCCACTGAGGACAGCCCAGTAGCCCTGCAGGAAGGACCAGCGCAGCGCTCTGGGAACTGGCAGCTCGCAGTGCGCAGAGTGCGGGGAGCCGAGCCAAGCGGAGCCCAGGTCCCCATGAGCCAAGGTTTTAGCCTCAGGGCGGCAGGGCCAGCAGCCAGCTGGAGAGACCCCAGAACACCAACAGCTGTGGCGACTCCAGAATTATCAAAATAGACATGCCTAGGACAATGTGAGAGGTGAGTGCCCTATGGACTTTGGGACCAGTATTTGGGGAATGCGTCGGCTTCCTCCCCCGGGGGCTAGAAGCCTCTGAGGAGAAACACCATTTTTTAGTTTTCAGAGACAGCTCCAGCTCCTGGCCTGCAAACTGTAGGGAGATCCAGCAATCAGTCTTGGGGGGTAATCGCTCTTGCTTTAACCTCCCTGGATCTGGATTGTGATCTGGGGTGGAAGTCGTGGGTGGGTTTACAGCTTGCCAGAAACGGAAGTTGCCCTCCCACACATTCGGGACGAAAATTCTCCTATCTGTCGGCAAAGACATACTGTAGCAACAAGCCCAAAAGTCAAGTAATTAAGTGGCAACATGCCAAGGCAAAGGAAACAGAAAAATGCAACCCTAGACTCCTATTTTGGGAGCAGAGAGCGGGAAAAGGACTGTGAGGTCAGACGTCCTGCTCCAAAAGCCCCAGGGGAAAACATGAGCGGGTTGCAGTCCATAGAGGACCTTAAGAAGGACTTTAAAAATGAAATAAGAAAAGTGGAGGAAAAATTGGAAAGAGAAATGAGAAGGATGCAGGAAAAGTATGAAATGAGGGTCAACAGCCTGACTGAGGAAAACAACACCTTAAAAAATAGACTAACTCAAATGGCAAAGGAGGCCCAAAGGGCAATGAGGAGAAGAATGCCTTAAAAAGTCGAATTTGCCAGATGGAAAAAGAATCTCAAAAGTTCACTGAGGAGATTCATTCCTTCAGAGTTAGACTGGAGCAAATGGAAGCTAATGACTTTATGAGAAATCAAGATGCTGTTAAGCAGATCCAAACAAATGAAAGATTAGAAGGCAATGTGAAATATCTCATGGGAAAAACCACTGACCTGGAAAATAGATCCAGGAGAGACAATTTAAAAATTATTGGACTACCCAAAGCCATGATCAAAGAAAGAACCTAGAAATCACCCTTCAAGAAATTCTCAAGGAAAATTGCCCTGATGTTTAGATCCAGAGGGCAAAATAGAGGTTGAAAGAATCCACAGATCACCTCCTGAAAAAGATCCCAAAAAGAAAACTCCCAGGAATATTATAGCCAGGTTCCAGAATCCCCAGATCAAAGAGAAAATACTACAAGCAGCCAGGAAGAAACAATTTCAATATTGTGGAAACACAATCAGAATAGCCCAGGACCTGGCAGCTTCTACACTGAGGGATAGAAGGGCATGGAATATGATATTCCAGAGGGCAAAAGAACTGGGAATGAACCCAAGGGTCACCTACCCAGCAAAACTGAGTATTTTGTTTCAGGGGAAAATATGGTCATTCAGTGGAATAGAGGACTTTCAAGCATTCTTGAGGAAAAAACCAGAATTGAATAGAAAATTTGACATCCAGACTCAAGAAGCAAGAGATGCCTGAGAAGGTAATCAGGGAAAAGAAATCAAAAAGAACTTATCAAAGTTGAACTATTTACATTCCTATATGGAAAAACAATAACTGTGACTGATGAAATCTTTCTCAGTATGAAAATAATGGAAGAAGGGTGTGTGGTCATATGAATACATATGTGAATGTGTGTGTATATGGTTACAGTTATATATGGATAGAGGGCATAGGTTGAATTTGTTGGGAAGGGAGGATACTCAAGGGATGAAATTATGAGGTGAGAGAGGAAAGTGGCAAGAGGAGATGGGGAGAGACAGGGTAGGGTAAACTATCTCATGTAGAAGAAGCAAGGGGAAGTGGTTTCAAGGGAGGGGGAGAATAGGAAGGAAAAAAGGCAAAACCACATTCTCATTGAATTTGGTTCAGGGAGAGAATGACATACATACTAAATGGGACATCTCAACCTACAGCAGAATAGGGGGAAGGGGGATGAGAGGAGGGATGATGGATGGGAGGGCATCCTTGGGGGGAGGGGAGGTTGGAAGTACCCACTATAGAAGAGGGACAGGATCATGTAGGGAATGGACCAGGTGGGGGGTGGGATGAGTGGGAGGGAATTATAAGCAGCCTTGTACAATATATCTACTATGATAATGTTTTGCATAGCTAGACATGTACAACATATACTGAATTACTTATCTCCCAAGAGGGAATGGGTGACAAGGGAGGAAGGAATTGGATCTGAAATTCGAGGTCGTAACATTAAATGTTTCAAATATATATAAATACTATTATTAATACTCTTTTGCTTGTAATTGGGAGATAAGATGTGCAGGCATTGGGACACAAAGATTCACCTTCCTCTAATGGAAAAGTCGAAGGGGGTATGGGAGAAGGTATGGGAGAGAGCAGATTGGAGGAAGTGATATCTTGTGGGACTGCCATTCTGGGAGGGTGGGTAGGAGAAAAACGGGGGAAAAATGATTGTAACTCAAAATCTAGCGGAAATGAATGATGTAAAACAGAAGTTAATAAAGCATTAGTTTTAAAAAAAATAAAAAGGTTTGAGGAAGCTTCTTGAATGGGATAGGAACGGAGGGCAATTGGGGTTAAGTAACTTGCCCAAGGTCACACGGCTAGGTTTTTTGTTTGTTTGTTTGTGTGTGTTAAGTGTCTGAGGCCGGATCCAAAATCAGGTCCTTCTGACTCCAGGGGCGGTGCTCTACTCACTGCGCCACCTAGCCGTGGCTAGGATGAAAGGATTTTAACTGGGATCTGCCAGAAGCCAGGGAAGTCAGTGTGCAGAGGTGGGGGAAGGAGAGAATTAGATAGGCTTTTACTGTTTCCCATGCTCTACTGAAGTCACTTCCCTCTGAGACAAGGATCTGTGGATTAAATTCAGTGGGGCCACAAATTTTTTTAAAAAATTTTTTGAAAAGCACATTGTAATGATTTCTTTGTAATACAACTTATCTTATGTATTTAAAAACATCATGAAAAGGGTTTCAGACTGCAAAGGGGTCACAATACAAAAAAAGGTTAAGAACTACCATTTATACTGTAAATAGCTTGTGTGTACGTGGTCACTTGAAGGTTGTCTTTCCCATTAGAATGTGAGCTGCTGGAGGTCATCTGTATTCCCCATGTGTGACATGTTGTTTGCTGAAGAAAATCAGTAACATCATGAGATGCTGTCTTAACTTGTTTATGAACTGGATTTAAGGGAGGCAGAACAGTACAAAGTTGTCAGCCTCACTCCCTCTTCAGAGTCGTCACAGTTCAGTGGCAGGACAAAAGTCAAAAGGATAGGTGTTGGCCCGGGATGCAGCCCTCCAGTGCCTTCTTCAGTCACTTTCATGGCCATTGCAACAAATTGTTCTCATTCACCCATTTCATGGGGGAGTCTCCACATGCTTGGGGTAGACATCCCCTAACTTACCAATGGGTTTGAGGCCCATCAGTTACCCTCAACCCTTTTAGCCTGTCTGCCAAGACAGTTTACTGGAATGTGGCTGCTGCACATACTACAGCTTCTTGGACCCACAGATGACAGATGGATGAAAAACGGACACCAAAGGTGGATGAGCAGCCCTGAAAAAGGCTTGGTGAGCCCCCACTCCAGAGGTGCTAGCTCTTCCTGAACACCCCATATACCCCACAAATGGGCACAAAGTAAGCTCTTTAATAAACTATTGTTGGGGCGGCTAGGTGGCACAGTGAGTATGAGCGCCGGCCCTGGTGTCGGGATGACCCGGGATTGGTCCCGGCCTCAGAAAATGAGCACCCACATATAAATAATGACTGGCTGTGTAACCTTGAACAAGTTACTTAACCCCCACTGCTTTAAAAAAAATAAAAAATAAACTATTGTTGACTTGACAGTTTTGTCTTTGTGGACTAAACACTTATCAAAATGGTTTGCACACAGTAGGAATTTAAATATTTGTTCAATTGAGTTGATAATAAAATTGGAAGGCATCTGTACAGAGAGTAGCTGAAGCTGTGATTGGATATTATCTGAAAATTTTACTTATATGGAAATCTTATTCGCTGCTGATTTGGGACAAATGAAGTGCCAGACTTTATTGTTACACTAACCATTTCTTGAAGAGTGGGGGAGAAACAAAAATATAATTGAACATAGTGCTTATTTTAAATTATCACATACAAGGAAGAAAAATCACTTTGTACTAATGTTGCATTCTTCAGTAGAGAAGCCTGTGTAGATATTCTTAAGACAAATTGCAGGGTTCAGGAATCATGGAAATAGAGGTGATCCTAAGAGAGTAAATTATGACCTCACTCCTTGCTTCCTCTCTAAATTTAACTACTGTTCAAGAAGTGAAGGGGATGGAAGTTTTTTGCCTGACACAAACACGTATTTAACAAAAGCTTTCTGATGTTGAGAAAAGAAACAAAGAGAAATGTTTAAAAGAACAGAACAAAATAACAATTTGGTCAGTGACATTATACTGTTGTGGAAATTTATCCTAAACTAGTATGATTTTATATTTCAACAACCATGTTTTTATAAGATTTATCCAGAAAAATTAAACATCCCCATTTCACAACAAACCTATCTTATTATCCACCAATCAATTCTAAGAGCGTACAGTAGTGAGTGGTGTAGACTAAAAAAATTATAAGACCTAGTTCTGAGCTCTGGTTTTGACAGTTCCTAGCCATGGGACTAAGAAAAATTTCATTTTCCCCATGGATAAAATGGAGATAAATAATAATATCTCTTCTGCCTACTTCACAGTTATAGGGATCAGAGAAGCAATAAATAAGAAAGTACTTTATAATTTGTGCCGTGATATACAAATATAGCATTCAGTTTGGGAGATGGAGTAAACAGAGGAACAGGCAACTGAAATTATTTTAAATGTCAAGGCTTCTAACCCTGTCCAAGGCTATTTTCCCTATATTTGTACAACTTATGCAGAAAATTCAACAATGCACTTGGAATTTGTGAGAGCAAAGGAGATAAAGTAATGCATTTTACAAACCTTAAAGTGCTATCTCAGTTACTATTATTCAAATATATATATGATATAGACATATAATATAGACATATATAGAATAGGTCAGATTAACTTATTAAAGTGCTTTTCATACATACTAGTAAGATACACCATATTCATGTACCATATTCTAGTGTCGGCTTATTACCCATTATACTTCCCCAATGATCCTTAAAAACATGTCTTGGCAACCTCAGTAGCTCACAAGTCCCACCTCTCTAGGAGTCTACAAGCAAAGCCTAGATAACTGCAATTTAGTTATTGGGTAGAGGGCTTCCTACTTCCCAATCACAATGGGGAAGGAGCTCATCTTCACTGTCACCACCAACTACTGATCAACTGCCCCACATAAGATCAAAGCTACAGGAGTGGCAGCACCACCCAGACCACCAGCTCTGCTTCTGTCCTAGCCGTGAAGTAAACACTGTGGAGATTAAACTTTGGCAATTGCTCTTCCAGGTGCTACAGCCACAAGGACTGAAGGTTCAAGAGAAAGTTTTTGTCACCAAAATCCTTTACAGTGCCAAATGGTCCAGTGTCAGAAAATATGATCTTATCCAGGGAAATGACATATTAAAAAAGGCAATTTTAGCTGCAGCTGAAGGACCGTGGGACTTTTACATCTGACTTGCTGCAGAAGCCTTCTATGAGTGTTTTCTTTAGCATTAGAATGAGAGTTCCATGAGAGTAGAGACAATCAAACTTCTTTGGTGTTTCCAGGGCTTAGGGCACATCATAAACACACATGATTTTTCTTTCATTCATTCACGACGGTTGGTCCTAAGGGCCTCTGAGGTACCCTGCAACTCTGAGATTCTGAGAAAGAGTGCTGCCATGAAAGGAACAATCAATAATGTAAACACATTGACAGTATTGGAGCTTGGATTCCACTGTGTGCTTGGCACAGTCCCTCCCAAACAAGATGTCCTTAATAAGTGTTAGCTGACTGCTTTATTTCGAGGAATCATGTTAAAAATATGAACAGGAGTATTTTTCTTAATAATTTGTGGTAAATTTACGTCCTTAGTTACATAAATATTACAAAGGTTCTATCGAGAATAGACTTTTTCTGGGAGTTTTACCATGGAAATTCCATAGCAGGGATGTAATGCTTATATTCAACTGGAATCTGAATCTTCAAGTAATGTAATGCAGCTTGCAAACTAAAATACAGTTTTCAGTAACTTCTGAAAATATTCCTAATATCACAAGAAAAAAATTCTGGACATTCCACTCCCATACCCATCTCTTGCCATGTAAACATTACACAGACTAATTAATATAACTTTACATAAATTATATGAAATTCATGACCTGATATTTCTTTTTTGTTAAAAGCCTTACACTCCTTGAATTTTCATGCTAAATCCTAAAAATCTGAATCCTTCTGATGCATTTAGGAATAAGTGTGAAATACTCTATGAGAATCTATTGAAGTGGTAGGTAGTACTTGTGATGGGGCAAGTAGGCGATACGGTGGATAGAGAGCTGGGCCTGGAGTCAGGAAAACCAGGGTTCAAATTTGGCCTCAGACACTTCTACCAGCTATGTGATCCTGGGCAACAAAAGTCACTTAACCTTGTTTGCCTTAGTTCCTCATCTATAAAATGAGCTAGAGAAGGAACTGACAAATATTCCTGTATCTCTGCCAAGAAAACCCCAAGTAGGGTCATGAAGAGTCAGATACAACTGGACACACACGGCAGCCCATCTAAAAGTAATGGTTTGGATCCTGAATGTTACAATTAAAGAGAACGCACGAAGAGCTGGACAAGACTGAAAAGTGACTGAACAGTAACCACCTGTGACAACCAGGGTTGCTAAAGAGGGAACTTAGCAATCCAATCCGTTTTAGACCCAGCTGTCACATTACTATTCCTAAGGGATCTCTTCCACTATCTGACGCCTTTGCTCCTACACACATCTTCTGCTGCTATCACCTTCACCTTCTCATGAGGTACCTTTACTCCTTACCATGGTTAAATCCTCCCATTCCATCTTATCCCCTCCAACAAACTGCCCCCCTCTGGCATCTCCCTTTTCACTTATTTCCATCTCCCAGTCTGTGGCTCATTCCCTACTGCATACAAACATGTCCATTGTCTCCCCCTTCTTCAAAACCCCATCACTTGATCCTTCCACTCCTATCTCTGGTCCTAGATCTTTTCTACTCTTTGTGGTTAAACTCATGAAAAGGCCATCTACAGGCCCCCACATTCCCCTCACTTTCTTCTTAGCCCCTTGCTTCTGATTTTACCATTTCACTCAAACGGCTCTTTCCAAAGTTACCAAAGATTTTTTTAAATTGACACACCCAAAGGCCTTTTCTCAATCCCCATTCTCCTTGACTTCTCTGTAGCCTTTGACACTGTTTGATCACCCTCTTATCCTTGAAATTGTCTTTTCTCTTTTTTCCATAGATTTGTCATCTTTACACTCAAAGGTAGATCCTGCCCCAATCTCTCTGCTGACCTCCAATCTTTCATCTCCAACTACTTTTTAGGTATCTTCAACTGGATGTCCAGTAGGCATCTTAAACTCAATGTGTCCAAAACGGAATTATTCCCTCCCCCCTCCCCCGAACTGCCTTTATTATTACTAGAGTGGTCAACACCATCCTCTTAATCCCTCAGGCTCACAACCTAGGAGTCATCCTCAGCCCATCACTATCTCTGCTGTCGTACTCAATCTGTTACCAAGGCCTGTGTATTTTACCCTTGTAACATCTCTCTGATAGGCCCCCTTCTCTCCTGATATGGACACTGCCACCACTCTGGCATAGGCCTTCATCATCTCACATCTGCTGGCTGGTCTGCCTGCATCAAGTCTCTCCCCACTATAATCCATCCTCCAGCCACTAAAATGATTTTCCTAAAGCACAGGACTGCCATGTCAAACTCCTACTCAATAAACTCCAGCAGCTCCCTCTTGCCTCCAGGATCAAATACAAAATCCTCTGGGTAGCATTCAATGCCCTTTATAACCTACTCCCACCCATACCTTTCCTTTTTTCACCTTACTCCCCACCACATACTCTTTAATCCAGTGACACTGGCTGCCATAAGACATTCCACTGATCAATTCTGGGCATCTTCTCTGGCTGTCCCCCATGTCTTGTCCACCTACTGGCTTCCTTCAAATTCCAACTAAAATCTCATCTTCCATAGTAAGCCTTTCCCAATTCCTCTGATTTCTAATGCTTTCCTTCTGTTAATTGATCCCGTAGCTTGTCTGTATGTATGTATTGGCTCATTATCTCCCCCATTAGATTGTGAGTTCCTTGTGGGCAGGAACTCTCTTTTGTCTTTTTGTATCCCTAGAGCTTAAGTTTGGTGTCTGATAAACAGTGGGTGCTTAATAAATGTTTACTGACTCAGCACATCAATGGTTTCACAGCCAAATCTAGCTACTTTGTGCATATCTGATTATTATCATTTCTCTGCCTAAAATCCAGCTGGTTCCCTATGGTCTATTGCACCAAATGTAAAACTCTATTAACATAGACAATTAAGGCCTTCACAATCTAGCCCCAGTGTACCTCTTCTACCTCAGGTCTCATTCCATCTCTGATACTCTAACCCCAGTTCTTGGAGAATCTGCTGAGCATGCCATTTTTCCTTTAATGACAAGTTAGTTAAAGAATTTAATACAGAAGAATAAGGAATAAACCTATTAGCAAGCACAATAAGGAACCAAATTCCAGATGTGCTGAACAATTGTTTTTTGTTCCAACCTATGATTTCATCTGTGTGGGTAACTCTTGTGGAAACTCCATCAATGCAGGTTAATCAATCAATCGACAAGCACTTATTAGGGGCTTACTTGGCACTAAGACCAGAAAAACAAAAATGAGACAGTCCCCCTAAAAGAGCATACAATCTACTGGGGGAATACAGGTTCACCGATAAGAACAGAGAGGACATATGCAAAGCAAATATATACAAATGGAAGTAAGAACACTAAAAACTGGGGAAATCATAGAAAATATAGAAAAAGTGGCATTAGCCACACCTTAAAAGGATCCGGGGTTCAAAAAGGTGGAGTTTTGGAGGAAAAGCATGAGGAACAAGTTGGAAAAAGTCATGGAGATGGAGATGAGACATTGGAAAGTAGGTCAGTTTGTTTGAAGCACAGTTTGTGAGAAGTCAGGTGTTGGAAAAATGTGCTGAAGGCAGAAAGGAAGGGCTCTCAAAGACAGAGGGAGTCTACCAGGCTCTAAGGGTCTAACTGCCATGGAAACGCAATGAAGTTTACTGAGCTTCAGAGATATGGTCAAAGCTGCATAGGGGTGGATGTACTAGAAAGAGAAGGGTTTGAATACAGAGGGATGAATTAGGAAGCTAGTGCAAAAGTTCTATTGAGAGGTAACAAGGGCCTGAGGTAACTAGGCTGGTTATAGTGTGAGTAGAACTAAGTGATTTTTTAAAGAGATATTGAGAAGGTAGCATCAACAAGACTTCATGACTGACTAGATTTGGAGGAATGGGTGTGGCTTACATGGGGTTGAATAAGAATGAGTCAAGAGTTGAGAATGACTCCTGGATTGAAATCCTGGATGACTAGAAGAATGGTAACACTTTCCATAGAAATAAGGAAGTGAGGAAGAGGGATGGGATTAAAGGAGGAAGATAATGAGTTCTATTTTAGAAATGAATTTGAGATGCATGAGACATCCACATTGAAATACACAGTAAGCAATCAGAGATTTTGGACCAGTGCTCAGGAGTGTTCCACACTTTGTAAATTAATAGTCTTCAAGAGTTGTGGGGCTCAGTAAGAGATTAAGAGCCATATCCCAGGTCAAACAGTTAGTACATGAGAGGCAGGATATGAATCCAATTTCCTGAGATCAACCCTGGCCCTCTGTCTACCACACTATACCTCTTGTTTTTTATGTAACTTCACAAAAATCAAAGCAGGTAAAAATTGCAGAATATGATGGCAAAACCAACATTAATGTCAATTAATTCTTCCTGAATCTTTCCAATAATAACTACTATAAGCTGGAACAGAAGATAAAAAATGCATACTATATTATCTGTAATACTGAACTATACTATACTATAATCTATACTGATTGGAATGACTCCCTATTTTAAGATAAGCAATCCCAAACACTGCTAAATAGAAAAGACAGATTAGAAAGAAATAAGTAAAGTTGTCCTATTAATTACAAAATGGACCACATACAAGGGACTTAACATCAATGATCTAAGGAGATATGTCAAATGTAACCTCTCATTGGTCGAAGTAACACACACTCAAACACATCCTTCAAAAAATTTTAGTAAATTAAAATTTTTTGTTTAAAAAACAAATAAACCTATTAGTTTACAGTAACAATTATCAGACCAGAGAATGCCCCCAAACAACACAGATTATCAGAAAGCTTACTGGCTCTGTCTACATAAAAACAGTTTTGCTGCTTGTTTGTTCTTTTCAAACATGAGACCAAATAGCACAGTTGTACACCTCTGTTGTGGACAGATTTCTTTTTCCTCCATAGAAATTTTGTTCATGCGCATGTGGTCTCTCCCTAGTGGAGCTTAAGTCTCTTATTCACAATTTAAATGTACACTCAGAATTTGGCAAGACCTTGGGTTTCAGGACTGCTGTATGGTAGAAAGAGATTAAATAAAGAATAGACATGATTCTACAGGGAATGTAGTAGGAGCTGCGTTTTAAAACATGACTTTCTACAAAAGGTTTCTCAAAAGCATACAGGAATGAATACAGTGGCGAGTCTTATTCTTTTGATTCTGAAAAGAAAGAGCAAGTAATGTGGTATCATAATTTGAAAAAGGTTAGCAACAATACACCAAAAATAACTACATCTGGGTTGAGAATACTTATCAATTAGTGGCTAAATAATTTACTATTCTCATTCCTCAGTCGTTTCTTCATTCCTTAACATGGAGAGCAGCACCCATTTGTTTTATTTCATTTTAAAGTGATTAATAGGATTATTAAAACGAATACTCTATTAAATTTTAACAATCCTAAATGCTTTATTGCATTTAAGGTTCCAAGAATAAGTGTATTAAAAATAGCATGAACATGGTTGGAAGTCTTAAAATTTAAAATAATTTTCAATCCATAAGACTGGTGGCATGGTAGTCAATGAACTGCTCTTTAAGTTGTGATTTTACTCAAATAAGGTGGTATCATCCCTCTGTCATTCATTCATTTTCTTATTCCCCAAACTTTTTTTCCTTTTTGTCATTTCATTTCACTCTATAAACAGTATTTGGCTTTGGCCTCACACGTTTGATAGATAAAGCTAGGTCTCGATGTTCCAAGTCAGGTACATTGAGCAGGGTCAGAAGCAAAGAATAAACCAAAGTAGAAACTTGGCAGAAGGCTGAGGTCAGTTTTTCCACAGTATTTCAAGTACATTTTTATTGGACATAATCAATTCTTAAAAGAAAGTAAGTAGGCCTCATGACTGAGTACAAATAGTTCTTTTCTGTCTGGTAGCTGTGGGATGTTTTGTGGAATCAGTCTTTATGGACTCTAACAACTTTCTTACTGTTTCACCTGTTGGTCCTCTCCCTTGCTTCCTGGCTTTGAATTTATTCGATGCAGATGGTTGCAGCAGGGCTGCCAGTCCCCAAGGATGATTACTTGAGTTTGAAGATTGGCCTTTGCCTTCTTGTAAAATCCAAGCACTTTCTCTGGCCAGATGTACAAATCTTTCCAGCTGACTTTCATTAACATTTTTGCTGACATTAAGAGTGGGTTCAAAGGGATTTTGAATGTATATAGGAGAAGAGTCAGGCTTGTTTTGTTCCTTTCCCTATAAAATTTTTTTAAAAGAAAAAAATACATACATATATGGAGTGCTTAAAAACAAGAAGACTTTGTTTAACTTAAAAAATGCATTAATACTGATGCCAGATTCCAATAGTGGCTATATTAAATGTGTAATCTATTAAATAGGGGTGGCTAGGTGGTGCAGTGAATAGAGCACCATCCCTGGAGTCAGGAACCTGAGTTCAAATCCAGCCTCAGACACTTAACACTTACTAGCCATGTGACTTTGGACAAGTCACTTGACCCCAACTGTCCTCCAAAAAAAAAAAAATTATTGCATAGAGAAAAACCCTACTGTTTTATGGAAATTCTCTTTATATGCTTCTTTGATGAATAACAAATTATGAGATGATATCAGTACCTCTGAAGGGTAGTTGCAGGAATCAATCAATGAGTAAGGAATTTATAAAAATTATAACAATCTACTTGACATGTGACAGGTGAGAAGGAAGAAAAAAGGCTAGTGGTAGATGACTTCTAAGTACCTAAGGGATACTTAATAGAAACATACCTATTAATCTGAATCCCATTAAGCACCCCCAAATGCATAAATTAAATAATGACAGCTAGTACTTCGCACCACCATGCTTACATATCTATTTTGCATATTAAAACATAATGTTTCAACAACTGATGATGTGACAGATAAGGTCGCCACTAATAGAAGATCAATGCATATATACTTACCTTTCGGATATTTATAGAACTCTTATTAAAAGAAAAGTTTCCAAAATATTCAAAAAACTGACATAGTAGGATATCTGGAAGGAAAAGTAAAATAGAAATAAACAGGAAAAATCGCCTCAGATAAAGTAGTAACTAAATAACCCAGCACATGGGCCCTCCCCACCACTGCTTCAGGCTCTCCTCCAGACTGTCTCTCTTATCAACTATTCCCCCCTTGTACCTGCACTACCTCTAGACCCTGTGACTCCCCTAACTCTCCTTCACTTCCCCTTCTGGAAGGAGTGTAACAGTCAGTGCCGCCCTCCCCCCCCCGCCCTATTATCTCCTTCTTCAGCCCCCATGGTTCTTCAAGCTACTCTACTATTCTATCACATTGTGTTAGTTTCCAATTCCAATGGTCTTTTTTCTTTGACCTTTCAATGATGACCATCTCCTTCACAATCTTTCTTGCCTTTGCTTCCATGATATCTCTACTCCTCCACCTTCCATGGTTCTGCCTTCCTTTACATTCAGTCACCTGTCAACCCTACCTCTCTGTCAAGTCTAAATCTAGAGTCTCTCTAGGCACACTTCTTCCCTAACCTCCTTTGGTGTCTGTGTCCAGAGCCAAGCCCTTAAGCCTGGACCTCCTCGGTCTCTTCCCCCGAGTCTGTCTGTCCTCTACACAGTGGCCACACACAGCCATCTCTAAGGGAGGTAGCAGGACCCTGGGGGAGAGCCCAGCTCTGCCACTTTCTAACTGGGAAACCTCTGACAAGTCATGGCATTCCTCTGGACAACAGCTTCCTCACACATAAGATGCTATGGCTGGACTGGATGGCTTCTAAAATCCCTTCCTGATTTAAATCTATGACCCTATTTCACCCTGACACTCATAATGGTTCTCCAGTGTTATCCAGACATAGGTCACACTACTAAGCCTAGCATTCAAAGCCCTTCATGATTTCAACCTAATCAACCTGTCCAAGTAATTTATTATTTAATGCTGCCCTCCTTCCACATCCAATGACTCAACTGTCTTTTAGTTCACACTATTTCCCTCAACTGGAATAGCCCCATTGCTACCCCAACTGCACCAATCCAGTTTCTCCCTCCTTCAAGGTTCAATGTACATATCAACTCCTCCAAGAAACCTCCTCTGATCCTTGAGCTGGAAATTACTCCTCTTTCTTTGAATTCCCAAAGCACTTTGCTCAAATCTCTGATTGAACTTTTAACATTCCACACTGATTATAATGTATATGTACATCTTACCTCCCCATTATGCTGCAAGCTTCCTATGGGTAACTTCTTGTTTATCCTTTGATTCTCTCATAGTTTTGTTCCCATCTCCTCCAAACACCATCCCTTTGGTTATCCCTAGTCTATCACTTATTTTCGATCTTTTACTGGTTCCTTTCCCTGCTGCCTACAAAAATGCCCATGACCCCAACTCCTCAGAAAACCTCAACTGCTCTTTCCATTCCTGCTATCACCTTATATGTCCTCTGCCCTTTGTGGCTTAACAGCCCGAGAAGGGCATCTACAACAAGTGCCTTCCTCCCCTCTCACTCTCTTCTCAATCCCCTACAATCTAGTTCCCAATCTCACTACCCCACAAAACTGTTAAAATGAGCTCCTAACCACCAAATCCAATGGCCTTATTAATCCTCATTCTGCTTGACTTCTCCATAGCCTTTAACACTACTGATCATTCTCTTTCTTGATACTCTCTTCTCTCTAGATTTCTGGGATACTCTTATTTATCTGCCCCTACCTCACCTACTGCTTCTTCTCAACTCCCTTCGCTGGATCCTCATCCAGGTCACACCCACTAATTGTATGGGTCCTAAAGGATTCTGTCCTGGGCTCTCTGTGCTGATTCACCTGGTGATTTCATAAGCTCCCATGAATCTAATTATCATCCCTATGATCAAAGGTAGATTCTCAAATCTACCAATTCTGCCCTGACCTCTCTGCTGACCTCCAATCTTGCATGTCCAGTTGCCTCTCAAGATATCTTGAAGTGGGATGTCCAGCAGGTATCTTAAAACTCAACTTGTCCATCATCTTTTCCCCTAAACTCTCCCCCGCCAAACTTCCTTATTATTTTTGAAGGCACCATTATCCTCCCAGTCCCGACCCAGGCTCCCAATCCAAGAGTCTCCTCAACTTCTCACCTTTCATCCCCTAACATCCAATTTCTTGCCAGCAATTTTCACCTCTGTTTGTCTTAAGTCTCTCCTCATTCCAATCCATCCTCCATTCAGCCATCAGTGATCTTCCCAAAGCACAAATCCCACCATGTCACCCCTCCACTCAATAAGCTCCAGCGGCCCTCTCTTCCTCCCTTCTACCACATTCTAGTCTTCTCTCACCTTATTCCCTACGTGTACTTTTCACTCCAGTGACACTGGCCTCCTTGCTGTCCTGTGAACAAGACATTCCATTCCTCTGCCCTGGGAATTTTCTCTGGCTGTCCTCCATTCCTGGAATGTTCTCCCTCTTCATCTCTGCCTTTTGGCTTCCTTCAAGTCTCAACCAAAATTCTACCTTCTCAACCCCCCCTAATTCTGGTGCTTTCCCTCTTGATTATTTCTTGCTTATCTGTATATAGCTTGTCTGTTCATACTATGGCAGCACATGAACTCCTTGAGAGCAAGAACTGTCTTTTGCCTCTTTGTGTATCCCTGGCACTTACTACAGTGCTTGGTACATAGTAGATGCTCAATAAATAACTACTGACTAACTGCTTGTTTTCAACCATCTAGCTCATACATGCTCAATCATCAGTGGATAAAGCAACAAAAACTTTCAATTATTCTTTTGAAGATATCTAGTATACTGCTTACCTAGTGTTTCTGTGTTTTCTGAAGGCTTGATTCTGTCCAAGTTACTAATAAATGTACAGTCATTGCCTTCTATTATACATTTGTCTTTTGCATCTAAAAAAAGGCAAAAGTGAAACAATTAGTTAAAATTATAATAATATCCTTCTTTGGAAAAAGACCTGTGATTCATATCAGTCAAAATAAGCATAAGAAGTGAATAAGGTTTGTGTTTACCAACTCCTCCAGAAGAACAGTCTATACTCCATTACCATGACTGAAAGGAATGACCGTAGTAGGGAAGGGCCCTGCCATCCCTGATCACCAACACCAATGACCAATTATCAACAACAGGTAAATAAGCCCTGGGAAGAGGTCCACCCAACCACCAGATCAACCCCTAAAGTTACTGTTCAGACAAATGGGACCCATCAACTGTCTAAGCAAGTGCTACAGCCTCTGTCTCCTCAGCAGCCAGTTGCTGAAGCCCCAGAAAAGAAAGTTCTCATTACCAAATCAGCATTAGCATTTTCAAATGGCTCAAGATCAGAAACAGATATTGTTTTATCAACAGAAATGATATTTAGGAAGATTTCTAGAATTTGCTTTGTAGCTGAAACCTCTTCTATATGACATCTCCCTTCTTAGAATGTGAGTTCCTTGTTAGGAGTTCCCTATTTGGCTTTTCTCTTTGTATCCCCAGGGTTTGGCACAAGGCTTTATACAAAGTATGCACTTAATAAAGATTTCTTCATTCATTGTTGTCATCCCTATTTTTAATAACTAATGGAAGGGGCGGCTAGGTGGCGCAGTGAGTAAGAGCCCCGGCCTCGGAGTTGGGATGACCCGAGATCGAATCCGGCCTCAGAAAATGAGCACCCACACATAAATAATGACTAGCCGTGTAACCTTGAGCAAGTTACTTAACCCCAATTGCTTAAAAAAAAATAACTAATGGACATTTATACTGAAAAGGGCTTTGCATACATGGCTCACCTAACCCTAACAACTCTGTGATTGAATACTACTGTCTCCATTCTACAGATAAGGAAACTGAGAAGTGAAGTGAAGGTCTTAGTCATATAGCCACCAAGGAAATGATGAAGTCAGGTCTCTCCTGAGTTCATGCCTAGCACTGTCCCCACTACACCAGCCTAGCTCACTTTAAAATAACATGGAAAAGAATGAGACTAGCTGGGAAGCAGTGAATGAAACATAACACAGACTGCAAAAACTCAAATGATTAAATCGATCATTTAGTGGCAAGTGATCCCTATAGTATCTTTAAAGACCACAGAATCGGAGCATCTAAGAAGTGGAAGAGACCTCAGAGGTCATTTCGCAAAAAGCCTAATCTGATCTGTTTTCTTTTACAAGACCCCCAACAAGCAGAAATCCAGCCTCTATTCACACACAGACCATCCCACTTCTAGGAAGCTCTAACTGTAAGGAAGTTTTATCTTACAATATACCTAAAACCTCTCCTACTTCAATTTCCATGCACTGCCCCTGCTGATAGTCTCAGAGGCCAAGCAAAATGAATCAATTGCCCCTTGCACATTATAGCCCTGACCTGGGCGGGGGAGGGGGGAACAACACACAGACAAAAGCGAAACAAAAAGAAATCTAGGATATGTGTGCATGCAATTTCCATTCAGTAAGAGCAGCTGAGTTTCTTTTCCAAGTTTGATATATTCTTAAGTTAATGAATACATATAATAGGTAAGTTTTGATTCTTTTGTGAATACTGTACTTACCAAAGGACACATGCTGGGAAAGAATTTATATTAATCAAAATTATTTATACATTTTCTTTTATTTGCAATAAAATTTATATCCAAATTTCACAGCACATTTTTAGAAAAACAATGATAGAATTCTATTTGTGAACGCTATGCCTCTCTTAAAATAGCCTAAGATGGAGTTTTTTAAAATTTATTTTCATTTTCAACATTCACTTTTATAAGATTTTGAGTTCTAAATTTTCTCCCTTCCTTAAGATGGCATGCAATCTGATATAGGCTATATGTATACAATCATATTAAACATATTTCCACATTAGTCATGTTGTGAAAGAAGAATCAGAACAAAAGGGAAAAACCACAAGAAAAGAAAAATAAATAAAAAAAGAAAGAAAATAGTATGATTCAATTGCATTCAACTCCACAGTTTTTTCTCTTGACATGTGGACTGCATTTTCCATCATGAGCCTTTGGAATTGTCTTAGATAAGTACATTGAAAGTGCTAAGTTTTTTCTGATGTCATGTGATCCTACTTGAGCTTGTAATTGAACTTGTAATTCATTAAAACTTCCAAGACATTTTTTGCAGTAAATATTGTCAAGCTACACCTCCCCCATTCTATACTTGAGTAAGCAGCTTTCGGCAAAGCCTAAATCTAGACCTTTCCAACTGTCCCTACTCAATTTCACCTCATTTAATTTAGTTCCTTGTTCAGCCTTGACAGGATCTTCCTGGATCCTGAATCTATCATCTAACATAATAATAATCCCAGAAATCTATCATCTAATATAAAAACAACCTTATAATTAGGACTTCAGAAGCCATCCAGTCCAACCTGTATCAGGAAAGAAACCCTCCTACAACACCCCACAAGTAGTCAGCTAACCTCTCCCACCGTCCCATCCTCATTTGGGACAGCTATTTTTTACTTTTTCCCCCTTACATCAAGCCTAAAACCAGCTTCTTTCTAACTTCTGCCCATTTCTCGTAGTACTACCCTCTGAGCAAAGACAAGTCTACTCCTTCCCTTTACATGAAAGCCCTCCAAATCCTCCAAAGACTAGAGTGAGATGACACCTGCCCACCACTTGCAGGAGGGGAAGTCCTTGGATGTGGAATAATGCATGTAGCATCAGACTTTTTCAGTGTGGTGGTTAGTCCTGCTGGACTTTTTTTTTCTTCCTCTTTTTTTTCTTTTTTTTTTCTTTTTGGAGGGCAATTGGGGTTAAGTAACTTGCCCAAAGTCACACGGCTAGGTTTTTGTTTGTGTGTGTGTTAAGTGTCTGAGGCCGGATCCGAACTCAGGTCCTTCTGACTCCAGGGCCAGCACTCTACTGACTGCGCCACCTAGCCGCCCTTCTTCCTCTTTTTTAATGTTTATATAAGGGTTGCCTCTTTCAGAGGCAAGGAGGAGGAAAGACAGGGAGAAAGGGAAGTGCTATAAAAACAAAAGATATAAAAACTATTATAAAAAGGAAGGCATTAGAAAACAAGAAAGGTATCATTAGACGAGACATGTGGCAAATTCATGGTTTTCAAAAATGGAAAGCAAATAGTCTGTAGACTGATAGGTTACTAGTGAGTTTGCCTTCACTTCCTGGCAAAATTCCAAGGAATTACAAAAAGATTATTTGTGAACACTTAGGGAAACATCAGTCACTCAAAACCAGAATTGGTTCATCAAAAACAAATTATGCCAGCCATCTTAATTTCCTTTTTTGCTCTTTTTTTTTTTTGGAGGGCAATTGGGGTTAAGTAACTTGCCCAAGGTCACACGGCTAGGTTTTTTTTTTTTCTTAATTTCCTTTTTTGACAGTATTAGACCAGTCACTCAAGAGGAAGCTGTAGACATAGTGTACTTAAGAGTTCAGTATGGTGGGATTCCCCATGGCAAATAATACTGTTCTTTAATACTGCCTATATATCCAGTGTACTAGGGGCAGCTAGATGGTGCAGTGAATAGAGCACACCCCGGAGTCAGAAGGACCTGAATTCAAATCCTGCCTCAGATACTTGACACTTACTAGCTATGTGACCTTGGGCAAGTCACTTAACTCCAATTGCCCTGCCTCCCCCCCCTCGAAAAAAAGACACATCCAGCATACTGTGATCCATCTCAGGCAAAGTATTTTATAATTGTCTGCATGAAGAAATATGTCCTAGATGATGATATGTTTAGGAGGATTCATAAGTGGTTGAATCGTGGACTCTAAAAGGAGTATTCTTATTGGTTCTATACCACTTTAAAGGTTTCTATTGAAGTTTTGAAGGGACCTGCCTTTTTCCCTGTGCTGATCAACATTTTTACCAGTGACTTAGATAAAGCCTTATACTATATACTATATTAAAGATAAAGTCAGATTTTCACTTGACATGAAGCTTGGTTGATTTAGAGAAGACATGGCTAATGATAATTTCACTGCATTCAGTTATAATTATGGTTTCCTCCCATTTAAGCTGTAGTCACATATATTGCTTTCCTCGTTCTGCTTACTGACTTTGCATTTGTTCATGTAAGTCTTTTCATGCTTCTCTGCATTCATTATAGTCCCTGTTTCTTAGAGCATAGTAACATTCCATTATACTCATATAACACAATTTGCTTAGTCCATTAATGGGCACCTACTTTGCTTCCATGTCCTTAACCTCTCTGAGGTATATGCCTAGCAAGAGAATTTCTGGGTTAAAGGGCATGAATATTTTAATTATTTATTTGCATAATTTCAAATTGCCATCGCAGATAGGGATGTGACATCTGTCCTGATTTCAACAGTTTCATACTGATAAATGTAAACAAAAAAAAATCAACATACATCATTAAGCATTTAATCTACTATATGATAGCCACTGATAGAGACAAAACTGAATACTAGCTTCTAAAGGAGTTTATATCCTAGGAAAGGGCTCACCTAGAAGGTATCATTTGAGCAGTTTTGAAGGAAAAAGGGGATCCAAATGTCTTCGGGGGGGCAGTCACTACAAGAGTTCAAAGACAGGAGATGGAGTATTATCTGTGAAATAGCAAGAAGTTTGGTCTATACAACAGAGTATGGGAAGGGAAGTAAGACACAACAAGGTTGTGAATGTAAGCTGGGGTCAGGGTTTAAAAAACTAAACAGAGAAGTTTATATTCTATCCTTGAAGCAACAGGAAATCAGTGGAGTTTACTGAACAGGGGACATAGAACTGCAAATTAGTTAAACCATTTTGGCTGTTGTATGTCAGATTAACTGAAGAGAGAGGGCAGAACTGAGAAAGAGAGACCAAGTAGGAAGTAAGTCTAGCATTATGGTGGTAAAAATTACAAGAATTGGCAACTAGTAACTGGATATGTGGGGAGAGGAAGAATGAGGAATCAAGTATAACACCATGGTTACAAGAGTGAATGACTGGAAAACTGAAGGACTCTCAAGAGAAACAGGGAGGTTTGAAAGGGGAAGCTTCTTTATCTATAAAATAAAAGGACTGGGTAAGAAATCTTTAAAGGCCTCTCCATGCCCTAAAATTCTGTGAACTTATCTGAGGAATCCTTTTCTTACATCACTCTTGCTAGCCCATTTAATATTTAAAATGGTACATAAGTGAAAACTGTAAACATAAAGTGTGGCATTTGTGGATGGAAGTGTGACACTAATGATGTCACAGATCAAAGCTTCAAAGGTCTATTGTTCTTTTGGCTGTTGTGAGAGCTCAGCAGTCATCAGACTATTTTTTTTTTATAAATACCATAATGGCAACAACAATAAATTTTCCAGGATATAAAATGCATGGAAGACCCATTCCAAGCCCAAAGAACTGGAAGGTTCCCAAGGCCAATAAGGCAACAGGTTCAGCCTGAAGAAGTCCTTATGGATCCTAACCTCTAGTCAGCCTTTAAGGTCTGACACAATCAGAGGTTAGAATGGTGGACTCTTAGGGAATTTTCTTGTCAAAATTCCTTTAGGAACTGTGGGATTCAGATCAACTCAGGCAGCTAGTAAAGGTGTCTTGTGCCCACTAACATAAATCATTTGTTCTCCTGCTCACTAGTAGGGACAAAACAAATGGATCTTCAAATGCAGATCCATGAGGTATTTAGTAATGGCAAATGATTATCTGCTTAATAAAAAACACTGAAGAGAAAAGAAAAAGAAAACAGCTTCTGCTCTTACCTGCTAGATTTTTTAGATAGTCTAGAGATGGAAGGACTGGAGGAGATCTTTTCTGAAGGAAAAAGATGACCATGAGTGTAAGGGAGAAATTTGTTAGCCAGGCACCAGGAATACTACTTGTCAAGGCATGCTGACGTGCCCAGCATCGTACACTGAACACCAGAGCTCTTACTCGGGAATCCAGGGAGCCATATATGTATAGGAGTTCTGAACTTCTCATGGCAATCCTAAATGAAAGCACAAACATTTTTAAAAGAAGTTTCAACTATCAGAACTACTAGAGTTCCATTAAAAAAATTAATTAATTGAAATCCATTTTAAGTAAGAAAAATATTTGAACATATCTAAATAGTTTAACAAATTCTATCTACAATGAGATAATTAAATCAATCACTAATGTTCCAGGCACTCTCCTAGGCCCTAGAGAGATAAGCACTAAAAATGAAAATCCCTACATCCAGTTAGTTTTTATTTTTATGGGAGACAAGTACACACATTAATTTACACAGTATAAATATTAAGTCAATAAATACAAAGTAGTCAAACATAAGGCAGTTTGGGAGGGAGGGTACTCGCTGTGTGAGCAATCAGAAAAGGATTTATGCAGAAGCTAGTGCTTACATGCATCTTAAAGGAAGAGAAGAATTCTGTGAGATGTAGGAAATGAGGGAGCACATTTCAGACATTTGGGATGGCCAGTGCAAAGGCAAATAAGGGAAGGGAGAAATACCACTGTGTGTGAGAAATGGAGGGATAGATTTGAGTGCTGGTTGTGAGTGGATTTAAAATCTAAATAGAAGAATCTATATTTATCTTAGACTCAACAGGAAGCTACTAGAGTTGAATGGGGAGGGGAGTGACATGGTCAGTCTTAAATTACTTTGGTACCACCATAAAAGATGAACTACAGCTATGAGAGACTTGAGATAGGGGGACCAATTAGCAGACCACTACAACAATTTAGGCCAGAGTGATAACTGAAATGATGTTTGGTGAGTAGAGAGAGTTGGATGAGAGATGCTGTGGAAGTAGGAATACCAAGATTAGATATGTGGGGTAAGAGAGAGTGAGAGTCCAGGATGTCAAGGTCAAGAAGCTGGGAGCCTAGAAGGTTTGTAACCTTCTACAGAGTGCAAAAGGGGAGGTTTTGAGCTGAACATGTCTCTGAGGCGTCTAGTACAGGACTTCAAATTAAAATGAAGTACCAAACCTCATAGAATTCTCTCAAGCAAAAACATGACATTTGATGATTAACAATTAAATATTCAATACAAAGTTATATTTTACAAATTTTGTACTGCAAAATAGTAGATATTCACAGTTTGGGAATATTAAGGATTTTTGTCCTCAACATTAAACACTAAGTTAATTGAAGTATTTTAGTACAATACTGTAACTCATTATTTTGAATATTCCCCCAATGACTTTAAAGACATTCATTTCTAACTCAAAATTATTAGAAAGTATGCCTGACTTTACAAGTCATATATTTAGTGTAGTGGTTCTCAATTACCACCCTGCGTAGGTTGAATGGTTCCTAGATCTATGTAGCCCTGTTTTCTAATGATCTGCAGGTGCTGCTGTAATTAATAAAAAGTAAATTCATTTCAAAACATTACCAAATTTAAAGTAATTTTTGTCATATATTTCTTTAATCGATGGATGTTAGTAACAGCATTAATATTATTCAGGAGTTTCAAAGTTTTTTAATGTCAAAAAGTGATCTTTATATAAGAAAAATTTAAGAAGCACTGACTGTCTACAGAGAGAAACAAACCAGGATGAAAAAGTGAAATATCCTTCTTATTGAACAGTACTAAATATTTTTTAACAACTTTCAATGTACTTTAAAAAACAATTAGAAATTCCATAAGCCCAATATTTACATGAAAAACTCTAGTTTGATAGGAAATAAAATTGGTAAGGAAATAGATTTTAATTATTTGTTTTCATTAAGTTTTCATATTATTAATAATTAGTTAGAGCTTCTCCAAGTAAAAAATGTAAAACAAACTCAAAGATTCATTCAAGGCCATTTACAATGTGCAGTAAGCACTAAAAGAATGAAGGGAGGACTCATAACTCTTTCAGAATAAGCATTTTGACAATGTCCATAAAATTCACTTTGTGTAGCTGAGATAACAGGAAAGATCAAGAAGAGCACACATTTAACAACAGACTTTTATATTTAACAGAATAAAATTTAGCCAAAGGCCAAATTCTATAAACTAGGGATGATACATTTTTGCAGTAAAATAATATCCCTGGGGTGTCTCAGTGAGTAGAGCGCCAGCCCTGGGGTCAGAAGGACCTGAGTTCAGATCTGGCCTCAGACACTTAACACACACAAAACAAACGAACAAAAGAAAAAAAAAACCTAGCCGTGTGACTTTGGGCAAGTTACTTAACCCCAACTGCCCTCCAAAAAGCAAAAAAAAAAAGAAAAAAATCCCTGTAACACAATTTTTTAAAAACCTACACTGAAAAGGGAGAGAGTAATTTTACAAGTAAAGGTAAATATGCTTATGTCACATTTTTAAGCCCTATTATATCATATTTTAAGCCCTACACATCAAAAGTAGTAATACTATGAAGGCTTGGGAAAAAAAATCTTGACTGGTACAAGAGTAAAAACATTTAATACATTTTGCAAAACTCCCAAATATCTGTTGGAGTTTAAAAATGACCATGTCTGGATTCATAAAATACCAAATTCTAGAGCACATACCTATTATTAGCAGTCAGATCACACTGAAAACCAGAAGCCTGATGAGAGAACCTCACCAGAGGGCAGCGAGCATGTAGGATCTTCTGCACACTGACACAGCCTGGGCCAAAGTGGTCCAGGCATTCTCCAATCACAGCTAGAATCTTCTGAGTGGCCCATCTTTCAGAAGACACATTTTTCACCTGATATTCCATTAAAAATGGTCCTGTTGTCTAACAAAAATACATATGTAAACATTAGTTGCTTAAAAAGACATTTACAACTCTTTTGAAAAGGTATTTGAGTCATTTTACTAAAAAATTCAACATTCTTAATCCATATTTAGTATATTTAATATATTTAAATTTAAATTTAGTATATTTAAAATTAAAAATCTTAAAATCACATTTCCCAAATTTATAAAATATTAGTAAATAAAAGTTTACATTCCAGTTAATATACTATCCATATAATATCACATACTTTAGATATCATACCTTATCATTATACCACAAGTCCTTTTATATTACAAAGGTTTTTAAAGTCAAACCCACCTCAACACTTTACTCAAAACCCCCAATAACATGTTATTTCCTCTACTGATTTCTTTTATTGGCATTTTTTCATTTGCTTGAGAGTTCTTTATTGACAGAGGGAAAAAAAGTTTGCTATTACTTTTAGAAAACCTCTGTAATTCAACTATGCACTACTTTAAAGTATTTTTGTACTTTCCCTAAGTTTTTCTTATTTTGACATATAAAATAGACAACTGCTTTCCTAGTTCCCTTCCTCAAAAAAAAAAAAAAAAAAGGAGAAAGTCCAGAAAGGACATAAAGAAAATAGGGACTATGATAAAAGTGGCTGGCAATTAAGGAACAGGAAAATGTAGAACTGGACAATATGAAATCACCTCAAACAAGGTCAAAGATAATCTGTGCACAACTGGCACTTAATGCCGTAGGACTTCCAAGGTCTGTTCTAACTTAAAGACTGCATAATTACATGAATTAATATGACCAAAGTCATTCAGTCAACAAGCTTCTACTTAGTGATACAAAAGTAAGAAAAAAACATGCTTCTTGACCTCAATATGCAAATAACTATATACATATATGATACACACAATTTAAATGGAAGGTAAGTTCAGAAGGAAGCGGGGAAGGAAAAAGGGTGAACAATTTGGAAAGACTTCTTATAGAAAGTGGTACTAGAGCTGAGGACTGAAAAAAGCCAGAGAAAACAGGAGGCAGAGGTGAAGGAGAGCATTCCAGCCATGAAAAACAGTCAGTCCAAACGAGCAGAATCAGGAGAGAAGTGACCTGTGCAAGGATAGCTAGCAAACCAGTGTAGCTGGATTGGAGAATGTGGGGAAGGGAGTAGAGTATAAGATTAGAAAGATAGGAGGAGGCCAGTTATGAAGGGCTTTAAATGACCAACACAAGTTTCTGTATTTGATCCTGGAGGTAATAGGGAGGCACTGGAGTGAACTGAATTGGTGTGGGGATAGTGGGAAGGGAAACATGTGATCTAGGAAAATCACTTTTCTATTAAGAGGGAGAGGGTCCAGGAAAGGAAATCAATAAAAGGATGATGTAATAGTGTAGGTGAGAGAGATAATGATGGTCTCTACCAGGGTCGGTAGCTTTGTGAGTGGAAAGAAGTAGATGCACATAAGATGTGAATACAGAAATGGTAACATCTGACAGTGGATCAGATCTATGGGGTAGGCACAGTTAAGGCAAGCCTGGGTGACAAAGAGGAGGGTGGTACACTTGACAGTAAGAGAAAAAGTCAGGCAGGAGAGAGTTTGAGCAGGATAATGGGCTCTCTTTAGGACATGGTGAATTTGAGATTTGTACACTGACAACTGAATCCATGTGAGGTGATAAAATCACAACAGTTTAGACATTATACTATAAACCAAAGAGGGAGAAGGCCTAGGACAGAACCTTGAGGGGACATCCATAGAAAGTCAGTGGGCATGACCTGGATGAAGATCCAAACTAGGAGTTTGAGAAAGAGCAGTCAGATAAGTAAAGGTGAACTAGAAAAGAATGTTACAAAAACCTGCAGAGAAGGAAGTATCCAGGAGGACAGGGTTTTTAACTATGTGACATATTACAGACAGGTTAAAGAGGAGGAGGAATAAGAAAAAACCATTAGATTTGGAAGGAACAATTCAGGTAAATGATAAGATCAGAAGCCAGACTGAAGAAGGTTGACAAGTAAGCAAAAGGGAGTAATAATACTTAGTATAAACAGATTTTTTAAGAGTTTAGATGCAAAAAGGGGAAGAGAGATATAAGAACAAGAATGGCAAAATCAAGGGAGGATATTTTACTATAGGGGAGACTTGGGTGAGTAAAAGTGATTTGATGAATGGAAGCAAAGGCAGGATTAGAGTGTGAACTCAATGTTTGGTTGGGAGTGGGCTTGGCTTACAAAGCTTAACAGGCTTTTTACAGAATTACTCCAACTTCTGAAGTTCTAGTTTTGGGAATTTTTTTTTTTAAAAAGGTCTCCTCTACTGGGGTACAGTGGATAGACCATCAGCCCTAGAGTCAGGAGGACTTGAGTTCAAAATCAGACCTCAGAAATTTACCTATATGACCCCAAACAAGTCACTTGATCCTGACTGCCTCCAAAAAATAAAAATGAAAATCATCCCTATTGTGGACAAAGATAAGGCATTTCTGAAATTATTCTGTTCTATTCTATATCAGAACAATTCTTCCAAAAGGCCAGAAAAACAACAGGCAACAGTTTTTACTCTACAGAAATATGAATTTTTACAATTTTCAAATTCACATTGGAATTTTTAAAACTAAGATTTATTAACTATTCCTCATAATTCAGAAACTAAGATTCATTAAATAGTCCTTATAACAATTCTTACATGGAATCAGTCCTATTAACCCCATTTAAAAGTTGGGAACTTAACTAAAGAATGTGAAGATTAGGCAGTCTGCTCACTAGAATGACATAAAACAGAAGAATAATCAGACCCCAACTCCTGATCTGCTCCTTAAATCCTTCCCTAAAAGAAGGGAGGCAGAAAGATAAAGAGTGTAATGCTGGCAAAAACTCTAGGTCAACGCATGGCCAGGTGGCACAGTGAAGGCAGCACCGGCCCTGGAGTCAGCCTCAGACACTTACTAGCTATGTGACCTTGGGCAAATCACTTAATCCCAATTGCCCTGCCTTCCCCCTCTAACTCAATCCTATCAATATAATTTAAATTTCATTTATAATCTTTATAGACATTAAATTTAAACTACTGAAAAATTCAATCCATCAGATGAACCTTTACTATGTTTTAAATAGTAAAATAGATTCAATTTTCACAGAATAACAAAATTCCACCACTTAGAAGGGCTTCAGTGGTCAACTATTTCAAAATATATCTGAAAAAATATACTCTCCTGTAGGACACACCCAACAAAAGCATTCTATCCTTTCATTTTCCTATTTTTAAAACTTAAAATCTCAAAGCAGTTTACTCTCTTTAGAATGGTTACAACATAACAGCTTTCCTATAAATCTACATAAAATATAACACTAAACTAGCTAACAAAGACTCCCCAAAAACTTTCTCTGAAATCTTCCTTTCATTCAAGTGTGAGACCAAAATCCAAAGTGTCTCCCTCAGCCAATACCAAATTTCCCAGCTTCCTACTTTCAGTACTTTTCCTCCTTTTTCCACTGAATTATTCAAAAAGCCCTAAAAGAGTTCTTATTGCCTATGAGGGTGATTCCAGCGAAATAAACTGCTCTGAAGAGGTCACACAATGACTGAGAACACTCCACTTCTAGTGAGATGCTTCCTACTTTACAACCAGCTCCTGACTCCCTGCTTCTCTCCTCTTAAAAACTCATTAAAACTTTTAGACACAGAGAAGGCCTCTCAACATGCTAGTTAATTTAAATTCAATCATTTCCCTTGTCAATTAATTTCTTAATTTCAAAATTAATTGTAACAGCATAGAAAAACAGATTCATACTTACCTTCGTAGCACAATTTTTCCCAATGTCATCCAGGTCCAAAAACATGTCCAAATCACATCCTAGTTTCCCAAAGCTGTTTACTGATGAGCCAAATGGTTTGATAGTACAAGATGGAAAATATGCAGCTGCAATATCCTCAATAAGAGAGCAGGTAAGATATCGAAGTCTAGTGTTCTCCTCTGTTATTTGTAACATCCTCATAAGAGTGTTTATTTGGCCTTCTACCTAGCTGACCAAAACAGAGACACACAAAACTCAAGAAATGACAGAAGGAACAAGTCAATTAAATGACTTTGCTTGTTTACAATTTGTTAATGATAGTGATCTGCTTGTTTTATAAAAATTAACTTTAAACTTCTTGAATTATCTCTAAAGTTAAAAAGCAAAACAACATTCCTTAATATTCTCTGAAACAATAATTAAAGTAGAAAAATGAAGACCAGAATTATGATCACACCTTTTCCTGAGAAACTGCTACCCCCCACAAAAAAAAAAAAAAAAAACAACCTCAAACAAAAAACCTCTGGCAAAGAACTAAAGACTCATTTTGGGAAAACAAAAATAAAAGAAGTGATGCAAAGAACATAGATGGCATTTTATGATAATAAAAAGCAAAAATGCCACTATTTTTTAAAGAAACAAAAATGATTGGGGTTAAAAATTTTTAATGAGATTAATAATAATTTTTTAAGTAAAATTAAAAGCCAAATTTAAACATTAAGGTACAACAGAAATGGGCAGGGTGTTTCAAATTAAGCAAGTAAAAATGCCAGTTTCCTGAACAATATGTATATTTACAAAGATATCTATTATTTAGTTACCTTTAAAAAAGTGTATCTTATTACTCCTACATAACTGAAAAAGGCAAGTAAAAATACTTAACTTACACTTTCAGCATTACAAAGTGTCTGGATAAGATCCGCATTTAAAGGGCTAGATTGGTTACTACACTGTACAAGCATACCATCTGAAGTTTGGTTTGATGGATTCTTCAAGTTTAAATGAAAGAAGCGAGATTTAAAAGGAATGGGAAACTCTGTTTCTCCACGAGGGATAAAAGTTGCATCCTGTAGTGAAGCTATACTTTCCTTTTTGGAAAACTCTATAACAGCATGAATACCCTATTCAAAAAAGAAAAAAAAAGCCACAAATATAAGAACAAGAATTATATGGTGATAAATTTAAAGTCACTTTCTATTTTGTTTTTAATCATTCACATTATCAAATTACATTTTAATGTAATTACTAAACACCCCCCCTTTAAATCTTTCTCTTTTTACAAATTTCTTACTATTCTGCACTTTCATAAAAAGATAGGGATAGAAGACAAACATATGGGAAAATATCATCCAGAATAAAATGCAAAAAAAGAGTATTTAATTATCAAATTGAAAGGCTAAAACAAAGTTACCTTGTCCATCTCTAAACCCGAATCAAGCAAATAGCCACTGTTACTTATAAATGATGAATCCAGCAGCTACAATTTCTATTTGTCATAAGAAATAAAACAAATAAATTTCACTAGTCAAAGAATACAAAGAATCCTATAGATCTGTATCATTTGGCAGAAATGTATATTGTATATAGTAACAACAACACAGTGTGATAATCAGCTACGACTGACTTGGCTCTCCTCAGAAATTCAAGACAACTCCAAAGACTCAAGACGGAAAATGCTATCCACATCCAGAAAAAGAAGTGCTGGAGTCTGAATGCTGACAGAAGCAGACTATTTTCATTTTCTTTATTTTTTTTTTGCAGTTTTTTTCCTTTTGTCCTGTTTCTTCTTTCACAACATAATTAATATGGAAAGACATTTTACATGACTGCACATGTATAACATATCAAATTGCTTACCATCTTAGAGAGGAATGAGGAATAAAAATGCGGAACTCAAAATCTTATTTAAAAGACCAAATGTTAAAAACTATCTTTACATGTAATTGAAAAAAATAAAATACCATTAAAAGAAGGAAAAAAAAGTACTCCTTTTGTTGAACAAAGTCCAAAACAGTGACAGAGCTGCCTGAGAAATCTAAGAGCATAAACTACACACACGAAGCTCATGCTGTTTCCTCACTTGGTCAAGTATTCTCTCAAACTCTGAACATTCTGAGAACTTACAAAGCTTTCGAAGAAGAAATGATTAGTGATTTCTCCATGCTGACATAAATGCTTAAGAAGCTTTTTCTCAGGAACTTTCTTGGGGCAGCTGATTAAAATGGACCTTTGCGCCTGCTCACGTCTTTCTTTTTGCACCTCAGAAAAAGTCTTATTCTTGGTCTCTTCTTGCAAGCCTATGAAAAAGACAAACATTTTCCTCCACAAAATTAATATTTAACTTATACTATGAAGAGACTATGTAGTACAAGGGATATATAGCACTGGAGTCACAAAGATCCCAGTTCAAGCCCAGCTTCTGACACATACTATTCATGTAACTGTAGCCAAGTCACTCAGCCTCATAACACCCCAAGATGTTGTCTAAAACTGTAAGTTGGAGAAGCGCTGCCAGTGGATGGCATCTACAAACTGGGAGCTTCCTCTATCAATGAAATCACAACCTGGGCCCTCCTTCCCTCCACAAAAAGAGTATTTTGGCAGCTAGAGAGAAAAATGATATTATTAATTTATTATTTATTAATTAATTAAAACTCGATCAAATGAGTGTAACTTTACAAACAGGTCTATTTTTGTCTCCTACCACATTCTGTCAGCTTTCCCATGCACCTCTCCTTAGAATGCTCCATAGTCCCAGTTTTAACCTATTATATTTATCTATGGTGCCCATGAAGTGAATTCTACAAAACTGGAAGAACTGTGAACAAAAAGAAGAAAATACAATTTCTCATTACAAATACATGTGAGGGGGGTGTCTCACAGAAGTCAAGATATTGTGCAACTTACTACATGCCCAGACTAAGTGTGTGTGTGTGTGTGTGTGTGTGTGTGTGTGTGTGTATGTGTGTGTGTGTATGTGTATGTGTTAATTTAAGGGAAAAGTAAATGAGGTAAAAGGAAAAATGTAATAAATTGCTTCTATTTTCTATTTTTAAGTTTTTCATGAGAATTAGAATCAAGAACTAAGTTTTGGTTATAGGATTACCTAAGATAGAAGCAAAAAAAAAAAGGGAACTCTCTAAGAAAAATGTAGACAGAGCCTATCAACATGCCCATTCTGTAGTCCAATAAAACATTTGAGGACTGAGTTAAGTTTTTCTTCTTTAAGTAACTCCCATAGTCAATATCACAACCTTGACAAAAAGGGATCAACAAAAGAGGGAAAGTATAAGGAACAAAAATCATCTCTAGTACTTTTTTGTAGTAGCAACAAAATGGAAACAAATGACAAAAATCAGGGAAGGACACCCAATATGTTAGATGAGTATCACTAACTGCCTATTGAACATTTCAAATTAGATGTCCAAAAAACATTGCAAACTCAAAGTGTACAAAATTAAATTTAAAATTAAATTTTAATCTAATGAAATTAAATTCAATATATCCATTAATTTTTTTAAATTAGTTTTTATTTTTTTCAGACAGCAAAAATCTACTTTCTCCCTCCCATGCTTCAACCCCTTAACTGAAAATGGAAATGAAACAAAAGCCCTGTTACAAACATGTAGTCATGCAAAACAAATTCCCACATTGTCCATGTCTAAAAGAAACACACACATCCATACCCAATTCTGTGTTTGTGGATATGTGTATTCTTCTTTCCTTTGACCAGTTCAAATATGAGAGAGGTTTCAAGTACTAAACAGCCCCACTGTCATTCTTATATGTGTAGACTTTTACTTGGGCACCCAGATGGTGATTAACATTCCTTTCCCTTCTCGGCCCCACCCCCAACTCCTCCCTTTCTACTCTTCTTTTAAAACTTTTAAGATTTAATAGAACCACTCACAGACCTTCTGTCCAATTAGATTTCTTTCCATGACCCCCAGTGATGATAAGAGTTCAGAGGGGTCACATGTATATGTGAAGGAATGTCTTTTTGAGTTGCCCCATTTTCCAGAAATAGTAGACCCAGAGTACGGAGGAAGCCCACCCTGAGCTAACATAATGTGGTGTTTGCACGCCAAGGTAGACTCCCTGTGTGTCCTGTATGTCCTTGGGAGTCAAGACAGGTGACAGTCTGCACTAGACTGAGAAATTGCTTGTGCAACTGGGACCCATGTAGATAAGCAAGCTACCTATAATATTTCTCAGCTAGCTTTAAGTCCTCGGTTCTTAGAGAGGATGGATGACACCTGATATCTGGAAGGTGATGTCTTGACTTGCAAATGAATTGGATCTGAGTTAGGCAGGGCTGTGCAAAGTCACCAGCCTCACTCTCTCCTCCGGTGCCATCTGGGAGAAGTTCCCAAGGGAAAAGAATTTGGCTTTTGCTCCTTTCAAGAGGTGTTTTGTCCTTTTCCCACCTTTACTGCACCTTCCCCTTTCCATGTCATACCCCTTTAGGTAGAGATATGTTTTCTCTTCCTCCCTTTGACCTACTGTTATAAAAATGCAAACTTCTGTATGGATTGTGAACTCTTTGGGTTCCACATACATGTTCATTTCTCTTATAATAAACCTAGTTTTCACATAAGTTTCAAGAAGCCTGTTGACAATAATAGTAGTTTATCTTTGTTTAGTGCTTCATGTTTATTGGTTTACATTTCTCTTCATTCCTGTGCTTGAATTTCCAAGTTACTACATAGCTCTGGTCTTTTTATCAGGTAGGTTTGGAAGGCCTCTATTTCACTAAAGCTCCATTTTTTGTCCTAGTATTCTACTGTTTTGATGGATAAGGTATTCCTCACATCTTTGCCTTCTGGAACACTATATTCCAAGCTTTCAACCCCTTTAAAGTAGAAGTTGCTAAATTAATTGTATGTGATCCTAACCACAGGTCCTCAGTATCTTAAGTAATAACTGGAAACCATGTCACTTGAGGAATGGTTGAAGGAAAAAGGAATGTTTATTTTGGAAAAGGATGCTGATGGTGGGATACAGCCACCTTCAAGCAGAGGGCAAGGAAGGGAGAGAAGGGTGGGGGGAGAGAAAAGAAGGAGACAGAGATGAAGAATGCACAAGCTCTAATACAGAAAAGATGACTTTCTGTAGTGCTCCAAAGGAATTATCAGGGAGACAGGATTAAGCCCAAAGTGAGAAAAAACTCAAGTAGGCCCAAAATAGTACTAGACTATGAGAACTTAAGCACTCTATCATCGTAACTGTTCCGAGGTTCCATGTGTCAGAGAAATTTTAAAGAGAACTGCTGCATATGGTAGCAAGTCGGACTAAATAGTAACATCTTTCAATGCTAAGATTCCAGGACTAGCTGCTAATAAAATGAAATTAATTACCCTTTTCAAAAGGAGATTTGTTATGAGTTATTGCCCAGAAATGTCACTGTGCAATGTTTGCTTTTATTTTTGTTTTGGTAAGGGGTTTGGAGAGTAATGTATGATTTCATTAATATAGATCAGGAACTATAATTTAGAGACAGTTAAATGAATACAGCACTAGATCCAGAATCAGGAAGACCTGAGTTCAAATCCAATTTCAGACATTTACTAGTTGTGTGACCATGGGCCAAGTCACTTAACTTCTTTTTTGTCTCAGTTTCCTCATCCACAAAAGGAAGTGAATCTCAGGATAAAATATGACAGCGTTTGTGAAGCCCTTTGTAAACCTTAAAGTGTAACATAAATGCTAATTATTGTTGTTGTTGTTGTTATTACTGCACTGAGAAGTTAACTGACTTTTAGGGCCAGAATGTCATCCAGTCTAACCTCCTCATTGTACAGAAGAGGGAACAGAAGCCTGGAGGGGTTAAATGACTTGCCCTGCCTAAGGCCATATAGACATTAAGTGATAAGAGATGGGATTTAGGGGTGGCTAGGTGGAGCTGTGAATAGAGCACTGGCCCTGGAGTCAGGAGGACCTGAGTTCAAATCCGACCTCAGATACTTAACACAAAAAAAAACTAGCCATGTGACCTTGGGCAAATCACTTAACCCTAATTGCCCTCCAAAAAGCCAAAAAAAAAAAAAATTTTTTTTTAAAAAAAGGGTTGGGATTTGGGTCAGATTTGGGTCTCTGACCCCAAAATCAGCACCTCAAGTTCCTCTCTGCATGAAAACCATTGCCACACAGCTCCTGTGTGTCACAGGCAGGATTTGCAACCAGGTTTTCTTGATTCCTGAGCCAGCCTTCTATTTATTACCCCAAGCTGGTTCTCAACCTAGTAATTGAGGTCAGTGAAATTATCTTAATGATACCAACAGGGAAACTGAACTGTTCCTATTAGTCAATTCAACATGTCCAAAATCACCAGGCTACCTACCAGCAAGTTTCTGAACCCAACAGGGTGTCCTCACAAACTAAACACTCCTGAAGAATATTTATATGCTATAAAAAGGCACTCCAATGACTTGTTTCAGAGAACCTAAGAGGAAAAAAAAATCTTCCTATAATTTAGTAAAGACTGTTCTGGACCTTTTTTTAAACCATTGGACTTTTTTAATGTGACTGGTTTATTATTCTAATATATCCTAGATAAAATGGTCCTCCCTTTCCATGTAATTTTAAAAAGACACAAAAACAAAACCTCAAGATAGAAGTTAATGGGCTGGCTAGTACTCTATTCTGGGTTAGACCTTGGGAGTTTTTAACAAGAGGAACCAGCTACTAGCTCACAATATGAATTTAATGCTCTCAGTGAAACACCACTGAAAAGTAATGCCAATTCTTTCAAGTCTAGGCTTTCCATAAGCTCACTCAATAAGGACAGTTTGTCTGTAATACAGTAGATGCCTGATTAATATTTATAGGTTGAGGTCCTGCTATTATCAGTAAAGGCACTGACTGCCTACATCTTCCTAAGAGAAAAATACAAATTCACTTAACTCTATGAGAACAACGGAAGAATGCTTTACTATATTACCATTAAATCATACCTAGAAGGGAATGAAATAGGTCTCAATAGGAAGAGATCGTATCAATAACATTAGCATTAACATTAGTTGGCACTTATACTCGCCAAGAGCTTTACAAATGGGAGCTCAAGTGATCCTCACACTCTTTCCAGAGAGGCAACGCTATGCTTCTTTTACAGACAAGGAAACTGAGGCAGGCAGGTCAGTGACTCGCCCTGAGTCACACAGCTAGTGGCCACATCTGAACTCAGGTCTTTCTGCCACCCGGCTGCCTTCCTAGACCAGTGGATGCCTTGCCGGGTGGAACCCACTAAGAATGCCCCAACCTGAAGCCGGGCCGCCCTGGGGGGTGGGGGTGGGAGGAGGGGAGGTCCTGCCGGGGTTTGGCACACACGTGTCCCAAAGGAGTCCCCAGGCCGGGCCCCCGGCCCGAGGATCTCCGGGTGGGGGCCTCCAGCCTCCCCCCCCCCGCCCCCAAGAGGGAACAGGGATCCAAAGAGATTAAAGGGCGGCTCCAAGGTCAGCAAGGTTGGAGGAAGAACGCCCGGCCCAGGGGAGAGAAGGCACAGGCTGGACCGTGGACCGGGTCCTCGCCACCCCAAAGGGCCACAGAGCCCAGACCCTCCCCCGGTCCTCCTACAGGCTCTGAGGGGCGGGACTAGGAGAGGCCCCGCCCCCTGGGCGCGAGCGCCCCACGCTCCCTTCCTCCCCCCCAACACAGAGAAGCAGGGATGGCCGAAGATAACTGCCCGCCCCCACTCACTTGTCTCCGCGCTCCCCACAGGCGGCTCTTCTCTTTTAAGGATGGCAGTTCCGGGAGAACTGAGGTGCCGGTGGAGAGCGTCAAGGAATCGGCCCCTTCCCTGGGCGCAAAGAGGTAGACGGGTCACCAACCCCACGCGGGCCGCCATAGCCGCTTATTGCCGGAATGGGGGAGGGGAAAGTAACAAAGAGGAAGGGTCAGGAGTCGTGGTGCGCATGCGCCCTCTGGTAACCCGGACGGAGCATCGCGTGGGTCAAACGCGCGAACGTTATTCCCTTCTGAATGAAGAGATCGCTGCAGCCTTGAGGAAATGCTTCCCTAAGATCCGTGAAGGTCACTTCCCTCTGCTCCTTGACCAGGGTCCTGAGAAGAAAAAGGCCAAGCCTCACGCCTTATTCCTCACCCCCCCGCCCTTATTCCAAGATTTATGAACCAAGTGGCAATATTAAGAAATCCACCCAGAACATGATACTGAATTGTGTTGAGCGGGGGGGAGGGGGGGTCGGGGCGGGGCGCTACCCCGGCTCCCGTAGGCAATGACGTCATTGCGCTGGATGAGCTCCCTGCACGTATGCGCACTGCCGTCATCTGAAGCCTGGGGAGCGAGCACGCGTGCCAGAGTAAGGGGCCCTGGGTTCAGATTCTACCGCAGATGCTTCCTGGCCTCGGTCAGGATACAGGTATCTGTCTATTCTAGCTTATGCGTAGGATTCAATGAGATGATACATGTAAAGTTCTTAGCAAACCTCAAACTGCTACATAGGTGCTTTGTCATTTATTATCACTATAACCATCAACAATGCAATGGAGTTCTGACAATTATTAGTACAGCTATGCATTATTTCTTATTAACAGTACTTGTTACAATAACTACGCATAGTTATTGCAGTGTTAATATAATCATATATAGTGATAATTATTTATAATGGATAGAGCACCAGCCTCGGAGTCAGAAAGATGTGAGTTCAAATCCAGCCTCAGACACTGGCTAGCTGTGTGACCCTGGGCGAGTCACTTAACCCATATTGACCTCAGTCTCTCACTTGTAAAATGAGGACACACTAGAGAAGGAAATGGCAACCCGTTCCAGTATCTCTGCAGAGAAAAGCCCAAATGAGGCCACAAACAGTCAGACCCAGAACAGCATAACTATTTATTAATAATGTAGTATTATTTCCTACTAGTATAATTTCTTACTATAGCTATTAATACATAATTTCTTCCTGTTTATTATATTTATTAATAAGGCATTTCTTACTAATGTTTATCACTATTAACTATTAATAATGTATTATTTCTTACTATTAATAGTTATTGTTATGATTTATTAGTAATCTGTTGTTGCTGCTGCTGCTGCTACTGCTGCTACTAATACTACTACTTCTACTACTACAATTGCCAGGCAGTGTGCTGAGGAAACAAAGGCAAAAAAACCACCCCTGTCCTTCAGGAGTTCACACTCCGATAGAGAGCAGCCATGTACAGACAAAATCTAGACAGGTTAAATTGGGAGTGGTATCAGAAAGAAACATTAAAAAAAAAAAAAACAAGGGGTTGGGTTATTATCCAGGTGTTGAAAGCCAAATAGGATTTTATATTTGACTCTGGAGGTAATAGGAAGTTATCAGAGTTTATTTAATAGAGGGGTGATATGGTCAGACCTATGCATTAGGAAACCCAATTTGCTCTCTGAGTAGAGGCTGTGAAGAGTCCAACCATCAGGCATTAGTCGGGCATTAAGAGATGTGGGATTATACCCGTAGAGTTCCATTGTCCAAAGAAAGGGTGGTACATAGGAGATGACAGCACATGACAGCTGATTGGTAGGGTGGGGTGGGGGCAGGCAGAGGGGGGTGACAAAGAATGAGGTGTGAAGGATGACGCCTAAAGTAAACAACACTTCTATTATCAGCTCAAACATTCTGTTAGTTAGCAATAGCAAATAGCAAATGTGTTGGCTTGTGTACTGCTGCCCGGAATAACAAAAAATGGGGGGGAACCCATCTCTCCTCCTTAGTCATGGGATCATTTCACGTGCTAGACACAGAACTAATATGGATTTAGCATGGGAACCCTCCACTTAGAAACGAGGATTCTGAAGGCTGACCAATAATCACCATAAATGATGTGGCCTAACTAATTAGTGCAGCCCTCGAGCCCAGAAGAGGCAGGGAGTGTAGGAGTGGATGGAGTGATTGACTTGGGATCAGAGAGGTCTGAGATTGAAATCTTCCCTCCCACACTTACTATCTGTGTGACCCTGGACAGCTTCTTAACCTCTCAGCCTCAGTTTTCTCATGTGTAAAATGGGGATGATAATGGCACCTACCTCACAGGGTTCTTGTTGTAAAGTGCTGTGTAAATATTAGCTATTATCATTACTCCTTGAATCAGAGTGACAGTGAGAGGGGTGGGAAACAAAGGGAAATGGGTCAGCTTTTCAATAAACTACTGTATGCAACTGTGCACACCCAAGGTCAGTGAAGTTCCCAGCAAACCTCAGAGAGCAGGAACCTGAAACACAGTGAGACTATGCTAAATAAAACTGCCTCTTCAAGGCTAGCAGGACCAGAAAATGGGGCTATTGATGTTGACCAGAGCCTGTGTATTTTTCTATAAATACCTTGAACTTTATGACTCTAAAAGTTTACTTTAAAAAAATGGTAATTAAAAAACATGGTAAATAAATAGAAGTGTAAATGGAGATAAAGACAATGGTTATTCAACACTTATTTTGAACATAGGTTATGAGATATACAAAGTAGTAAAAGAAAGTCTCACTCAAGAAACTTGATTCTATTTGGGAAGAACTCATAAATCTGATAACTGATCTCTTCTGCTTTCGATATTAGGCAGGATAAGGTTTTTAGTGAAAGCCTTTAAATGAGTGTATTTTATAGGAACTCATGTGTATTCAGGTAAAGTTAAATAATCTCTTCTCCAGTTGATAAAATAGTCAAAGGATATGAACAGGCAGTTTTCAGAGGAAGAAATTAAAGATATCTATAAACATATGAAAAATGCTCTAAATCTCAATTGATTAGAGAAATTCAAATCAAAACAACTCTGAGGTACCACATCTCTCCAGTCAGATTGGCTAAGATGACAAAACAGGAAAATGATAAATGCTGGAGAGGATGTGGAAAAATTGGAACACTAATGCATTGTTGGTGGAGTTGTGAACTTATCCAACCATTCTGGAGAGCAATCTGGAGCTGTGCCCAAACAGCTATAAATAAGTGCATAACTTTTGACCCAGCAATACCACTTCTAGGGCTATATCCCAAAGAGCTTATATAAGTGGGAAAAGGACCTGTTTGTACAAAAATACTTATAGCAACTCTTTCTGTGGTGGCAAAGAATTAGAAATCAAGGGGATACCCATCAATTGGGGAATGACTGAACAAGTGTGGTATATGAATGTAATGGAATACTATTGTGCTGTAAGAAATGAGGAGCAGATGGACTTCATAATAACCTGGAGAGACTTGTATAATGCTGAGTGAGGAGAGCAGAACCAGGAGAACTTTGTATACAATTGCAGACACAGCTTACGTGTGATAACTAACTTGGATAGACTGGGCTCCTTTCAGCAGTACAAGGTTATAAGATAACTCCAAAGGACTCATGATGGAAAAGGATATCCTCATCCAGAGAAAGAACTACAGAGCCTGAATGCAGATTGTAGCAAACTACTTGCTCTTTTTTTCTGTTTTGTTTTGTTACTTCTTTCTCATTGTTCACTCCACTGTTTATAATCTTTCTGTTCAACTTGACTAATGTTTAATATGAAGGTATTTGTTGATCCTATATTTGATTGCATGCCATCATGGGGGCGGGGAGGGAAGGGGAGAAAATTTGAAACTCAAGGGACTGTGGAACTGAATGTTGTAAACCAAAAGTAAATAAATAATTTTTTTTAAGTTAATCTCATTTTATTGACACAATCACTTTATGAAATGATTGCTATTTTTCATTTTTTTTTAAAGCAATTGGGGTTAAGTAACTTGCTCAAGGTTACACGGCTAGTCATTATTTATGTGTGGGTGCTCATTTTCTGAGGCCAGATTTGATCTCGGGTCATCCCAACTCCAAGGCCGGCACTCTTACTCACTGTGCCACCTAACCACCCCTATTTTTCATTTTTAACACTTTATGGGTATTATTTCATTTGATGATCAAAACAGCTCTGTGTGGGATACAGAGACCCTAACCCAAAATTGACTACTCCGAGACTTCTCAAAGTGAAGGTAGAAAGTTTTATTAGAATCTCGAGAGAAGCGGGCGGTCAGTCTCTGGGAAATCCAGGGAGAGGAGGCCGCCCCACAGAAACAGAAGCTGGGTTAAATAGACAAGGATTACCTGCCCTTCCCAAACATTAACCTAATTATTACTAATGAGGCTCTAATTTTGTTAGATAATATACATAATACAGGAGATCCACTATGCAAGCGCAATAACAACCTCAAAATACTGAACCCCCTTCAGTCCAACCTAGATGTGTCATTATGTGGGCCTGAGTGTCCCAAGGCCTCTGTCTGCTTTCTGATTAGTCAAATCCACCTGCTGCTGCCAGCTCCTTTTATTCTACATTATTTCATTTTTAGTATTATCTAGGAGTTCTCTGGGAACTGGGAACTCAATTTCTTCCCAAGGCTAATGTCTGGTACTTTTTATCAGTGTTGTATCAGCAATTCTTGAAGTTCTATAGAAACTTAACCCTTCACTACCTCTCACATTACCATTCCTTTCCCCAAACTAAAAACACCTCTAATTTGGTCTCAATAGTTAATCCAATCAATTGTATTAATACTCAATAGCTCTTACATTACCTTGAAATAAACAATGACTTACGTGTGTGTGTGTGTGTGTGTGTGTGTGTGTGTGTAGGGAAACAATACTGAATTTAGTTACAAAATATAAGGAATTAATAAGAATGTATATATGGTGTTCAGAATGGGGAAACTTCACTGCATGTTATCCCTCATAGCTCTGTGAGGTGGATGCAGTTTTTATGTGTTATGTAATCTTCTCTACCCCTCCTTCCCCTCTACTATTCCCTCCTCCTCCAACAATGTGCTATTATTCTGTTTTCTACCTGTGTCTGGTAGATCATGTGGAAGGTATAAGGCACCAACTTCAAGCCATATGAGTCTTATTTGCTGAGAGTTTTCTAAGTGACTTCGAAGCTAAAAAGCATGCATTTAACTGACTGGCCTTGGAAGAGGGACCTGGCTGCTTTTACTTCTCCAGCATTTCCTTCCTTAGCCTCTGTCCTGTGAGACTACTGAGATGGCAGCTGATGTCTTCTTCTACAGTACTTTGGGGGAGTGGGATAGTAGGGGAAGAGATGGGATTAAAATACCTAGATATCAGTAGGTGTGAACTAGTGCCATAGAAGAGTGGGCATTGGAGTGGGTCTGGTAAGGTTCCAGCTTGGTTGTATGGTCAGCCAGTGCCAGCAGAGGTGAAGTATAATGTGGCTAATTAGCAGTATTTTGTCCCAAAGAGGCTTGAATACTGTCTCCCAGCAGAATCCACTGGTAGTAATAATATACTGAGCCCTGTTTAAATCATTCTGTTGATACATACTATTCCCTTAGACTTATTGTTGCTTTCTCTGTGAGAATAAATTACCTGCCCTATGCTTGACTTTTATTATTCATTGAGTACCTCTTATATAGGTACCTTTGACTTTCAAACTATAGCCACAAATATTAATATAATTAGCAGTTTTCCTGAGAATGATGAGCCCATAAATGTGAGCCTAGGAAGCCTGCTGGTGCTATTGGGAAGCTGGACTTCCTTAGTACCAAGCCGGAGCAAACCTCAAAGGCTAGGTAAAGGCCAGGAACTGAAGTAGACTGCCAGCCTGAGGCCCACAGTCAAGGCTTGCCTCTAGCATCCATGCTAGATTTGTATACTCTCTCCAACACAGGCAGATAACCTTTGGACCCCCAACTGTGAGTGCTCCACAAGGTTCTGTCTTAAGGCTCTCCTCGCTCTACACACTCTCCTGGTAACACCATAAGCTCCTCTGGCTTTAACTGTCATTGTCTCTTCGTAGATGACTCTCACATCTATGTATAAAATCCTACTTTGTCCCAAGTTGCATGTTGGACATTTCTCATTCAACATGTCCAAAACTGAACTCTATCTTCATCCCCAAGCCTTCCTCATGTCTATACTTCCCTGTTTCTTTCAAAGGTACCCACCATCCTCGAAGTGCCCCAGGTTAAAAATATTAGCATCATCTTCGTCTCCTCACTCTCCTTCCCCCATATAGCCAATAAACTGCCAAATCTTGTCATTTTGTGCTCCATGAGATGTCTGGTCCCATCTAACCTCTTCTTGCTACTCATACACACACACATACACCCCTTAGTTCAAGCCCTTATCACCTCTCACCTAGATTGTTGCAACAGCTTCCTAATTGGTTTCCCTGACTCATGTGTCTCACTTCTCCAGTCCAGCCTACACACTGTTGTTACCAAAGTAATTTTCCTTAAATGCAGGTCTGACCAAGTGTCTCCTCTACTCAGTGACCTCCAGTGATTTCCCATTGCTTCTAAGATAAAATACAAACTCTTCTGCCTAAGTTATAAAGGCCTACACAGACAGGCTCCAAGCTGCTTTTCCAGCCTCATTGGAAATTAACCTCCTTCCTGTATTGTGAGGCAGCCAAATTGACTCTCTCTCTCTCTCTCTCTCTCTCTCTCTCTCTCTCTCTCTCTCTCTCTCTCTCTCTCTCTCTCTCTCTCTCTCTCATTCCCTCCTTATGTTCTTGAAACCTTTGTTCTTGAAAATGTACTTCAGTTACCATCTCTACATGAAGTCTTTCTTGATTCACCCAATTGATAGTGTCTTCCCTCCAAAATGGCCTGGTGTACTACTTTGTATTTGTTCTATTTATTCACTATATATTTATGTTGATTATATATGTTCCTGCTGCTTCCCCCATTAGAATATAAGCCCTTTTAGAGTAGGGATTGTTTTGTTCTTTGTACTGGCATCCCACCAGCTTAGATAGATAGCATAATGCATGGCATTTAATATATGCTTGTTGCTTGATTGATTGATGTAAGTGACCCACCTGTTGTCTCTCAATTGAATTTCCTAGTTTAAATGACTTACCTTTGTATATCTCCTCCATTGCTTTGCTTACAGTCAGAACTTAAGAAACATTTCCTTGAAAATAGTTGACTTTGTATATTCTTTGAATAATAGAGTATGACTTTTAAAATATTTAATACCTTGTAAACTTTCAAGAGGTTGCAGTAAATCTAATTACACTAATTTGAAATTTGGCTAGATAGGTTTACTTTTATGTTGTCTACAAAAGAAACCTTTGCAAAGGACATTTAAGGTACAAACATTTGCAAATACTTAAGCTATATAAAGTTTTAAAGCCTTGAAAATCATCCTTCAGCTCTTTAGAAGCAGGGGTTCTCATACAATTAATTGATAAAATAATTATACATTACCTTAACTCCAGTGAAACCACATTTTAAAAATTGTATAACATATTTTTTTTACTTATCAGATTGTCTTACTGGAACAACTAGTTCAGATCTGTGAGATTTTGCTTGCATCAATTCATTTTCATCTGCTGCTTGCTATCCTTCAGTTTGGGATATTCAAACAAATAGAGCTTAATTTTAGTCCAGGTTTTCTTTTGCTTCATATTATGGCAATTAATGTTGGTCTCCTATAAAAACTATGCATCTGATTTGGATCTATATCATGCCCACCCTCTCTCTCCCAGTAAGGCTATTGCAATGCTCCTATACAGTATTTGACAAGTGGCATAGTCACTCTCCTAAACTCATTACTAAGCCTTGGGTTTCCTTACCCTGCCCACAGTTCTGCCCTGGGGCCCAGCCAAAGAAATACTTAGTCTTAATCTCAGCATGCCAATCTCTATCATTCACCTGTCATTCAGGCTCAGAAATTGCTAGGAATTTAAACACTCAGAAAAGTGCCAAAGTGATTTCTCACATATGAATTGTGAAAGAATCTAGATGGAGACATTGTCTTTATGCCTTTTCCTGTAGATATAAACAACACCTCAAATTGCAGATAAAATACAACTGTTCCTAGAGAGTGAGTGGCCCTTTCAGTTATGGTCCATCCATTCCAATGAAGCTTGAATCATCATAGGATCTTAGATTTAGCTCTGGAAGAAACCTTAGAGATCCTGGAGTTGATCCTTTTCATTCTACAGATATGGAAACTAGGGCCTTAGGAGGTTAAGTGACTTGCTTAATTAAGGGCCTGATTTGCTGCTTGCTTACAGCAAATCCTTTGTTCTTGAAGAGGACCAAGACATCAGGGAGGTGATGCCATGACAAGAAAGTGAATTGAATTACATTGAGGGAGGGCTATGCAAAGTCACCAGCCTTACTTCCTCCTCCAAAGCCATCTGGGTCTAGTGGCCAGATATCTATCAGGACAACTGGAGATGCCAAGATGCAGTGGGGGACCTTGGCTTTTTCAAGCTAAGTTCTTTAACAGGTGTCAGTTTGACTCAGGCAACACCCATTCCATGATTAAGGCTTAATAAGAAATGAGGCAGAGAATGGCCTCTTAAAAAAAAAAAAAAGATCTGGGAGGGGAAGGCTCTCAGAGTTTCTGTCAAAACAAAAACAATTTCTATTTATATTCACTCTGAGCCACTCGGGGCCCAAATATTGACCAAGTAGGGCTTGGTCTGTGACTTATTGTTGGCCAACCAATTAGAGCAAATGGAAGAGCTAGTACTGACTCTGCTACTTTACTGCCCCTGTGAGCCTGGGCAAGTACAAAACCTTTCTTTGAGCGAGAATTTCCTCTTCTAAAATTAGGGGGTTGAATTTAATCTCTGAGGCCCCTTCAGCTCCAAATCAATGACCTTATGTTCCCATGAGTCTAGTCGTACCAGGTCTCTCAGACTGCAAAGAATCACAAGAGAAGAAGCAACGGCTATCAGCTTACTGAACTTCCTAGATCAGGGGTGGAGAATCTTTGGCCTCAAGGCCACAATCTACCCTCTAGGTCCTCAAGTGCCCTTTGACAGAATCCAAACCTCACAGAACAAATCCCCTTAATAAAAGGTTTTGTTCCGTAAAACTTGGACTCGGTCAAAAGGCTGCACCCAAGGACCTCGGAGGCCACATGTGGCCTCAAGGCTGCAGGTTCCCCACCCCTGCCCTAGATACCTACAAAATTAGTGGCTAAACAAGGTTAGGAAGAACACAGAAAGGAAAATAAGAGAAAGTATTTAACCAATAAGCATATATTATGCACCTCCAAATTGCAGCTATATAGCACAGCACCAGGTTTTAAGTCAGGAAGACCTAAGTTTGAATCTACTCTCAGACAGGAATTAGCTGTGTGACCCTGGGAAAGTCACTTAATCTCTGTCTGCCTCAACTTCCTCAACTGTAAAATGGGGATAGTAACAACACTTAACTCCAAGGGTTCTTGTGAGGATCAAATGAAATAATGTTTGTAAAGTATTTTTCTCAGTGCCTGGTACATCGGTGCTATATAAGTGCTTCATCCCTTCACTTTCCCTCTTAGGCACTGGGGATACAAAGGCAAAAAAAAAGTCCTTGATTTCTAGGGGCTGAAATTATAGTGGGGAAAACAACATGTATGTGTGTGCCTAAATATAAAAAATATAAACAGGAAACACAAGAGATCCCTGCATCATCTTTCTCCCTACTTTAATACACCCTCCACTCAATTATCAAAGTGTTTTTTCTAAAGCACAGGTCTGATCAATAAACTCTAGTGACTCCCTCTTAATCTACAGGACTAAGTAGAAAATCCTGTTTGGTGTTCACAGTCTTCCATAACCTTTCTACCTTCCTGTTCTCTTACATTCTTCTGCCCTCTATGTAGTCTACAATTCACTGGCACTGACCACTTTGCTTTCCCTCTCAGGAAATACTCCATCTCCCAGCTCTGTGCATTTTCATTGGCTGTCCCCAAAGCCTACAGTTCTCTTTCTTCTGGTCTATGTCTTGTCTTGTCTATGTCCTTCAAGTAGAATGTAAGGGTTATAGGATTTAAAGATCTTCCATGCCCCATTGGACTTGCTGACATAGCAGGAAGGGGCGGGGCAAGAGGAAGAGGAAGTAAAGCTAGAGTTCTGGTGGGGACTGTTGGTGGCCACAGCAACAGCAGTAACTGCTGAGGTAGAGGTGGAGGCCCAAACCTTTTTTTGAGCCAGCCAGAATTTCTGCTAAGGACTCTTGTTGGGGACTGCCAGGAACTGGAACTGCGGGGTGCCGGAGCTGTTGTGAGCATGCTTCCTGGACACTGAGCAGTTGCTGTGAGTGGGGAGAGAAGGACCTTTGCCTGAAGTAGCCTGTTCTGTTTTGAAGGCTTGAGAATGTGGTTGGTTACTACATTAACTACTTGTGCCAATTTCATAACTACTCTGATGGCTTTGACTTTCTGGTTTTGGGACTCAGTTATTTGGTATTTTAATAAATGTTCTGGCTTTATCCCCCATATAGAGAGCCTGATATATTTTGTGATTAATAACCACATAAGCCTATTTATAATTGCCATAGGCATAGTGAATATTGCATTGTTAATACACTTCTGTAAGAAGTCTTTTCTGTACCCCTTAATATTAGTGCCTTCTTCACCCTACAGGAGAGTGGGGGGAAGGGCGATGAGAGAGGGGATGATGGAAGGGAGGGTGGAAGGGAAGGGGGGAGGGAAGTTGGAAGTACCCACTTGTGAAAAGGGACAGGATCAAAGTAGGGAATAGACCAAGTGGGAGGTGGGATAGAAGGGAGGGAAATATAGTCAGTCTTTTACAAAATATCTACTGTGGTAATGTTTTGCATAGTTACACGTGTACAACATATACTGAATTGCTTATCTTCCCAGTAAGGGTGGGTGACAAGGGAGGAAGGGAATGAATCTGGAATTCAAAGTTTTAAAATGAAATGTGTAAAAATGTGTAAATACTATTATTAATACTCTTTTGCATATAATTGGGAAATAAGATGTACAGGCATTGGGGCACAGAGATTCACCTTGCCCTATTGGGAGAGTCGAGGGGGGTATGGGAAAAGATATGGGAGAAAGCAGATTCGATGATGGGGATATCCTGTGGGACTGCTATTCTGGGGTGGGGGGTAGGGAAAAAATGGGGGAAAAAGTTGTGACTCAAAATCTGGCAGAAATGAATAATGTAAACCACAATTTAATAAAGCACTTGGGAAAAAAATATTAGTGCCTTCCCCATCACCTTCAATTTTATCTTGTATATATCTTTGTATATAGTTATTTGCATGTTATCTACCCATTATACTTTGAACTCCTTGTGAGCAGGGGCTATTTTGCTTCTTAACATAGGGTTTGACACACAGCAGATACTTAATAAATGCTTGTTCACTTGGCCTTGTAACTCCAGGGGAGGCACTGAGTGGCTGGAGGGATGGTTGGGGGCTTGGTTATGTTCCACCTCTCTCAAGAGAATAGGAGCCTGTGACTTCTATTCTTCCTCACTTCCAAGAAGTTTGTGATCCCTGAGATAATTTATAATCTACCTAGCTGATTTAGAGCTTTTCTTTTTGCTATTAGGTAGGGAGCAGAGCCATAAAGAGCTAGGTGGTCCAGCAGGAGAATGAGAAGTGATCTTTTCTGAAGAATACTGGACTCCCTTTTGCCTTTCAGGGTTCCCTAGTTCTCAACACAATAAACCACTTCCCTTTAGTCTGTGGCAAACAGTGGCTAGGTCAGAGTCTTCCCTGCTTTCAGCTGAATTGGGGAATTATTGCTTGGGATCTATGTTTGTAAAATCAATTTGTAAAACCAGTCTGTAAAATCACACTTCCACCTCCCCAATCTCAAAGCATTAACTCTGTCCCTTCCACCTGCCAGCACTCTGCCCAGCAACAATTCATGAACTGTTTATCTCTGCTTGGAACAATAACAAGCTACCTATGAATCTTTCACTAAACCATCTATAAACATTTTAGCTTAGGCAAATGTTATCTCCCCTAGTAGAGTGGCCAGCTGCACCCATGAATCCTTCAATGGCCTATCTATAGGTTAACTCCTTAGCCAATTATATGCATACTGAGTCTCCATTAGCCTTGGTTCCCAACATCCATCTTGTCAAACATGATACTGATGGGTGGCAGACTGGGCACTTCTCAGTTAGCTCTGACCACTAGCTGACTTAGTGACATTTCAGGACTAAAACCACACCTCCAGGTAGCCCCACCTTGGGCTATTTCCCAGTGAATTATGGGCAATACGCCTGTGCAGTTGATATTAAAAGTGTATGTTCCTTTAAGCACTGACCACTCCTTAACTCCTCCCTAATCCCACCCATGCTCACCTAGTTAGCATAATTGACACCTGATTTACTACTATGACTCCTTAAAAACTATGCCAATGTCAGTTTTCAGGTTCCATAAGAACCCTTGCCCCTGTGCTGTACAGCGTAACAATAAACTTTATGGTCTCAGCTTCAAAGTTTGCTTGAGCCTGGTGAATTCTTTCCAGACTGAATGGCAGAGTTTCTGGTCACTGATAGTGATCAGAGTCCTGGTAGGACCTATTACCCTTCCCCCATCAGTACCAGACACACTGGGGAAATTTGCAGTGGGAGAATCCACTTTCCATGGCTCAAATGAAACATTACCACATACCATGCCAATTGTGATGCTATAGAAAAAGCAAACACAATAACATAAGGACAAAAGGAAACTACTCAAATGACTTAAGCCTGTTCAGTTGGCTGCCCTGGTTTCACTATGCATTAGTAAAGGTTTCAGTTTCCAATTTTACTGTTTTTCAATTGAAAGAAAAAAGAATTCAACTCTTGATCACCAAGGTCAAGAATCCAGAGCCTCATTTCTTTTTTTTTCCTACCTTGAAAAAGCTAACATTTGCACGTTGAGCTATTTTCCCTATATGTTCAAGATATTCTGTAGCTTCTTTCTAAAGAAAAAAAAATGCCATGAAAGTTACATAGATACCATCTCATGAATCACAGATATTAATGGTAGAGTTACAAAGATAGTATAAAGTTAGATTGTTGTTGCTTGGAAAGGAAGCCTCACACTACAGTGAAAATGTCATTAGCCTGAGAGTCAGGAAACAGCATTGCAATGGTGGGAAGCTGCTCACTCACTGACTCTCTCTTCTCTAATGGATAATTGGGATTTGGGAATGGGGTGGATTAGAATTCTAAAGTCTCTCAAAGTTCAAAAGTTTTCAGCTAGTGTTTATGTGGTGCCTTAAAGTTTGCAAAGCACTTTTGAAATATCTCATTTGATCCATCCTCACAATGACCCTAGGAAATAGGTGCTGTTATTGTCCCTATTTTATACAGGAGAAAACTGAGACAAACCAGTTAAATTATTTGCCTAGAGTCATACTCTAGTAAGTGTCTAAGGCTGATTTGAACTCAGGTCTTCCTGACATGAGGTCCAAGATGCTATCTGACGCAACCTCGCTGTCTCAAGGTCAGCTCAATCATGGACAATCCAATAAACAAAGACTAGTAACAGATATTCTATATGTTGTAGGGGAATGGCCAATAAAAGCTCATCCTCAGAGTATGATGAACATGGTCTGCCTGGCTCCAGACCTCATGGGTAGGCTTTGGTGAGCCCACTTCTGGAAGTTTTTAAGGATGGGTAATGGAAGATTGTTGATCAGTACAGATTGTGGATTGGGAGTAGGGGAGAGAGGAGAGGTGGAACTCAATCTTTTTTTCTTCCCCAGTGTCTGGCAAGGATAAGTTGCTCTGGGCCTCTGCTTAGGGAGGAGCCTTAGATCCTCTAATGCCAGGAGAAGGCATGAGGCCCCAACACATGGCCCTGCTGCTGTTGAGGGAGGTAGCAGCTAGTGCCAGTGGGCTACCCTTCGGTAGACCCAAAGCTGAAAGCACTTGGCTCTGCCATTTCCTTGGATCTTTTATGTCTTGGGCAAGGAATACTGGAGACGGAATGGATAAGGCTTTGACCTTGGGAGTTTTGAAAGGCTAGGAAAGACCCCAGAAGTCTGGGAGCTGGCATCTACTGCATCCATGCAGAGGCTCACAGCAGCTTGTCCCTCTTATGGACACCCTTGAAGGAGTTGCTGGTAGATACTCTCTCTTCTGGCTTAAGTCTGTTTCTTCACTACCAGGTGATCAGACTATGAATAGTCATACCTATACAAGCTCTGACAAGGAGAGCAGTGCCCTCTATTGTATCATAAGCTTCCAGAAGCAGTCTCACCAAACCTTCCCATGTGGTTTGGGAGCAGACAGGGCAGGCATGTTCTAAGAATAGTGCTCCCATTGCCCAGGGTCCCCTTTGATATAAAAACTATAACCTGCCACATAGGGATTTTCGGGAAATATATATAAAGTTGAACAGGATAGTAACAAAAGTGCTCTTCTTGGGGGTGGCTAAGTGGCACAGTGAATAGAGCACCAGCCCTGGAGTCAGGAGGACCTCAGTTCAATCCAGCCTCAGACACTTAACACAAAACTAGCAGTGTGACCTTGGGCAAGTCACTTAACTCCAGTTGCCCTACCTTACCCCCTCCCTCAATAAAGGAAAAAAAAGTGCTCTCCTTGTCAGTGTCCTTTTCTGATTTCCTTCTGTTCTCTTTCTATTTCACTGAGTCTCTTTCATATCTTCACTTTATTCTGTGCAAACCTCTCATCATCATAACTAACCCATATATGCCAGACACTATGCTAAGCATTTTTACCAATATTATCTCATTTAATCCTCACAACAACCCTGAGAGTTAGGTGCTGTTATTATCCCCATTTTACCGGAGGTAACTGAAGTAAACAAGATGAGGTCACTTCAGCACTCTCCTGTGCCACCGAGCTTCCCCATTATTACATTATTGTGTATCACCTCCCCCTTCCCACCACAATGACTATGCCTATACATATATGTTTCTTACTATATTTCTAGCCCATCCTGTCTCTACCAAAAGGTAGGAGACATGCTTCATTCCTAGTCTTCTGAAGTCATGCTTGGTCACTGCTTTTATAGTTTTAAATTGTAGCCTCTCCATATAAACTCATCTCCAGTGTTTGACTCATATCTCACAATATTGTGAAGAAAATGTTTTGTAAACCTAAAAATTATGTCAGTGTGAGCTGTGTCTATATACTGAACATGAACGGTGAACGGTAGAGTCAGTACTCCTGGACAGTGAGTAAATTCCCTTTGTCTTGCCTCTTTACTGGCCCACTGATGAGGCCTTGGGCCACAACTCACATAATTAATGACTTGACATCTCAGAAAAAGTCCAAGTTCCCATGTCCATTGTGATCCCCTGGATTTGGCCCTTAAAAAGTAGATATTGGGCTTGGTATCTAGAGGGAGGTTTGTGAATCCTCTTGAAAATCATATGCACTGAGGAGCCACTGTCATTTGGAGACCCAAGAGAATAAACTGGACCCAGAGGCAGAGAAATAAACACACAGAGAGGACACAAGTCACCTGGACTTGGAGAAACATCTGTGCAATGATAGCCTCTACAGGGAGACATATATACCTAATTGCTACAGCCAATGGAGACATAGAATGAGATTCTGTGCCTGAGTAAGAGATTACAGGAAAGAAAGATAGGGACTTCCTGGCTCATATCTGAAGAGAGGCCTAAAGGCTCTCCTTAAAAAGAACAGGTAAAAGCAGCCCAGGCCTCTCTTTTTACTCATCTGAAGTTCAGCAGACTGTTAGAGAATACCACTTTTCTAAAAGAAGAGAGAGTTCTTGACTGTCTAGGGGATCAGGTATGAGCCCATTTTGCATTTTCTATTGAATCAAATAAAATTGCTCTGTACTTGGTACCTTATGAGCCTAAATGCTTTTAGGGGAACTGAGAGTTCTCTTAAGAAGAAACAGAGCTAAATTCTTCTCTTTGCAGAGGAAAACCAAGGCATAGACATGATCCAAAGGGAGGCTGCAAGAGCCTCCTAAATGTCAGGGTATAAGGTACAATTACCACACTATTTTCATGTATTTTCACACCAGAAAAGAAGTGAAATAACACTAATACTATTTATTCCACTATCTTAAGGCATAGAGCTTATTAGTATCTTAGTGTCTTTTTTTTAATGATCAACAAGTGTTATCTATGGGAAAATATTATTCCCAAAACTAGTCTTGATTTTTTTTTAAAGTCTTGTTTGGGCTTTTCTTTTTTTTTTTCTTTTGCTTTTTTTTAATTTGGGGGTAAGAGAAAAAGGTGTAATTAACAGAGTTCCCAAAAAGAAAAGGAAAAAAGAAACAATGCTCATTTTTTTTTTAATGAACAAAAGATAACAGAAGAAAGGTCAGAAGGATAGAGAAGCAGGATAACTTTGAAAGTTGTTTTTCACTGTATTATGGGTTAATAATTAATCTTAATTAATTAATAGGACTCTTCCACCTCTACAAGGAAGAGCAGGTTACTTTTATTTATTTACCTATCTATCTATCTATTCATTTATTTATTTTTTGTTAGCTTTATCTAGATCTGAAAAGGTTGCATTAAGCTTTCTGCAGTATTACATTTTACTATGTCTCCTTGTAGCTCATTTAGCTTTTCCTTTAAGTATTTAGATAATATATAGATAGATATATAATATATATATTATATATATTACATATATATATAATATATATATGGAGAGAGAGAGACAGAGAGAGAGAGAGGAGGGAGGGATGGAGAGCATTATTTCATTGTTTATGGCTCTTATCAGCATAAAGTAGTTTCATTGTTTAAGTCATTTGTTGTTGTTGTTGTTGTTTTGGTTATTTGGTTGGGTTTTGCTGTTGCTTTGTTTGAGATCAAGATAGCTAGCCTGGCTTTCCCCCTCACTTATTTTGTGTTTGAAAAGACTGAAAGGCAACCACTGAAAACAAGGCATTTTAGCTACTTCACAGTTCTGCTTGGAGTCATTCCTATTTAATTGTGTTAGGAGAAATAGAAGTGAAGTACCTTTGTCCTAGTGCCATGTAGACAGCCTAGATGCATGCTAATAAGTAGAACATTGCGGTTAAGTTTTTGCTGCATGCCAGTGCTGATTTGCACAATTTATAACGGTTTTTTGTGTTTTAATATATTTTTTATTTATTGCATTAAATATTTCATAATTACATTAAAAAATGTAACATTCATTTAAAAAATTTGAGTTCCAAATTCTCTCCCTCCCTCCTGCCAGTCCCCTAACTCTTGAGAAGGCATGTGAAGCCAGGCAAAACATGATTTTGTAATAACCATGTTGCAAAAGAAAACACACAAAACCCTCCCAAGAAAAATAAAGTGAAAAAGTATGCTTAAGTCTATGCTCAGAGTTCATCAGTTCTCTCTCTAGCATTTTTCCTCATGGGTCCTTTGGAATTGTCTTGGATCATTGTCTTGATTAAAGGAGCTAAGATTTTTACACTTGATCATCTTACAATATTGCTATTAACGTGTAATTAGTGTTCTAATTAGTGTTCTCCTTTTCTGCTCATTTTGTATGAATTCATATAAATCTATCCAGGTTTTTCTAAAACCATCCTGCTTATCATTTCTTTTAGTAGAATGCCATTCTATCACAAACATATACCACAGCTTATTCAGCCATTCCCCAACTGATGGGCATCCCCTCAATTTCCAATTCTTTGCCACCACCAAAAGAGCTGCTGTAAAAGTTTTTGTAGACATATGTCCTTTTAATTTTCTTTGATCTCTTTGGGGTACAGATCTACTGAGGAGTGGCATTGCTGGGTCAAAGGGTATGTGCAGTTTTGTTGCCCTTTGGGCATAGTTCCAAATAGTTCTCCAGAATGATTGGACTTTTTCACAACTCCAACAGTGCCAGTTAGTGTCCTGATTTTTCTACATCCCTTCCAGACTAATTGACCTCCATACACAGGGCCAGTTGGAAGAATTTTCCTTTTCTGTCATGATAGCCAATCTGATAGGTGTGAGATGGTCAATTTATGGAGTTTTTCAAAATCATTTTTATAACCTTATTCCGCCCAAGCCTGGGGTGGTTTCCTGAGGAATGATTCAGTGGTACTAGCAGGTGTCTGATGGAGTGGAGGAAAGTTGAGATGTGACTCCTGATTGACAGATATGTAAGCCCTCCACGCTGCATTCCTGCATGAATGAAGAGACTTTTTTGGACAGGGAGAGGCTGAGAAGAAATTGGAGGCAGAGGGTGAGAGGCAAGCTTGACTGTGTAGCTGGCAGACACATGGGAAAGCTATCCCCCAACATGATCCTTTATTTAAAGCTGCTGAAACTCTAGTGGGAAAGAGAGAATCTTTCACACCCATCATGGTTCTCTCTCAGTTGAACTTTTATTGTCTTGCTACCCAAGGACTCACCTTTGTGTATTCATTTACCTATTGTATAAAGTCTCTAATTTTTGGAGTCTGTTTAGTGTTTTCTCTAATAAAGAGGTTTGCTAGTTTTCTGTGATTGTCTTTCATATAAGCAGCCTTTGATGGGAGGGAACTAAGCTAGTGAGAGTAAGCTGAGTGAAACAATGCATCTTCCTTTTATAGTAACCAGGGAAAGTACCTTTTATTCTGAATCTCTTAAAGAGAAAGCATAATACCCTTAGACTGCAAATATTTGAGGCATGGCAGATAGCTATAATTCTAGACTAATAACTCTCTTAGAAATAGAAGAATGAAGGAATGATGACCCCCTCTTAGCTGTGCTCAATCCTGCCTGCCCCAACCCCATGAGACTGTTTAGTCTCCTATTCTCCACAAAGATGGAAATTGAAGATGTGACAGGGTTTTCCAGATCGAAGGCCACATATCTGTCTATCTATGGCATGTGAGTGCCAGCTGTGCTTATATTAGAAGTATTCACATGTAGGTTAGGCATGTGTTAATCATTATATCATCATTCTAAAGAAATTTTCTTTTTATCTTCTTTTAAATTTTATTTTTTTTAATTAACAAGCATTCTTTTTCTCTCCTTCCTACTTCCCTCTCCCCCTCCACTGAAAAAAAAAAAGAAAATCCTTGTAACCAATATGCAGAGTCAAACAAAACAAATTCCCACGTTGGCCATGTCCAAAATTTTATATCTTATCTTGCATATTTATTCCATTATCTCTCTGTCAAGAGATGGGTAGCATTCTTCATCACTGGTCCTTTACAGTTATGGTTGATCATCACATCAATCATTGTACTGATCAGAGCTCTTAAGTCTTAAAATTGTTTATTTGGGGAAACCCATTTTCTATATACCATTAGTTTCCTGGTTTCTTAGAGGAGTTCAGAGGTCAGCAAATGATAATCTGAGTTTAGTTGTGGCTAGTTGAGCTGTGGTTATAGTTTATCTTAAAAAAAAACCATCTCAAAGGAAAGAAATAATACCTTGTTTAATTAGCTTTAAAAAAACAACAACAAAGCAACACCTGAGGTTTTTTCTCTCTATTGTTAAAGATATTAAATATTTCAGACCACTCATTCATGTGGGGATGGAAGGGTGGTGGTGACTTTTTACAAGTAAAAGATGGGTTATGTAGTCTTACTTGACCACTCTCCACAGAGCCAGCTGGGAGAATTTTCATGATGTCAAGCCACCAGGCAGCTGGAGGGCTGTGAAGGTGTATGGGTTGATGGGGAGGGGCTGGTATCTGAGTTGTTGGTTGTGGTAATGGTAAGCCACTGTTATTACTTTCTCTCCATTACATCTGTAAAAAGTACAAGTTACCCAATGGGTCAGAGACCAACTGTTGTACTATACTGTCTTTAGGAAATAGTCCTAACACAGCATCTGATGACATAGTCACCCTTAGATTGAGAAACACTGAACTAGGAGTTTTTATTTGTCAAGGGGAAGGAGGTGAAACAGAGAAGTAATTGAAGTTTTGGTTTCTGTTTGACAGTGTGGTCCAATGTCTAGGCTTTGCGGAAGTGATGGTATATATAGTAGGGTAACACAAAAGCAGATCCTTTTATTATACAGTGTTCAAAAAAATGTTATAATACTCAAATGGTTCTGTGATCTCATCAGTGTGGATGGTCCCTCCCCCAATGAATCTCACAAGCTATCCTCACCTGCTAGTCCTGGTCAGCTTTTTGTCCATGTACTCTTGTAAGTTCACCACAGGGTTCTAGCCAAACTACCAAAGGCCTTTGTTGATTTGTGTTAACCTTATGAGGATATCGGTGAACCATTAAAGATATCCTCCAGAGGGGTGGCTAGGTGGCGCAGTGAGTAAGAGCGCCGGCCTCAGAGTTGGGATGACCCGAGATCGAAACCGGCCTCAGAAAATGAGCACCCACACACAAATAATGACTAGCCATGTAACCTTGAGCAAGTTACTTAACCCCAATTGCTTTAAAAAAAAAAAAGATATCCTCCAGGTTACTTTTTCTTTTTTGGTTTTATATCTCTTTGGTGACATCTTTTATTTCAGTCCTTCTTTATAAAATTCCTTGTTTTGACATAGTGAATAATGACTAATATAGAAATATTTTACATGACTGTACATGTATAATCTATATCTGATTGCTTACCCTCTTAGGGAAGGGGGAAGGGAGGGAGGAGGTGATAGAATTTGAAACTCAAAACATTTTTTAAAAAGTTTAAAAATTGATTTAACATGTAATTGGGGGGAAATAAATGTATTTCTTTTTCAAGAGGGAGAAGTGACCTTCAGCAGCTAGGAGATCTAGGTTCGAGCTAGGGATATCCTGTAGCCACATCAATTCAAGAGCAGATTGTTATATATTCAGCATAGGCATTTATGCCTTGGGCAAATGAGACCAGTCAGGGCTTTGATGTATTGTTTTGGTGATTGTAGGTTTAAGAAAGTGATGGAGAAAATGGTAATAATGCAAATCAACTTAAAAACGCGTCCTAGGTATATTTTGTCCCACCCCCCACCCCTCGAGCTGATTGTTAAACTGTATTAGCTTCCCTCTGGTTCCTGCTCCACCTCTGACACATACTGCTTGTGTGATCTTGGGCAAAGTGACAACTTCTCAGGAAGCTCTCTAAGATTACAAGTTACAGAACAGTGACAAATATGCAGTGGCAGAAGAAGTTCTTTATACCAATGAAATCACAGGTCCTGTTCCCCTCCCCCCCAAAAAAGGTGCAATATAGACAGAAAAAAGGGCATTGACATTGACTATAATAATTTCATATAGAAATTTAACTGCTATGAACCAGTTGCACTTATTAGGTGAATGAAAGAGCTTTCAAAGCACTTATTCAGCAAGTAATGGATTTACTTGCTAAAGAAATACGGCAGCCTAGGTAATTTTGGTTCAGAAAAAAAAGCAAGGGGCAACTAGGTGGCACAGTGAATAGAGCAGGGTCCTGGAGTCAGGAGGAGACCTGAGTTCAAATGCAGCCTCAGACATTTAACACTTACTAACTGTGTGACCTTGGGCAAGTCACTTAACCCCAATTGCCCTGCCTTCCCCCCTCCAAAAGAAAAAAAGAAAGAAAATTTGGTTGTAATACCATATGGGGAAGAATGGTGGAGAGTTATGAGCTATATTGTCTCCCATAAGATAGCAAGAGAATGTGGAGGATAAGACCACTTTAAAGAAGGCTTGGCGAGAGAACCAACTAATTAAGTCAGCCTGAGTCCATTTTTAGAGGGGGAGTGAAAGGACAACAAAAAGATATAAGATAGAAACAATTTTCAAAGGTTTTTAGAACAAACTCCCTTTACCAAAAGGACAGTGGAGCCACCATACTTGTCCTGCAACGTCCTGGTTCTAGATGTCCTTAGATAAGAAATAGAAATTACATGGAATGTAAAAATATGAAAAGTATCTAGACTAGACCAAATGTAGACAGATTTATAATTAAATATTTATGTCCATAAATATTTATACCTATTTATATAAGACTCTGCTAGAATCCCTACCCCAAAGAGACCAAATAAAGTAGAAAAGGACCCATTTGTACAGAGCTGTTTATAGTAGCTCTTCTTTTATGGTAGCAAACTGGACACTGGACTGAAATGAAAACTGGAAACTAAGGGCTCCCTGTAAATTGAGGAATGTATAAATAAATGATGTTGTATCGATATAATGGAATATTATTGTGCTGTAAGAAATGATGAAATGGATAATTTCAGAGAAACCAGAAAAGAGTTTTATGAGTTGATGCAGAATGAGCAGAACCAGGAGAATGATTTATATTACATAATGTTGTAACATCCTTACAATGTTGTAAAATGTTGTAAACAATGTTGTAAATGTTGTAAAAATAAACAATTTTGAAAAACTAAGGAACTCTAATGGATACATTGACCAACCATGCTTCTAGGTGACTGTTGATGTAGAATGCTACTCACCTCTGGTCAGAGAGTCAATAGACTAACTATGCAGAATAAGACACATTTTGGATGTGGCCAATAAGAGAATGTTTTGTATGACTATGCATATTTGTTACAGGGATTTTGTTTTTGTTTTCCCTGGAAGGGATGATGATAGAAAAAATAAATGTTTAGTAATTGGAATTTAGTGATTAGCTTAACAAGAGGCAATGAAATACTCATCACTGGGGTTCTTCAAATGGAGGTTGGTTGCCAACTCATCAGTAATAGAAGGGATTCCTGACAAAGTGCAGGTTTGTATTTAGACTTAGAGATCCCTTCCAACTTTGGGGTTCTGTGATTTAGGAACACTAAGCATAGATCTTTCTTTCTCTCTCTCTCTCTCTCTCTCTCTCTCTCTCTCTCTCTCTCTTTCTGTGGGAAGGCAAGGCAATTGGTGTTAAGTGACTTGCCCAAGGTCACACAGCTAGTTAAGTGTCAAGTGTCTGAGACTGGATTTGAATTCAGGTCCTATTGACTCCAGGACTGCTGTGCTATTCATTGCACCACCTAGCTGCCCCCATAGTTCTCTTACCCAAGTGAGTGCCTACAAAAACTCCCCATCCATCCCCATTGCTTTTGGTTATTTCCCTTTCCTTTCCCTTGCCCACCAGAAGTACCAGTGCTGAACTCCTCTTCCCCCAACATTCTCACTTCTCTATATCAAGATCTTTAGGGGAGATGAGTGGGGGGAAGGAGCTTGTAGAGAGGGAGGAGGGAGGAAAGAAAAAAGCCTTTCTCTCACCACCAACTAGCACTTGTTTGTGAAGCCAAATAGGGAAGGAGAAGAAAAAGCCTATCCTGTAGGTAGGTGTACTTTGGAGGAGGCAGGGAGATGTCGGATGAGACAGGGTGTAATAGGAGACTGTAATAGGAGGTAGTATAACCATGGTATCCCAAATTGGTTATCTTTGAATGCAATTTCCCATAGGGAAAAAAATTGTTATGCTTGATACTTAGGTTCTTTAGAACTCTCTCTGTTATGACACTTAAATTACATTGCAAGTTAATTAGATCATCTGTGTTGTGATCTAAAAACAGAACCACTAGGTGTAATTACTTCTATAATAATGATGACAATGAAGTTTGTTAGGAGGTAGTATTGGAGCTTTGGAAAGAACATGGGAATTGGAGTCTTGATGACCTGGGTACAAATCTTATGTGATTTACTACATTGAGTGACCTTAGGCAAGATTATTTAACCTCTCTCTTGGGTTTCAGATTCTTTATCTGTACAATGAAGGGGCCTGACTAAATGACCTCTAATGTCCTTTCAGCTCTATGATCACGTGATGACGAGTTTCAAACAAATGAACTTTTGGAACATGACTGCTTATAAGTTGGGGAATTCTGGATCAGCCTGTAGTCAGTTGGCTGCTCTTCCCTTTGAAAGTGAATTCTGGCTACTTCAAGTAAACTAACCTGAATATTTGCCATTTCACCTTCACCTTCATGTTCACCCCCTTTCAGTACAGAGTCTCAATTTGCTCATATGTTACCTTGTTGACATAAATATATAGTAGGTGCTTAATACATGTTTATTAATTAATTGATTATCCTGGATTTATGTAAATTAAGTTTCACCTAGACTAATACAATAACCTTTTAATTGATCTCCCTGACTTAAAGGTTTTCCTCACTCCAATCTAACCTTTACTTAACGCCAAAGTGATTTTTCCACAAGGATAGGTTGGCCATGTAACCTTTTGTCCTACTCAGCAGACTCCAGTATTTCCCTGGAGTCAAGAAGACTCAATTCCCCGAGTTCAAATCTGGCCTCAGACACTTACTAGCCATGTGATCCTGGGCAAGTCACTTGACCCTGCTTGCCTCAGTTTCCACATCTGTAAAATGAGCTGAAGAAGGAAATGGCAAACTCTAGAGAGTATTTAGTATCTCTGCCAAGAAAACTCCAAATGGGGTCACAAAAAGTCAGACTTAACTGAAATGGCTGAACAACATAAAATAAATGTGTAGCATTTTAAAGCACTTTGCAACCCGGCTCCTTCCTACTTTCACAGTCTTTTTGCACTTCCTCCCCTCCCATGAACTCTGTAGATCCTTCACCTCCTGCTTTTGCACTGACTGGCTGGCGTGCTCTTCCTCTTCATCTCCTCCTTTTCATTTCCCTGGTTTCCTTCTAGTCTGAGTTCAAATCCTACTTTCCTCGGTTCTCCCAGCTGCTCCTGCCTTCTCTGAGTTCCCACAGTTTGTATTTTGTTTTTGTGTAGCTAGTTAGTTACCTGCTGTTCCCCCTTAAGGATGTGAACTCCCTGAGGGCAGGGACTGTTAGGATTTCTCTTTGTATCCCTGAGGCTAAGCACAGTGCTTGGTACCCAGAAACCTTTAGTTAACATAATCACTAGTAATCAATTGTGTGACCAACTGTGCTAATCACTGCAGATAACCCCCCCCCCCAAAAAAAAACAGTCTCTGCTCTCAAAGATTTTTATAGGCTAATGGGGAAGACAATAGACAAACAATTATGCTGTGTGTGTGTGGTCGTGTATATTGTAAGTGGAATGTGATCTCAGAGGGAAAAGGCTAGGTGGTGCAGTGAATAGAGCACTGGTCCTGGAGTCAGGAGGACCTGAGTTCAAATCCAGCTTCAGACACTTAACACTTACTAGCCGTGTGACCTTGGGCAAGTCACATAATCTCAATTTCCCTGCCTCCCCCCCTCCAAAAAGGAAAAAAAAAGATATGGACTGTCTTGAAGACATGGAAACCAGGAGGCAGAACCATTGGGCTTTATAACTATTTGTGTGACATTTCCTGCCCCACCCCCCATTTTAGAAATTACTTAAGGCTGAGGTGCCCCTGTTCCTTCTGTCCCTCCCCTCCTAACATGATGTTCTGTGTACAGTAGATGATTGATAAATGCTTATTGAATTGAATTGAACTTGCTCCATCCTTGATGGGTGGGGGGAAGGAGGCCTAGGAAAAATGAGCACGATGTTTCAGGATCAAATCAAACTGCTGAATACTTCCATGTTTGACATCCCAGTACCATGGAGTCAGAATCTATGGAGAGGGTAAACCATCTCCTTAACCTCAGTCACTAGTGTGGTTCTGGTCAAATCCATTTCCCAGTTATGAGTTTGATCTGGCCTCTTTCCACAGTAGATCAGAGGCCATGAATTGGCCTCCTGTTTCAGCTTCTAACCTCACCTCCCCCCACTGTAGCGGCAAGCACCCCAATATCCCTAGGGTGACTGCCAACACAGGTTCTTAGATCTGCTTTTCAAAAGGAAAGCAACTCAAAATGGGTTAACAAGCTTACTTTAATCAAACAAACATACATTACCTAGTTCAGGGGAAAAAGGTCAGCACCCCGAACTTCAGAGTTACAGAACTTACAGATCAAACAGACAGGCTTCCAAACTGTCCAAACATTATATCAATACCAAATCACAGTTACCAGAGAGGGAAGCATCAACATCTGGGTTTTCAAAGCCGGGGGCTCTCAACAACGGCTTCCCAGAGTCTCATCTGGTCAAATCACACAACACTTCTCAAAGTGAGCCCCAAAGCAAAGCCTCTCCTCAGGGTTTATATAGCCTTCTCCTGGCTCAGAGAAGGTAACAACCTTCTGGACCCACTGCCCAATCACAAAGTATCAAGGTGTGGGCTTCCCTGAAAAACAAGCCTCCCACCACAGGCTCCAGGTGCACTTAAGCTAGGGGCAGGGAAGATCTTTAAATTTGCATTTCCATTACACCCACCCAGATCCATGCCACACTTGTCAGGACACCAGTTGTTACTTTGGATGCAGGATGGTAAAATGTAAAGAACCCTGGACCTAGGAGGCAGGGGGTGGCTGCAAAGAGGATGCTGAATTTGAAGTCACAGGATCCAAATTAAAATCCAAACACTGCCACTTACTACCCAAGCAACCTTGAGCAAGTCATTTACTATTCTGTGCCTTAGTTTCCTCATCTGTGAGATGGGAGGGGTTGAATTAGATGACTTCTAAATCATAGATGTAGTTTTGTGTACTGACTTTGCCATGGTGCAAACCTTAATTCTCTGACCCTTCAATAAACTTTTTCACTTTGTGAAATGCAGACAATATGTAAATTACTAACTTCACAAGTCTCTGGTATTAAGGATTGAAAAGTTAAGGTTACCGGGGCGTCTAGGTGGCACAATGAGTAGAGCACCGGCCCTGGAGTCAGAAGGACCTGAGTTTGGATCCGGCCTCCAACACTTAAGGCACACACAAACAAAAACCTAGCCGTGTAACCTTGGGCAAGTTACTTAACCCCAATTGCCCTCCAAAAAGCAAAAAAAAATAAATAAATAAATAAAAAGAAAAGTTAAGGTTACCACCCTATGGAGGTGGGTGGAACAAGTGTTGTCTTAATATTTGGATAAGGAAACTGAAGCTCAGATATGTTGTGATTTGTCTACAGTCACACAGCTGGTACCTGAGTCAGGAACAGAGCCTAGGTATCCAACTCCAAGGTCAGCTGCACTCTTTTCTTGATACCTACCATACAGCATTCACTTTATAGTATGATTTCCCAGCACAGCCTTTCACAAGGATAGGGCCATGACTACTGGAGCTTTGCCTAGCTCTATTCTTTCTACAGATAGAAATAATTGGGCTTTGCACCTGGTTAGCAAGAATAAGCAACCATACCCCCTATCCTAGGTGATCTCTGCCTACCTTTCTTACTCCCTCCACCCTAAGGCCTTCAGTGACCCATGGTCCTCCCACCCCTAACATGTTCCTTCAGCCAACTAAATTCTTCTTGACAGGTTTGCTGTTCATGTTGCGTGCCTTGGCCCCAGAATTTCTAACTATGATTCTAATTCCTAGTTAATAATTTCAGTGATTTTTCTATTGGGAGTGGAAGGTAGGAAGTATAAACTCTGCACATCCCAAACTGCTAAATATAGCATAGGCCTAACAGCAATGTGCTGAATAAGCAACTTTCAGTATTTGCAACGTGCTTATTAATGTTTCTTGGATGTTGTTTATTATGCTATCAGGATCCCAGTCATAACCTACTTTACTGGAGAGCAGAGAGAAATTATTTGTCCAAGGTTATACAGAAAAATATTGTGAAAGCCTCCCCCCTTTTAGCCTCAGTCTTAACACCAGTGAAAAAGGCTTCATTTAGTTTCTGTCCTTGAAAAATGCATTCCTATCTTTTGTTTTTACAATATTTTCATTTTCAACTCCCTCTCCTCACCATCCCCTTTGCCCCCAGTTAAAGGGTTATCACCATTCCTGGTAACAAAGAACAAAAAAAAAGGAAAAATTAAAATCAGCAAAACCAAAACATCAATAAAATCTTGTGGTATATGAAAGACACCACACTCTTAATCCTCAAGTCAGTCGTCAGCCAGTCAGCCCACAAGCATTTTTTTAACACTTACATGCCAGGCACTGTGCTAAGCGCTAAGGCTACAAGAAAAGCAAAAACATAGTCGCTGCCCTTATGGAGCTCACATTCTAATGGGGATGAAACAAGCAACCAGTTATGAACATAAGATATATTTACAGAATAAATGGGAAGTCGTGTCAGAGGAGTTGGGCGACCAGGAAAGGCCTCCTGCAGAAGGTGGGATCTGAACCGAGCTTTGAAGAAAGCCCAGGAAGAGCCTCCACAAAGGAGTGGGATAAATTTTTTTTTTCTATTTGAGCCCCAGTAATGAATGTTCAAGTTACATTCGCAGATCCTTTTACCTAGTCAGCCACAAGTCAAACGTTACCGGTGTTGCTACGATAAGGGATCCTATTCCGTGTTTTGAAGTTGGGGGAGGAAGGACCAGATCAATTAATACTTATGGTAGAACACACCGAAAGTCCAGACTGCTGTTGCCTGTCGGATTCTTGGAGAGGGAATCCCGGTGGAGTGCCCCAAAGCCTTTCACCAAGAGAGGCCAGAAAGAAAGAACAGCTTGTGTAAATGCAGTCTCTGCTGAACTTTCCACTGCCTCCTCCCCCGAAATCCCTTAATTCTCACAACATAGTTAGCATTTTCTATTTAAAAGGCAAAATATCGTCAAGAGCTTACAACACTTCTACCAGGTATCACACGCAATACTCAAATCACAGATGTTAAGAATTTCGGTCATAATTAAAGTCTTCCAAGTAATTTCGATTCCAGTTCTTGGTGCAGGCTCCGCTGGGTCTAGTTAGCTTAACAAGGGGTGAAGCTGGTCACCCCTTCAGCTTCCAGGCTGGCTCCTGCGCTCATCTGTCACCACATACACAGCGTTGCTGAGAAAATGACCGCTAATACAACTTGCTGCATTCCTTAAGTGGAAGACTGGGCGTGGAAAGCCCAGGTTACTGGCAATTGGCTCAGTAAAGGAGGTCTGAGGACCAAGACTGGCTGCAGCCGCTGGCCCGACCCTGGAACGGAGCCGCAGCCAGCGGAAAGGGAGGAGGGAGGAGGGGAGAATAGTGGTGAAACCTTCAGGGGTAAGGGAGTGAGCAGGCTGTTCCCAGCAGAGAGGAACTCAGCTGAGGGTGGAGTTCAACTGTCTTCCCAGCACTGTTAGGCAGGCTGTTAATAACTTCACTCCTCCTGGGCCCTCCCGCAAGGGACTAGTGGGATATCTGATACTGGAGTCCTGCTTAGGGAGTCCACCCCTTCCTTTGCAAAAGGGGAAACGGAGACCCAAAGACGTTAAGTAACTTGTCCGTAGTCTATCACAAACAGTAGTAGAGCTGAGATTGGAACGTCCGTCTTCTGACTCCAGATCCAGCAGTTGAAGGCAATGTGGTAACCCGAGGAAGACCCATTCCTCACTGACACTTTTAGAGTACTTAGCAGAAACCGAGCAAGCCATTTAACGTACTGGGTGGGCCTCAGTTTTCTCAAACCGCAGAATGAGGGAGCTGGGACGCAACTGTTCCTTCCTTTCTAGATTTAGAATTTAAGTTTCTTGAGGCTTGGCTTGCTTATGCCTGGTATATGGGAAGATCTTTCGATCGATCAATCAAGTTAGCAATATCTATCTCCAAATTCATAGGCTAGGCGAGGTGGGAAGAATACACACACCCTCACTTCGAAAAAAGATCAAAACCCGCAGCTTCTCTGACCCTCTCTCTCTCTCTCCACTGGAGTTTTTTTTGAAGGGAGGTGGCAGGCTGAACCACTACAGCTGGGAGCTGCTTCCGGTCTCGCAGCTCCCTTCCAGAATAATTTGGGAATTCCCCAGTAGAGTACTCGGTACCCCTCAACTAGTCTCGCCTCCCTCCTCCTCGGTTTCCCTGGGCCTAAGTCCCGCCCCTGACCCCGCCCCCAACTCTTCTCGGGTGCGTTTAGAACCTTGGCACCTAGAGGGGAGGGGGAATTTCCCACCTCCGGGACGAAGGCTTCCCCTGCCACCGAGGCCACCTCTTTCTGATTACACGGAGAAAGGGGAAATGGAAAACACCAAAGAGGAGGGGGCGGCGCCGACTGCTCTTCTCCGCAGCGCCACCCGTCGCCAGGCTCAGTCGCAGTGAGTCCAGGAGCAAGCTGGCTGCGTCTCGGCGCTTAGCGGCCGCCAGGTCTCTTTTGCTGGGGCGGTGACCCAGGACCCGCACCCGGGCGCTCCCCGCGGGGCTGGGCTCTTGCTCCACCCCCCTACTCGCTCACGTCGAATCTTTCCGGCGAGACGGCCGCTCGGCGTGCGCTCTGCCCTGGCTGGGGCCCCACTCTGCCTGCGCGCGAGCGGCGGAGCGCTACCCTTGGAGAGGTCCAGCCGGCCGCCAGCCCGGCTGCACGGGACTCCAGGTAGGAGAGCGGCGCGAAGCGGAGGCTTCACGGGGGCGCTGGGGGACCCGGGTGCAGTGAGGAGAAGACTTTTTTTTTCTTGGCAGCGCCCTTCTTCTCAGTCCCTGGCTGCCGGGAAGAGAAGGGGAACTCCCGGGGTGGGGGCTAGCTGGATATGCGAACCGGCGGCTGCTGCCGAGTTTCCTTCCTCTTGGACCCGGTTGGGATGCTGCGATCCCGCTGGAAAGCACCTTGCGAAACTCTTAACTGGTGGCAGTCTTTCGACCCCGCCCCCTTCCTTCTCTCTCCCGGATCCCTGCAGTCCGCAAGACTTGCTCCAGGTTGGTAGTGCAGGTCTGGGCTGTCCGCGGGAGAGGTGGGATTGACGCCCCACCTCCCACGGCCGCTGGGGAGCTCGCGGAGCTCGGTCCCAGGTGAGTGCGACCCAGAGCAGAACTTGCGGTATCCGGCCGCGACTGCTCTCTGCGTCCCTTTAAAATATCGGGAGACATAACTATATACTAATAGATCAACCCAATGCATCGTATTGACCTAATGCTAAGAATTATTTCTAAACTGCAGGTCCTCGAGGGACCTATAATTTTAATAAAGTAACAAGAACTAGGGAGACAAGGCTGGGGGCGGGGGATGGCAGGTTGGATGGGGAGGGAGGAGGGAGTTTGGGGCTTTGGGGAGTCCGACTCAGTTGCTTTTTTCTCAGTTGTATTTTCTAAAGGGCTTTTGCGTCATAGCGTCAAGATTAGACTTTTGGGTTAGGAAAGCTGTATCAACGGGGAGGGGGAGGGGAGACTTCATTGAAGGTGCTTGCATTCTGAGGGCTGCCCTCATTCTCCTGACACCCTGACACCCAGCGTCCATTCTTCGCGGGCTCAAACTGACAGGTTCAACCTGAAAGTGTTGAAGGCTATGCACCAAGTTGTTGGTTGGGATTTTTCAAAAGGGAGTGAAGAAGCGAGAGGGTAGAGGCCAATCGAGTCTGTGTAAAGTGATGTAAACTCTTGCTAATTTCCATCTTAGAGGGTGGGTGGTTTGAATCAAAATAAGGGGCTGTTCCTTGAAACTAAAAATACATCAGCTTTACATACCATTACCTTGAGTAATCTATATAGGCCAAATAGATTATCTCATATGAAGGTTTTCCATTAGGCTTACTGTTTGATGACCTTCAAACCAGTTTTTCTCTCCAGTGTAGATCTTTTAACTTTTTTGTGATTAACTAATGCAGTGCTTCAGGCCAATTAAAACACTTCATCCTTAGCCTTTATTCTGAAAGGTCTCTATTAGAAGTGCTATTGAGACAGCTGGCTACCTGTGAGAAAGGGTACACCTTCATTTGCACATTAAAGTGAGAAATCTTTGCACCTGGAGTAATTGACCACTAAGTAAAGCTTTTTAATTTTTTCCTCTCCTTTCTTCCCGGAAACTCCGTTTAATACAAACTAGTGAAGGTCTCTTACACTGATTGCAAGGGAGTAGACACCTCCTTCATCAGGATTCTTGCAACCTCTGCCACATCTTGCAGATGTTTTAGTACCTTACATTTTTAGGGGGCTGCAGTTTTAAAAGCCAAACAGTTGATCTCTTTTACTTTTCCAGACTTTGAGGTAAATAGATTAATATTATTTTTCTTTTGCTTTTATTTTTTAACTTCTAAGAATACACCAAGGCTAATAAGGCGTGAAAGTACTGGATTTGAAGTCAGGAGACTAGTGTTCATAAGAGTACACACTAGGAGAGATTTTGTGAACCTCTGGTTCTTCAAATGTAAAACACTGTTCATAATACACTACCTTACCGGCTTACTATGAGGAAAGTAATCCTTAAGGCACCAGAGAAGTGAGTTGTAAATAAGGGCATTAATTTTAGGTGACAGTTGGCCAGTTGCAGGGTAGGGACTAAAGCCAGGATGCCAGTTTTAATGTCAGTTTAACTGAAATTAACCTAGAACGTTGTATTGGTTACTTCTGCTAGAGCTTTCACATGGTGACTTGAGGCAATGACATTGTACTCCTCTCTTCCAGGTGCAAAGTTTTGTAAGGATTTTTTTTTTTTGGTCACTAAGTTGCTTTTGCTCTGTAGAGGGGAGGCATTGCATTTGGCTTCCATACCCTATACAGAGCATTGATTGCTATGCTAGAACAACTTTGCAATTAATTCATTCTTTCTGTAACTGTCTGCTCTCATTCTGTCCAAGCTGCCTTAGCTTTCTGAATGGTCTGTAAATGCAGAATTTTAGTGGTGCCTGCACTACCATATATTCTTGAGACTAGCTCAGAAGGTATCAGTATATTGTCTTTTCAACTGAAAAATCAACTCAGAAAACTTCACATTTATCTCTAGTAGTATTAAGACAATAAGTGGGTCCTTAGGGCCATATTGCTGGTATGTCAGTGAGAGGAATGTGGCCAACAGAGCCATCACAGCATAGACACTGCTTTGGTTTTATTGAACAGTTAGTTGCAGTTTCTTCTTATACAATCCAGGCTCGAAAAAACAGAAGTTGTAACAGAAGTAACTCTACTTAGCATCCTGTTGGCTGGGGAAGACTTATTGACTTACTAATCAAATATGTTTCTTAAAAAAAAAAGTCCATGGGTTCACATGACTCCAGAGAGGAAGCAGGGGAAAATTCCACAGAGTTTACAGTTTGCTCAGCTGATGCCAATGTGAAAGGCATGCTTTTAAAATTCCTGCAGATTGTCTCAAGAGTTTACACCAGAATAACTTAAGAGGTGAGCCTGATCAGAAGATTTAATGTTTGACCAGAAAATTATTTAGCATTTCTGAGACCTACAATCTGAAATTAAGTTTTGGGGGAGCTATTTTTTTCTAAATTGCATCTGTGACTTCATCTGTGTAGGGAACTCCCTCATCCAGTGGAGATTGGTCCCTACTTTGCAACCTACAGTCCAGAACATGAATTAAAATAATGTGAGAATGAGATAATTGATTAGCTTTTCCCAAATGCCAAAAGTTTCTATAGCAAGATTGTCTTTTTTCATAATCTTCCTTATTTACTCAAAGGCCATAAGGACATATTAGCTGTGCTATACTGTAATGGTAGGTTGTCTTCATATGACAGCTAAAGTACTTCATACTTTTTTTAAATCTGATTTTTATGGTGGCTGGGGGCTGGTGGCCACATCATCATTTTTCAGAGGCATCTGGGACGAAATATATCCAGCACCTAAAGCATCTGTATTATTCAAGTCATCCATTCACAGCCTATCACTGTGGACCATATTCCTAGAGTTATGATCTGAAGTATCAGTTTGCAGAGGAGAAGGTCATGCATGATCTTTTATCACCCTAGCTGAAGACTGTTGGGCAGTTGATGGTTACAAGATCCTTAAATATTTGTATATGTATGCAGGGTGGGGGAGGTGTTATCCTTTCAGGAATGCATGGTTTGACCTAAAGGTCATTGCCCATCTTCCAGGCCTTGTTGCCTAGTTATTGCCCCGTAGTTATTCCAGCAAGAGAAAATATAGGAGAGGGATGGGAACTGGACCTTTAATTTTGTTGTTATAGGATGGTGGTTCTCAAATGTGTTGATCTCATGACCCTTTTACACTCTTCAAAACTGAAGGCATCCTTCCCCCTCACACTTCTGTTTATGTGAGTTGTGTTTATTGATATTTACCATAATAAAATGTCTATTATTATGAAGATAGTTCTGACTCCTTGAAAGAATTTTGGGGCACAAAGGGTCCCCAGACAACACCACTCCCAACCTCAGCCAGAAGTCATTGGGGAATATTTAACAAAACAAATAAAAATACAATAAAATATAGGTAATACTGTTTTAAAAACTAAGTTAATATGTGGCCCAAAATGTGCAGATTAGTGCCTCCAATTTCCATTTGAGTTGAACACTTCTGAGGTTGTCATTTACATAGTGGAAAAAGTATATGCTTGAGGTGGGGCTTGACCCCAAATCTTTTGAACCCAACTTTTCTATCCACTAGGTCATGTAGCCTCTCCAAAGAAAACATCCCTTCTACTCCTTTTTGAATTGAAATGTTCCCAAGTACTGAGTACTGAAATTCCTTCCCTTCCCTTTTATTTCCTTTTGAAAATTTTCAGATGTTGCACCTGATGTATATGATAGTATAATTCTAGAAAAAAAATGATGCAATAGATAGAGCACAGACCCCGGAATCAGGAGGACCAGAGTTCAAATCCAACTTCAGACAATAGCTTTGTGACCCTGGGCAAGTCACTTAACCTTGATTGCCTCAAAAAAATAATACTGTAACTAAATGTTGGTTAACTTTAAGAATTAACAGATATTTCACTTTTGAACTACTAATGCTGTATTCCTTTACTGTTCTTAATACTGCTGCTTGGAGCAACCTTCCAAACAATATCCTCTTGCTTAGTAGCATCCAAATATAGTGGAAGTATATGTTTTTGGTGAAGAGAGGTAAAAAAAAAACCAACCAAACAAAAAAAAAAATTAACTCACTGGTTAAGTGGCAAGTCTCCAGACTTGCCAAACCAGAATCTTCAACTGTAATCCTTTCTTCAATTAGCTCTTTTAATCTATATTCATTTAATTCCAGAACTATTCCCAGAAATAGAACTTTCCTCTGATGAGCTCCCAAAGAATGTAACCCAAACTATTTGCATACAGACTGGCTCCAGAGGGTGAATTTCATTTGCCAAGTTAACTAATTGAAAGCTGTCTTATGATGTGCAGATTTTGTATGGTAGTGGTGGTGGTGCTGTTTTTTCAGGAGTGATAGCCAAGGAAAGGTGTTTGGCTCAAAACTAGAATTATGTTGGGCAGGTGGCTATAGAACTTCTAATCTTTGGACCTCCTTGATTTGGTTTTAGGTTAACTGCAAGGTTTTGATTTCAGAGCTATGTCTTCTGATTTTTCATTTCCACTGAGCTTTCCAAGGTCCTACTGGGTTTTGTTTCAGGTCCTGCCAGTTAGGCTTTGAATGAATATTCTATGCTGATGGAGAGATGTTCCCCTTTCCATTGTGTGAGTAGTTGAGAAGGAAATAAATTCCCAGAAGCCTGCAAGGAGGAAAAGTATATTTGGTTGTTTTTGTACTTCCATATTCTCTGCTTAATATAATTATACAGATTATACATTTATATTGATATGTGTGCCCATGCATTGTATATACAAGTATTTGCCTGTGGCTGTAGGTGATTTTCTTTCTGATCTCTACTTTTGCTTTATCTAGTGCTTTCATCATTCATGCAGTAGTCTTTTTTTTTTTTAAGTTTCTACCAGGTTTATCAAATTGAATTTTTTAAATTTATTTTTGAAAAATTTTAATGGTTATTGAATTTAATGAATTTGTGTCACTTGTGTTATTTAGATTTGAGGAATTGATGTCCAGAAATAAACTAAAACTGATCAAGTTGCAAAGGGTTATTTATTATGCACCTCTGGTATGGATTCTGAGTTTAAATCACAGTGAACCCTGTTCTGAGACACACATCTAATAAGTGTCTAAGGCCGGATTTGAACTCTTAAAGATGAGTCTAATTCCAGGCCCAGAGCTCTGTGCTCTATGGCACCACCTGGCTGCCCTAAATATTGGTGTAGGCCTCAGGGGCAAGAAACCTGAGGCCTCAAGGCAGCATGTTGTCCTTTGATGAATTCAAGCTCCACAGAACAAATCCCCTTAATAAAAGGACTTGGCCTACTCTGTAGGCTGTCTTTATTTCACATGATCTCTGCTGTAGAAGCTGATGCTCTGAATTTGACCTGGTTTCCCAATTTTCTTTCCCGTAATTTCTCAAGGGAATAAATATATAATACTGTAATGCAAACTGATATTTTTCTCGAGCTTAGAGACCAACCAATCTGATACTTTACAAATCATATTAGCAAAATTTGATACTTAAAAATAAATAACAATTTATCCCTCTGGCTGAAGACTTACTTAAAAATAAATAATAACTTTCCCCTCTGACTGAAGACTTATATTATTTTTCTTCCTGCTGGGCCGAGTTAATGGTAACATTTATATCATACAGTAAATTCTCTGACTTACACATAAAGATGTAAATATTGGGGTAGGGCAGATCAGATTTGGTTCTGAAAGCTAGGCTGCATCTGTGGGAGTATTAAGACAATAAGTTGGTCCTCAGGGCCTTTTTCTTTATTTCAATACTACTTTATACTTCTTACTGTAACTAATAATTGTCCTTTGACTTTGCAGTTGATTTAGAAAACATAACAGTAATGGAGTATATGAGCACAGGAAGTGATGATAAAGAAGAAATTGACTTGTTAATTGAAAACCTGAACATGTCTGAAGTCATAGACATGATGGAGAATCTCTACCCAAGTGGGGGACCTGCAGTTTATGAACACAGCCTTGTCAAGATGAGCCAGGACACCAATCAAAACAAAGAACGTGCAGAATCACTTTTACTTAGTGGCCAGGAGGTTTCTTTGCCATCATCTGTCAAATATGGAACTGTGGAGGACTTGCTTGCTTTTGCGAATCACGTTTCCAATACCACAAAGCATCATTGTGGACGCCGGCCACAGGAATCTGGAATTCTACTAAACACAGTAAGCAATTGACCTGACAAGTTTTTGCTTTTCGTGATTTTTCCATTTGTATTATTGCTAATTATTGCTACTCAGTGGAGAGAAGGTAGCAAGTAGACCACTGTAGCTTAAGAGTAGTTTGACTGTGGCCAGTTTTCACACCACCTATAAATGTGGTAACTCAATACAAAATGTTTTAAGATTTCACTTTTGATTTTTACTGAATGCGACTGAAAAGCAGTAATTGGGGCAGCTAGGTGGCGCAGTGAGAAGAGCATCGGCCCTGGAGTCAGAAGGACCTGAGTTCGGAAACCTAGCCGAGTGACCTTGGGCAAGTTACTTAACCCCAATTGCCCTCCAAAAAAGTGGGAAAAAAAAAAGCCAGTAACTGCAACTCCCATTTCTATAGTGTATCCCCAAAGCCTACACACAAAACTCTTTCCCTGCAATAACCTTCTAACGAGGGTAGTATGAGTATTATTATCTTTAATTTACAAAGAGGAAACTGAGGCTCAGAAGTCACATGACTTGCCTGTGATCTTATAAGTGCTGAAGCTACTATACCGTCCAGATCTTTCCTCACTCCGAGGCAGGATGCCTTTTACCCCCTATACCAAATTACCTGTCTTTAAATATTAAACGTTTTTATTAAAAAGTGAAATTTGTAAAAATATTTTAAAATTTCTGTTGGTGGCCAGTCTGAATATTCTAAATGAGGGGCCTCCTAAGCAAAGCTCCTTCTCTCTTTTCATGTAGTTTAGGCAAAAGGATAGTAAGAATTCTTCTGAAAGAAATACTCTTATTCCAAAATGTACCTAACTTTTATTAGTGAAAACCAAGCTTTTTCTTCATCTCAGTCACTTGGGGGGAGGGGAGGATTAAGTGAGCCTCTTCAAGTCATTGGAATTTTACCAGTAACCAGAATCAGTCTTGCAGCTATCTAAACTAGAAGCTACAGTACAAGTTCATCCTTTTTAATTGGCAGAGCGTGAGTGAGTGATGGATGTTGTGTTTGCTAGTCATCCCTAGAATGCAAATAATCTAAAACATGAGGGCAACAGATTGTTATCCCAACAGAAGATCGTGTGGTGTGCTCAGGTGTGCCTGGGTTGTATAGGTGGCCCTAGTGTTGGCAAGGTGGGGTTAGGCATCATCAGAATCTAACCTAATTTAGAAACAACTGCCCACACGGTGCTGAGAGGAGTAAGCCACAACTTATAAATAACACTTATTGAAAGTGAAGACTTTTATATCCCTTGATCCCAAAGTAGATTACTTTGAGGAGACCCGTGCCTAAAATCTGGACTTGATGATTTTTTTTCCTTTTTATTTTGAATGACTACTGTCCTACATTCACTTAGATAAAAACAGTATTCTCATTTGAGTCAGCTGGGTGGTTGAATGGTTTGTCTTTGCTGGAAGGTGGCCATGTTCAGCTGTAATCTGATATTGTTCAAGATAAATCTCTACAGTTGGTGTTTGCTTTGCTTGAAAAAAGTAATGGCGATTGTGAACTCTGCTGAATAGTATACTGAGTAGAATTCCTTCCTCCTGGGGGCTTTTGCCTTTTTGGGAAAATATCTTGAACTTTGTAACGATTAGTCATTAATATTTATTAAAAGCACCTACTGTGTGCCATTCACTGTGCTAAATGCTGGGGATTCAGATTTGAAAAAAACAAAACAAAACAAAAAAAACAGTCCCTGCCCACAGAAGTTTGTAGTCTAGTGGGGGAGCACACCACACAAAAGGAAGCTAGGAAGTGGGGGGAAGGGATAGATGTTAGTCAGAAGTGTCAAAGTAGTGCAGCCAGGTGAGAGGTGAGGATTAAGTGGCAGCCTGTTATTAAAAGTCTAGCTACTCATCCTGAAGGCCAGAATGATCTATTTATATGCAGTGAGATGTACACACTATAATTATATGTATACATCTTCTTTAATTTTTCATTTAGTAAAGTTGATGGAAAAAAGGGAGATGCCTTCCATAGGCTGGCTTCAGTCTCCATTCCCATTGTTGGCTCCCACTAGTTTTCTACCACTAATTCATGTTTTTAGCCATGATGGATTATTTAGTGTTCCTTCAATGTGCCCTGTCCTTTTCCTATCTGATCTGCCCTTTCCAAGTGCCACTCTACTTGCCCTTAGAACTGGCTTATATCCCTGTTATAATATCCATATTATATTATTTATTATGTTATATAATATCCATATTATATTATTTATTATGTTATATAATATCCATATTATATTATTTATTATGTTATATAATAAATATCCATATTATATTTGTGGGTCTTGTCTCTTCTCCCTCCTGGATTGTAAGCTTCCTGAGGAGAAAGGACAACACTGTCTTGTTCGTCTTTGGCTTCTTCTTCCCCTGTCCTAAGTTGCTTGTGCAACGTGTGGCGTAGAAGAGGTATCCAGTAAGTTAATGGCAGGTTCAAATGTTGAAATTTAGTCCTCCAAAAGAAGGGACAGAAGTCACTACAGAATTGGTTCTCATTTTGAAGAATATGTAGAGGGTTTTGAAAGTGGGGGAAAAACCTCAAGTAACTCCAGTGTTTTCAGCAGTGCTTTTGGAGAAGGCTATGGATCAGGACACTGGAAGGTATAGAAGTACAGACTTCCACAAATTTGTTTTCCAAGCCTGTAAAGATCATAATTACAAATAGAAGGTTATGGCGGCAGAAGAGTAGGTCGCATTGTTCTAAACATGCCATTGTTGTCCCCACAAAAATAGTTATTAGGAGCAGAATAGCCTGATACACAATAGGACTTTGTGAAAAATTGATTCTAATAGATGAATCTAGCATGATTTCATGCAAAGGCAGCGGTGGTTGTGGTGGTTGTGGTGGTTGTGGTGGTAGCAGTAGTACTTGGTGGTATTCGTATAATAATAAGGAGAGCTGACACTTGTTTGGGGCATTAAGGGTCACAGATTGCTTCAGAATATCTCCTCTGTAGATGGAGGGCAAGTATGATCTCTGGAACATGTGTTCATGTTAATAAGGTTTTTGATACGTACTCTTCACATACTCCAGCATAGCAAACTCTGGTGATACCATTTAAAACAAGAGACTGTTTTATAGCTTTTATAGCCCAAACTGCATACTGCTGCCCATGAATCCTTTGGCCCAAGGCATGTGTTTTCCGATTAATAAATCTTTGTGAAGAGAAAAAAAAAGATTAATATTATAGTTACTTATATTAGGGAGGCAGCGTGGCCTTAGGTCAGATATCTCCTCTGACACTAGCCTTGTGTTATTGTTGTTGCTGAATTGTTTCAGTCCTATCTGACTCTTCATGACCCCATTTGGGGTTTTCTTGGAAAAGATGCTGGAGTGGTTTGCCCATTTCCTTTTCTAGCTCATTTTACAGATGAGAAAACTGAGGCAAACAGGGTTAAGTGACTTGCCTAGGGTCACACAGCTATTAAATGTATGAGACTAGATTTGAACTCATGAAGAGGTGTCTTCTTGGTCCCAAGCCCAGTGCATCACCTAGCTACCCAGATACTAGTCCTCTGATCATGGGCAAATTACTTATCCTCTCCAAACCTGTTTTCTCTTCTGTAAAAAGGATATACTATTTTTGGTACCTATCTCATGGAGCTATCAAGAGAATAAGGAGAAATCAATTCTGTACACTTAAAGATGCTCTATAAATGGCAGATGTTATTATGATGTCATAACACAAACCGAGTGACTGAATTGGACACTCTTGACCTAGACAAGATAACCAACCTAGGTTTTTACTCAGTTTTTCTCCAAGTTTTTGGTGGAGATGATATCTTCAAAGGTTAATCCTGAGTCTAGAATTTAGTATGTATATCAGAGATCTGGATAAATAAGAACATGCTTAAAATATGCATTCATTTAAAGTGGATGTGTTTTTCACCACCTTACAAGTGCTCTTGGTAAATTGGAGAAGTGGTCAGAAGAAAATAGCCTGAACTTTCATAATGGTCATGTGTGGGAAAGAGTACTTGTGAAGGAGATAAAAAAAGAAATTAAATTCAAATTGGGAGAACTGACCATATGCAGATATAGCAAGGGAAGATAGGGGTTTCACAGGAAAACTCACCAGCTAGGACGAGCATATTAGCACTATATTCAGAACAGTCCAACCATAATCATTGCAGAAAGTTGAGGTCAACTGTTGGCTCCAAGTGTAAAGAAGCCTGAGAACTGGCCACCAGAAATGAAAGGAATTTGGATTATTCATCCAGGAAAGAAGGCTGATGTTTGCTCGATGCCTTATGAAGTTAGACCATTAGTAAATATATTTTGATGTTGATACTTTAATGATGGAATTCAAATAAGTAAAGGACTCTTATTTAGAGGGTAGTAGCTACTTGTTGTCTGTCTCTCCGGATGGAATAAGAGGAAAGGGATTTAAACTACAACATGAGGAATTAGGAATAGATAAAAGTAGTGTTTTCCTGATAGAGAAGATTGTTAATAATCAAATTAATTTACTAATGGAGCTTATGGAACTTCTATTATTATTAAATTTTTTGTCTGTTTTTTTTGGAGGGGGGAAGGCAGGGCAATTGAGGTTAAGTGACTTGTCCAAAGTCACACAGTTAGTATGTATCAAGTGTCTGAGTCGGTGCTTTATTTATTGCGCCACCTAGCTGCCCCAATTAATTAAAAAAAAAAAAAAAACCAGGAAAACTTCACGTCCAATAGAGGTGGCAAGAATTCTTCTGTCTGGGGTGGCTAGGTGGCATAGTGAATAGAGTACTGGTCCTGGAATCAGGAGGACCTGACTTCGGGCAATTCACTTAACCCCAATTGCCCTGCCTTCCCCCCTCCAAAAAACAAAAAAAGAGTTCTTCTGTTTGAAATCATAAGATGAAATAAATTAATTACTTACTGTATTCCTAGTAGGGTATTTAATGGTTTCTTTTTTTTTTTCTTTTGGAGGGCAGGGCAATTGGGGTTAAGTGACTTACCCAAGATCTCAAGGCTAGTAAATATTAAGTGTCTGAGGCTGGATTTGAACTCAGGTCCTCCTTACTCCAGGGTTGGTGCTTTATTCACTGCGCCACTTAGCCACCCCTATTTAATGGTTTCTTAAAACTCCTGCCAGCTCCAAGATATTATTTCATAACATGGAAGGATCTGGTCTTGCCAAGAGGCCAAGGTTGTCTCTTATGCTTTTTAACCCCAATAGTGGCCTATTCCAAAGTTTTGCACACATTAGGTGCTTAATAGATGTTGATTTCTATAGTGCTAGACTGATTCTCTGCCCCAGCAGGTGTATCATTTGAGAATTTCAGCTAAAGTTAATTGTTTGGTGTCACCTGTTTTTAATAGTGTGCCCTTATAGAAGACCAAAGTCATGATTTGAATTCTCATTCTCCCTCCCTTATTCATTAGCTTTTCAGTACTATTAGTCACATGTCCTTTTCCTCCTCCTCCATCTACCATCTTTCCTATACTGGAGCTAGATAATTCAAATGTAATTTTGAAAGAAAATGACCTCCTATTTAAAAATATTTTGATTCAAGTTCATTACATTTGGGAAAATTTGTGGCAGGGTTGATTTTTGGGGAAAGGGAGCATGTGTTTAGGCCAGTTTACCAAAAGCACCATGCACAGCCTATTGTGATGTGATTTTAACTCTCAAATTTGGTTCTTAGTGTTAGTGAAGAAATGGCTGTCTTCTTTCATGTCCCAGAGGGCTGTACACAACCTGTGCAGAAAACGCCCTTTGGGAATCTTTTTGTGTGATTACTGTTCTATAACGATGTTTATGCAGTGCCTTTCTTAAAATGGTTCTGTCTCGCCTTGACCTACTGCTTTTAGAATACTCCGTGACCATTAGTCAATCTCTGAGGTGTGCGTCATGTGTGAGTAATGGCTATGTGGACTAACAGGTTATCATTTTCTAGTTAGAAGCAAATCAGCCTGCAGATCTGTTTATGCAGTCATGGCTTTCAGTTGATCAGCATGGCAGTGGTGTTCATGGTGAAAATAATTTTATAGGTTACAATTTAAAGAGCTTACTCATTGCTACGGAAATTTGAGCAGGTTTCACCAGGAATGAGTTTCACATGCTTCCTTTGCCTTGTCAGTGGTTCTAAATATAGCTTTCTGTGTACAGTGTGTCATGGCGATCACATATGGTCAGTGGCATCTCTTCAGAAATACAGTACTTTGTAACATGTATCCAAAAGGATCTTTTTAATTGAGACTCTGCCTTTTTAAAATCATTTAACAGGTCATCACCCCCCAAAATGGAAGGTACCAGATCGATGCTGATGTTTTCCTTTTTCCATGGAAGCTGACTTACAGGAATATTGGCTCTGATTTCATTCCCCGGGGAGCTTTTGGAAAAGTATATTTAGCACAAGATAGGAGGACAAAAAAAAGAATGGCATGTAAACTGGTATGTATTTATAGCAAAAAAAAAAAAATACTCCTTTCCATTCACATTTTCCCCCCTTTGCATGTTTCAAATATTTTCACTGGATTGTAGTTCCTTTGGCTGGATCCCATCTATGAGATGACCCATTTAAAAACATCTGTATTCACTGATTTGCTTGCCACCTAAATTCTTACAGACTCTGAATCTATGTGTGTCCAACTGAGACTAAAAGGGCCTGCAGCTAACTAAGGACTGGGATATCACTTGTGTACCAGCTTCATGCTGCTATTACTCCCACATTTGGGGTGAGGAGTAGGACAATTACAAGTTATGGTTGACTCCATGACTGATCCCACAGACTCCTTCTTCCTCTTTCTGCGATGAGAAGTGGGAGACAACTGGGCAAGGAAATACTCAGAGACTGGGAGAATAAGCTTTCTGAGTTGTTTGTTTTCTTCATTGTGTAGGACTTCTCAAATCTTAGACCCATCTAAGGAGTAGATAACTTAAAAAGGATGCATGTATATGAGAAAGCTGAATAGTGGGATTGTTGTCTATATTATTATCTATGCTTTTAATTTCTCTAATGCCTTTAATTTATGTTATAGATTAAATTTTATATCATTCATACATATATGGACACACTCTTTTATAAATACAGACATATAATTTGTAAATGTATCTTAAGTTCCCAACTTGTGCTGAGATATGAAATCAGTGTGGTTGGCCTTGTTGGTTTCTCTGTGTGTTGAAAAGCAGTCCCCCTAAAACACCAGGGATTGGAGTTTATTGGATGCCCCATTGTATAGGCCACATCTTCACATCATTCTGAAAAACCAGTGAAAGATTGTCTAATTCTGCTAGCATTTGAGAGCCCACCACTTAACTTTCATTGAAGAAAGTATAGGCTTTTAGTTTTGTGGATTTGTTTTCTTTGTGGGTGCATGTTTTAAGTGGTTTGAGGGAATGACCTCAAAGATGACAAGTCATTTTTAATGAAAACAATAGGAAGCAATTGATTTGTTATACTAAACGTTGAACATTGCTTGGGAGGGTCACACAGCTAACATGTGTCCAGAGGCCAGACTTGACCCTCATCTTCCTCATTCCTAGTCTGTCTTTACCTGTTGTTGCCTCATTTAATATCCTACCATCTCATCTGTTGGAATATTTGGTGGGTTGGTCTCACAATACCCTGTCAGGTGACAAATGGTTTTTCCCCCCTAAATTTCTAAGTCCCTTAGAAACAGGGGTAGCATCTTCTGAGATTTGGCAGCAGTAATAGACATGTTGCTATTGATTGTTTTTCCCCTTTCCTCCTTGTTATACTAAAAATAGAACCCTAGATTTGCTGCCCTTTTCCAAATCTAATAGTGATATTTCTTGTTCTGATACCACTAATCAAAATGTACTTTTGTGGTACACAGAAGAAAAAGCCCTCCTTTGTTGGATTACATATTTAATCATGAAAGATTAGAGTCTAGGTAAAAATTACACAGCTCATATATATCTATGTATGTATGCATGTGTGTATATGTATTCAAAGGCAGGATTACATATATATGTGTGCGTATATATTTATATACACGTGTGTATGTATGTGTGTATGTGATATGTATGTATATAATACTGACCTATAGGGTAGGTCAATGTTACCTGAACCAAACAGTTTCCCTCAGACTATATGTGATTCCACACAGGGTCAGACCATCCTAGAGTGCAGTCAGCATGTCTGATGAGCTGTGGGGGTGACCACTCATTCACTTTTTCAGGGGGTGGAAGGGATAAACAGTAGTGACCCATCACTCGTGGGAAGTCTGACTTAGCTGCATAGCATTATGTGGATTTTCCAGTCTGGCTCTGTGGAGGCTAGCCTATGGCTTAGTCATTATCATTATAATTATAGTAATAATTATTTGTCCTGTTGCACTGGCCATCTAGATATATCTTTTTGGCTACCTAGTTTATCTGGATTGATTCTCTGATAGATCCCCTTGTAAGAAGTGAAGCAATTAGCATTACACTGTCTTTAATCTGCCTCCTGTTTTTGTCATTTAGATCCCAGTAGATCAATTCAAGCCATCGGATGTTGAAATTCAGGCCTGCTTCCATCATGAAAATATTGCAGAACTATATGGTGCTGTTTTGTGGGGTGAAACTATCCATCTCTTTATGGAAGCGGGTGAGGGAGGATCTGTCATGGAGAAGTTGGAGAGCTGTGGACCCATGAGAGAATTTGAAATTATTTGGGTCACGAAGCATGTCCTGAAGGGACTTGATTTTCTTCATTCAAAGAAAGTAATACACCATGATATTAAACGTAAGTTATGTCTCATAGTCTTTTTTGGGGGGGAGGGGTTGGGTGGGCCTAGGTAGAAACTGTGGTTTCATTTGACCAACAAAATCCTGATTGGAAGCAATTCTGCAATTTATAATCTTTGAACATTGCTTGGGAGTACTGAGAAGTTAATTACCTAGGGTCACACAGCTAACATGTGTCCAGAGGCCAGACTTGACCCTCACCTTCCTTATTCCTAGTCTGTCTTTACCTGTTGTTGCCTCATTTAATATTCTACCATCTCATCTGTTGGAATATTTGGTGGGTTGGTCCCACAATACCCTGACAGGTGACAAATGGTTTTTCCCCCTAAACTTCTAAGTCCCTTAGAAGCAGGGGTAGCATCTTCTCTGAGGTTTGGCAGCAGTAATAGACATGTTGCTATTGATTGTTTTTCCCCTTTCCTCCATGAAGCTCATATATTGAAAAAAATGACACTTAGAAATTTGACAAGACTTAAAGAAAATCACCCTATTTCAACCTAATAAGTGCCACTATTCTGCTACTCTTTAAGTCATTAAATGTCCCTAAAAGGCATGCTTCCCCACCACTGAAACACATTTTATTTTTTTTTTAATATTGCTATCTTTTGTTTTCATATGGCTTTTCCCCCTGTTTTCTTCTGGCTCTCCCATCCCTCAAGAGCCATAACATATGACAAAGGATTTTTTTAAAAGAAAAGAAGGAAAGGAGGAAAAAAATAAGCAAAACTGATTTGATCCATCAGAAAAAAAAAAATCTATGTATTAATTCACCCCTGCAGATCTCTCATCTGTAGAGGCTTCAAGAGAGGTATCTTCTCATAGCCCTTCTTTGGGGCCATGTAAAACAAATACATTAAATGTTTGAAACTCTCCTAGTAATATCTAGAATTAGAACTCATAATGTTCTACTACAGTACCCCATTGTGGTATGGAGGTGACCCTGGATTCCTGAAGACTATGCCAGTGGAGCACAAGTTCTGGCAAGATTTAGGAGTATGGACCCCAAAACTGGCGATCTTGTCCACAGCCCAATCTAACTTATCACTGCAGAGCTTGCCACTAAGTGCAGGTATTTTTCTGGCTGTAACAACTCAAAACTCATGAATATAATCTCTTAAGACAGAGCAGTTAGTAATCTGTTTTTGTGAAGAAAATAACCTCATGGGTGACATCATGGATCCTTGAAATATTCTAGCAACATTGATCAGCCAATCTGAAAGAGAGCCAGTGTAAAACTTGCTGTAGGCCTCAGGCTCTGTTTCAGGCTCAGCTTTAATAGGGTCACCATTGGAATTGTTGTTTCTTGTTTCAGAAAAAGGATATAGTCACAACGTGACACCATTCAGGTCCACATTTTGGCTCTGAGAATTTGAAGCTTGTATCCCTGACCTGGCATGTGTAGATCATTTATATACATCTTGAACCCCTCCTATGCTTAGAATCTGGATCTTTTTAATTTTTTTCCCCTTTGTGTTTTTCTGAATCTACACTGGTTATGAAACTCTCCTAGTAATATCTAGAACTAGATAGAATTCATAGTGTTCTACTATAGTACCCCATTGTGGTATGGAGGTGACCCTGGATTTCTGAAGACCATGCCATTTTTTGTTTGCTATATGATATCTATTTCTTTGGGTGTTGTTGTATCGTAACATGCATGTACATTTTTAGACTGAAAAAGTATTTTGTTTCTGCTGCAGCCAGCAACATCGTTTTCATGTCAACGAAGGCTGTGTTGGTGGATTTTGGCCTGAGTGTTAAAATGACAGAAGAGATCTATTTTCCAAAGGATCTTCGGGGAACAGAGGTAATTATTACATATCCAAGAAAATACTTTGTCTTTCTGAGATTTTTTGGTAAAGGTTCTAGAATCCCTCTGAGAGAGGGAAAAGGGAAGGGAAAACCTGGGAAATAATGCCCTGTAAGTTGGTAATATCACTAACTTTCCTTAAAATAAAGGTATGATTATGGTTGGATTTAATTCAAATGGTGAGTAATGAGTAAATGTGAGCCAAAAACAAAATAGCAATAATATTTAAGTTTTCCGTGAAGCAAAAAGGAACAGAATTTCCAGAAATGGACGACATGTCCTCAGGGTTTTTCATATCTTTCAATGCTTAGATTTGTCATAATAAATTCCTTAATAGGCCTAAGCATTCTGAGTATCTATTAGTAAGATGTCCTTCTCTCTCTCTTCCCTCCATTTTGTAAGGAGGGATTTTTATTTACTTTATTTTATTTTTTGGCACCTGAGTCTCTCTGGGTCTGGAAGTGTAGTGGCCACTCACCCCATGGGGAAACTCTCCATTCCAAGGTGGAAGGGTCCATCCCTATTTCATCAGCCTGATGGCTCCCTGGCAGCTTGCCATTTGGGTGGCAGATTTAGAGAGCGTATCTCGTGGGCTTTAGTCCACTACAGCTCAGAGCTCTTCAACTCAGGCAATCCCCTTGCATTGGCCTCCCTTAATAGTGTAGATTACAGGTATGCACCATCATGCTAGGACCCCAAAGGGACTATTTTTAAACTATATAATCTTTGAGCTTGTGCATGGGTGTCTGTGAGCCAGAAGAGAAGGAGACTTGGAGGTTCTTGGTCTGGAGTAAGGTTTTTTTCTTTACAACTTGAAATAAAGGCAATATGGCCCAGTGGATAGAGAGTTATCTTTAAAGTCATGAAGACCTATGTTCTAATTCTGCTCACTGTCTGACCCTGGGAAAATCTTTGGAAAATGTTTCAGGATATCTTGTTAATTAGTTTAAAAATGTGAAGCATCATAACCTTTTTTCTCTCCCTGAACTTGTTGGGGAAAAAAAACCCAACTAGTTATACTGGTATTAAACATAGGAAAAACGTCTATATCTCACTCCCTTCCCTCCTCCAACTTCTCCCCAGTAGTGTGATCAAATTAAGTATTTTGCAATACTGGAGGAAAAACCAAACCTTTTCTGGGAATCTTCTGTGAAAAGGGGCATGCCTGCCTGAGTTAATAATCCAGCAATGTAGTGTTCTACCACTAGATAACATTGAGATTATCTATTTTTTCTGCAACAGTAAATTGCTTCTTATGGATTGGCTAGAATGATTTGCAAGAGAACTTCACAAAGATTTTGCAGCTCCAAATGCCAGAGTTAGACTATATCTTGAGAATATCAACACTAGAGTTGTCAAATTTTGACTCTGGAGGGAAAGTTTAAAGTTGATGAATGAATATCTCTGGCCAGTAACATTGCATTTTAATGGAAAAAAAACTGGGAAAAATCAGAAGTTAAAACTTGTGAGAGAAATTAATCTGCATTAGGATGATTAATTTGAAACCATCCTACTTTTTTTCTTCCAGAAGATTCTATATATTTTTGGTTAGAATCATTTTCCTTTTATTTGGTTTTAACCTATGTGGTGGATCCATTAGTTAATCACTGAACATCTGTTTTGCCCCTGTCATGTTCCAGGCACTATGTATTTTGCTAGGGATGCCAATGACAAAGAATGAAATAATCCATACTCTCAAGAAGCTTAAATCCTAATGGGGGAGAGAATAACACATATATAATAATTTACAGAATAAGCATAAAAGAAAATAAATACAAATAAATGCAGGTTAGCAAACAGAGTACTATTTATGAGAAGCAGAAAGACCAGCTCTGCTGGATGGGTGTGCAGCCCACTACAGACATTGACTAGTGTGACCATGGCAGTCATTGAACCTCTCTAAATTAGCTCCATTTTCTCATGTATAAGAAGGAATAGTGAGGATGAAATAAAGTGATGTCTTTTCGTAAACCTTAAATTAGTCGATGAATGCCAACAATCATCCTTTCCTCTACTAGCCAGTAAGTTCATTGAGGACAAGGATGGCTACTGAATGTCTTTATCCGTCTGCATCTAGCCTAGCACACAATTAGGTAGTAGGTTGCTAATACAAGCTTGCTGTGTCTAATTGCACAACAGGGTTTACATTAGAATTCAGTGAAGGTTGAATGCTGGCCATTGGATCATTAGAAAACAGCCACGTTCTGTGGGCCACTGTATGGAGGGTCCAGAAGCATTCCCAGGGAATGCAGGCTCACTGTGGTTTAGAGGTGGTGTCTTTCTGTCCTTTTCCTTTTATAGACATAACTTCTCAATTCCCAAAACACAGAAAATGAAAGAATTCACTTTAAAGAATCCTGACAAAGAATAAGACTTTTTTTTTTTTGCCCTGGAGGGGACCTTCCAGCAGTTTCTTTCTGATTCAACGTCTTCAGAGGCCCAGAGAGGTTCTTTCTCCTCCAAGGTCTCACAGGCAGAGACAGAGCTGTTGCTAGAGCTCAAGCCTCCTAGTTCCTAGGCCAGACTTTTGGCCGAAGTACAGTGACTCTTAAACCAACAGTGTAGTCACTAAGCCATCATTAAAGTGTGATAGGGACCAACTATAAGACCATAGGTTCTTAACTTTTTCTATGTAATGGAACCCTTTGGCAATATTGGGAAGCCTATAGAGCTCTTCTCAGAGTATTGTTGTTAAATGCATAAAGTGAAATATATCAGATTTACAAAGGAAATAGAAGATTAGTGAAAATAAGGATATACATTTTTTTCCATCCAAGTTTGTGGACCTCCTGAAGTCTGTAGAATCTGTTTGGCTTTGTTTTTGTTTTTGTTTTGTTTTGTCTTTTTTTTTTTTTTTTTGGAGGGGGAAGGCAGGGCAACTGGGGTTAAGTGACTTGCCCAAGGTCACACAGCTAGTGTTAAGTGTCTGAGGCCAAATTTGAACTCAGGTCCTCCTGACTCCAGGACTGGTGCTCTATTCACTGCACCACCTAGGTTTGGCTTTGTTATTGAAAATCATATACATTCAAGTTCATTTCTTCAAAGATGTGGAAATCCTTTGCAATCCAAATCCATTAATTCACCAGTATTTGCTCCAGATTATTCAGAATCACTGTAGATTCTAATTTGTGCACTCACAGAAGACTGTGTCTTCATCTCATTGTTTGGGCCCCAGGGAAACAGTTAAGATAGGAGTCAGGATGGGGAAAAGTCATTCTTCTTGAACTAGAATTAAATTAATTCCCGGAACATTAGACACATTTACATTCAAATATAAGTATAAAAGAACCCATTTTCAAGCCAAGTAGAAATGATTGGATGATTATCTAACTTTTGGAGAATTTCATAAGTGTGAGTAATCAAAAAGCTATTACTTAATGTTAAACTTTGGACTGAGAAGGATTTGTGTGTTATCCACTTTATATAAGAAATGCAATTCCCGGGGCAGCTAGGTGGCACAGTGAATAAGAGAGACAGCCCCGGAGTCAGGAGGACCCAGGATCTGTTCCAGCTTCAGTTACTTAGCACCCACACATAAATAACTAGCCGTGTAACCTTGAGCAAGTTACTTAACCCCAGTTACTTTAAAAAAATTAAAAAAAATGCAATTCCCTCCTGCAAGCAGGCTGTGGTACTGAAGCTTACCTATAATCCTTGTTTTATCTTGTAGGTTGAGACTGGTGGCTCTCTTAAGTTCAGGAGTTTTGAGCTGCAGTGGGCTGAGTCTACTGGCTCTGTATTAATATTTTTAATTGTGTAAATCATAATAAAAGTTCAGTATTACTATGGTGAGCCCGACATGATGGAGGTGGCAGGATACTTGAGTGTTGAATCAACCCAAGTGGGAGAAGTAGCAGGGTAAGATAGGCCAAGTCTTAGGAAAACTAAATGAAAAACAAAAAGCCCTTCGAATCATTAGGAAAACCATTAAGTGCAGTCAGTCGTTGCTTCCAGTAAGATGGAGATCATGTGTAGTTTGCTTGGCATCACGTCTCTGAATCTACAGTACCTTCAGCATGTTGCTGAAAGGCATTCTTTGTCAGGCTAGTTTACTCCTTCCAGCCAAGGTTGCCTGGCTCCCAAATAAAGTGTGTCTCTTGTTTTCCTAAGCTAGAAGAAGCAAGCATTGTCTCTTTTGCAGAGGGTAGAGAGTTTGATAGAAGTGATAAGGCCAGGGGGAATTCCCAGAACTGGAGCAAGGAAATAACTACTAAAACAACCAAATGAGGGAACTCCAGGCTAATTCTCTACCTCCCCTCCCCCACTTTTTTTTTCCAGATTTACATGAGCCCAGAAGTGATTCTCTGCAGAGGCCATTCAACAAAAGCCGATATCTACAGCTTGGGAGCCACCCTCATCCACATGCAGACGGGTACACCTCCCTGGGTGAAACGTTACCCTCGCTCTGCCTACCCCTCCTACCTTTACATAGTAAGTATGAACCATCAAACCAGCCATGGGAGGGATGGTTTAGCCTGGACTGGGAAACTCTTGCTCACACAACTCCCAGGCTCTCATAGAGTGTTGAAATGGTGATAAGAGCCACAAATGCTTCCTATGTTGGAGGAAATTAATAATAGTAGTAATAAATGATACAAAAGGGAAGGGCCTCTTGGGCTTAAATCAGCCATGAAAGATCATTTCTTTTTATCCCACAAAATTAAAGTACTTAGCAGCAACCTTGAAATAACCCATGTCTCCAAGATGGAGATGTTCCATATAGCCTTTGAACTCTTTGAGTTGGGGATTTTTAACTTGGGGAAAAAGGGGACAATATTTCAGGATGTCAATGAACTTGGATGGGGAAAAATAGGACAACCTTATTCTCACCAGCCTATAATTGAAATTTGGCATTTCCTTTCATTATAAATGTGAAAACTAGCATTTTTTTTCTGAGAAGACCTCTGTAGGCTTCACCACATTGCAAAAAAGGTCTATAATCCAGAAGAGATTATGAATCCCTGTGCTAAGTGACACAGAGGTTAGTCTGTTGATCCTTTGATATCCAGGTGAGAGAATACCACCCTCCTTTCTCAGAGGAGAAGAGTAAAGTGCTGAGACTTTGCTAGAGCAGCAGAGATAAGCTAAGGCCATGGCTCTTTTGTGAAGACAGCATAGAAACAAGGAGCCCCTTTTCTAAATTCAGTGCTTTTAGAGGATGAATACAGTGTTTGAATATAAACCCATGCTCTTGGGGACTGATGTTTGTTGTTTTTGTTGGGGGTTAGGGGGTGAGATTGGTGACAGAGAGAATGTAATTTCCAGTGACATGTCCCTAGGGCATTTTCTCCCACGAGACTATTTCCACTCATCAACCCCCCAATCTACTCTTTGTACACTAAAAAAAATTACTTTGTTGTTAGATTCACAAGCAAGCGCCCCCTTTGGAAGATATTGCTCAAGACTCTAGCCCAGGCATGAGAGAGCTGATAGAAGCAGCACTGGAAAGGAACCCAAAACATCGTCCGACTGCGGCAGATTTGCTAAAGCATGAGGCCCTGAATCCTCCTAGAGAGGAGCAGCCACGCTGTCAGAGTCTGGACTCAGCCCTTTTTGAGAGGAAAAGAATAACGAGAAAGGACTTGGAGCTGCCGGAGAACATCACAGGTATGCATAGCCCCCCAAACTTTCTTTTTTCTGACGGCCCTTCCAGATTTCTTTCTTTGAAGTTTACAGAATAAAAGCAAATCATGAGTTACTGTAACCATAGCTAGGATTTTAGAAACAGATTGCTTTGTTTTTCTCATTGGGAATTAATTTACTAGAAAATTATAACGTGCATCCATGGTAGATGCATGTCCATTTGATCATTGTGGGATGGTCCATACATCTGGATATTCCAATTCTATCCTGAGTGGTTTCTGACTTCAAGCAACAGATTATTCACTTGTTCATTTTAAGTAAATGAGCCGTAATATAGTTTGGTTCTTGGTAAAGTATCATAATTGCTTTCACAGCAAATGTCCTGAGGCCTCTAACCCACTGGATAATATCCTAAGTGGTCCATGGATGGATACAAAGCTGAGTTTGAATTCAAATGGCATTTCTGATCTTTTCCTAAAGTTCTTTTCCCCTGACAGAGAACTTCCCAATTTAGAAAGTATTCTAGGAGTAGTGTGTGTTTATAATTTTCTTTTTATTAAAAGCTATTGAGATTCATACTCCCATGTGCAGCTCCTAAAATTCCCATGGACTTTCTCTGGCCTTTTTCCCCTGCTACTCTTTTAAGATGTATCCAAATGTTGGGTTCCTCTCTACCATCTCTGCTTTCTTAACTGCAGTTGGTCTATTTCATCTGAGATGGACCATTGAGGAAAAATACTCAAGCGTAAACTTTTGGAATAAAATCAGATTTTTAAGATTTCTTAGCAGGCCCCAAGTGATTGCATCTGTTGTTTAAATGTCCATCAGCTCTGTTCTGGATGGTGAATTTACAGCCCCCCTAATTCTTGTCTTCACAGATTCCTCTTCATGCACCGGGAGCACAGAAGAATCTGAAGCCATCAAGAGGCAACGATCCCTCTATATCGATCTTGGGGCCCTGGCTGGTTATTTCAACATTGTCCGGGGGCCTCCCACGTTAGAATATGGCTGACGGCCATCATTGTCTGCTCCAAGTTAGGGTTCGGTCTTCATCTCCTCCTAGGAGATTTAGTAATGACTCTACATCTCGACTATGTAGTTGGTGGTATCAAAGGTCTTTTAGCTGGACAGTACGGGCTCCACATCGCCCACATGTGCTTAATCTTTGAAACTGGACTGGTACAAATTAAGAAGAAATGTTCTCAATATCCCTGATGATAAACCCCAAATAAGAAAGTTGAGAAGATTAGAAGAATGACTCTCTGGTGATTGGTTCCATCTACGATGCACTTTGGTATTTTCAGTTTTGGACAATAATGTAGAAATTACTACTTTTGTTTCTAAGTTGGACAAGAAATCTTCATTTATTGGAGAGAATGTTTATTGTTTTTAAACAGTATTTCCTTGAGCCATTCATGTTAGATTCTGGCAAAAATTGAATTGACTTTTTTGAGGGGTGATAAGAGCCCAGAGTAGTGTTTTAACCACCAATAAGCTTGTCCAGTGTATTGGAGTGGCTAATTGAATGTATCCCTAGCCACCTGTCACTGATGACAAGTCTTGTTATGTTCCTATGGAAACAATTCTTATTGTACATGCTATGCTTAATACATTTAAAACACAACGTTTTGGATGTGGGCAAAACTGTGTAAACCACATAATTCTGTACATCCAATGGGATGAGTGAGTGAACTTCTAGGAAAAACAGAAACCTTTGTAATGCTGAAATGCTTTAAGCATTTGAGTTTTGAGAGAGCATACTGTGTATGTTGTATATATCAAATGCTTTAAGGAACAATCCTGTACTTTTGACATTACGAAATATTTAAGAACTATATTAAAATGTGTTTTCGGGTAATGCAGATGAAACAAAGTATTTTGCCCAATGTGGACTGATCAAATTGCTGAATAAATTACATATTTTGTCTTAGCTATGGCATGTGGTTTTCTTTTTAACCATGATTGTTTTGTCTTGTACCCTTTTATCTCTGTTCTTTCCTTGAATCTGTTCTATTCTTTCTCCAACATTGGAGACACAAGACACTAACTTATCTTTTAAAAACTCAAATTTAGATCTTAATTAATCTTAATAAAAGATGATAATGAAAGCTGTTGAATCAAAAAAATTCTGGAAACACCCTGCCCCCTAAATACCTTTGAGAATATCTGTTTTACACAAAGGGATAGTACTAGTCTATTGTTTTTGAGCTCAAAGCTTTATTAGAAATCTTTATTATTTCTCTGTAAGATATATAAGGCTAGAATAAATCTAGTACTGGCTATGATTTCAGTACAATTAATAAATCCTTCGGGAGAAATGGAGGTGGAGAAGTGGCGCAGGACCGGGGGTTGGGGAAGGAAAGGATGGCGGGAAGAAAGAGATAGGACCAAAATCTGTTAAAATCGACCAGGTTAAGAAAGAGAGTTAAGGAAGTTCCAATCCCTTCAGGACGCGTTGGCAGTGAAAATGTCCAAAAAGGACACAGTGATATCACAGATAGAGACCTTTCCTGGTCATTCCAGGGCCCAGTTCCAGCTCAAGAAAGAAGAAAATCTAGGACTGGAAAGACCTGTATGCTAGGGAGTATGGATATGACTTCTGGATTACATTGCTGAACAGGAAAATGCCCTAAGAGAGGGAGGGAAAACCCCTTAGAAAAGACCAAGAAGAGCAGAGGATCTTGGCTCATTTTTGTTAAAGCATCTTAGGCAGAGAATCAGTTTTGGAATACTTCTGTGTCCTATAACATTTCACCTTTGGTAACAGTTTTTGGCAGTGAAGTGTCATTGTACTAAAATGCTCAGTAGATGAACAGAAAACATGAATAAATTTTAGATTCCATGGTTTTTATTCCCCACAATTTCATGTTAAAAGGATCCCCTTCTATTTTCCCCCCAGCTCTATCTTAAGTCTTAATAGTACAATGTTCAGAGCCAAATCACTTAGGTGTAAGGTCCACTAATCTTTTCCAAGTCAAAAAGGAAAAAAAATTAAAAGTAGCAGAATTAATTTTCTTAACCCTATACATGTCTGTCATTACTTAGTCTTCAACCCTTTTAGAATTAACCAAATTTCAAGGCCAACCCTCTCCCCTCCCCACCCCACAGACACCTTTGTCAGGAAACCACTGAGAGAGTGAAGCAGAAGATGGAAATTCTAATTTCAAGGAATCTCTCTTTGGCCAAGGTTGGAATATTCACGGTTAAGGAAGCACCATCAAATAGCACCAGCTGTCTTTATCTTCTTAACTGCAAGTGTGTGGCTGCAAGTCTATGGAGCTACTTACATTACCTAGAATTCTTAAAAAAAAATACTTAAAAATACTTTTTAAATAATTTAGAAATAATTCATTTCCATTTTAAATAATTTTATTTTATAATTTTTAATAATATTTTATTTCCTTCCCCAATTACATGTTATATTCTTATATAAGGAAAACTGTATAGGAATCTGACCTTGCTTGAGGAGTCAGCTTCTCTTCAGGAAGAAGTCAACAAATTGTACCATCTGTGGGGATACCCTTCCTGGAAGGAAAGGCTATAGTTTCTTGGACAATATTAACTGATGTAAGCCTAGGATCTACAAAAAAAATTTTGTTTCAGACAAGTAAAAGTTTAATAAAAATGTAAGGAATTAAGACTGTCTCTGACTCCTTGAGCCACGATTTCTTTGTCTATGCCATGAGACAGTGTCATCCTAAAGTACCTTTCTGATGTGGATTTGTAGCCTGGTATAACAAAGAACTGGCTGTAGGGTCAGGATGACCTGTGTACAAGTCCCAACTCTTGATACATACTAGCTGTGTGACCTTGGACAAATCACTTAACTTCTCAAGGTTCTAAGCAACTCCTTAAGACTTTTAGTCATAGAAAGTGCCGAGCTTTCTCACCTGGGAGTCCCCTATGTCAATGAAATGAAAAGCCCATTCCCTATGTTGTCCCATTATCACTACTTCAGACAAGTGAGTTTTGCTGCCAACAGACTCCTATCCCAGGGTAGCATTCAGTGCAAGGGATTTGGAAATGTGTATTCATAAAAAGCAATTAGAAAACTAAAACATATGGCAGTGCCCTTCAATTAACATATTTGTGCTAAGAGTTAAAAGGCCAAGGTGGTTGGAATGGAGGTTGTCAGTATTTTTTTTTTAATTTGGAATATAATTTTTCCCCAGTTACATGTAAAAACAATTTTAACATTCATTTTTAAAACTTTGAGTTCCAAATTCTCTTCCTTCCTCCCCACTCCCTCTCATCGAGAAGGCAAGCAATTCAATATAGGTTATGCATGAGTAGTTATAAAAAACACTTTCATAATAGTCATGTTGTGAAAGACAACTATATTTCCCTCCATCCTATCCCACTTCCCAGTTATTCTATTCTCTCCTTTGACCCTGTCTCTTCTCAAAAGGGTTTTTCTTTTGATTACCCCCTCCCCCAATCTGTCCTCCTTTCTATCACCACCCACCCCCTTATCACCTTCCCCCCTAATTTTCCTCTAGGGTAAGATGGATTTCCATACTCAATTGAGTGTGTATGTTATTCCGTCTTTGAGTCAATTCTGATGAGGACACACATCTCCTTCTAACTACCCTAATAATGAGAAAGGCCTTATGAGTTACAAATATCATCTTTCCATGTAGGAATGTAAACAGTTTAATAAGTATATAATTTCTCCTTCCTATTTCCCTTTTCATGCTTCTCTTGAGTCTTGTATTTGAAAGTCAAATTTTCTATTTAGCTCTGGTCTTTTCTCAAGAATGCATGAAATTCCTCTATCTCATTCAATATCTACTTTTTCCCTCATGGATTATACTCAATTTTGCTAGGTAGGCGATTCTTGGTTGTAATCCTAACTCCTTGGCCCTTTGGAATATCATATTCTAAATCCTTCAATCCTTTAATGTAGAAGCTGCTGAATCTTGTGTTATCCTGATTGTGACTCCATGATATTTGAATTGTTTCTTTCTAGCTGCTTGCAATACTTTCTCTTTGACCTGTGAATTCTGGAATTTGGCTATAATATTCTTAGGAGTTTTCATTTGGGGATCACTCTAAGGAGGTGATTGGTAGATTCTTTTAATTTCTCTTTTGCCCTCTGGTTCTAGAATATTAGGGCAATTTTCCTTGATAATTTCTTGAAAGATGATGTCTAGGCTCTTTTTTTATCATGGCTTTCAGGTAGTCCAATAATTTTAAAGTTATCTCTCCTAAATTTGTTTTCCAGGTCAGTTATTATTTCAATGAGATATTTCACATTGTCTTCTATTTTTTCATTCTTTTGATTTTGTTTTATAATTTCTTGATTTCTCCTAGAATCATTAGCTTCATTTGCTCCATTCTAATTTTTAAAGAATTATTTTTTTCAGTGAGCTTTTGAACCTCCTTTTCAATTTGGTCAATTAAGCTTTTTAAGGTATTCTTCTCCTCATTAGGTTTTTGAACCTCTTTTGGCATTTGGTCTAGTATATTTTTTAAGGTGTTACTTTTTTCAGTTTTTGTTTGGGTCTCCTTTAGCAGGCTGTTGACTCGTTTTTCATTATTTTCTTGTTTCTGTCTCATTTCTCTCCCCAATTTTTCCTCGACTTCTCTTACTTGATTTTCAAAATCCTTTTTGAGGCTCTTCCATGGCCTGAGACCAGCTCTTATTTTTCTTGGAGACTTTGGATATAGGAGCTCTGACTTGTTGTCTTCTGAGAATGTGTGATCTCTTCCTTGTAACCAAAGTAAGTTTCTATAGGCAGAGTTTCTTTCCTGTTGTTTGCTCATTTTCCCAGTCTATTAATTGACTTTCTAACTCTTTGTTAAGGTAGGGCTCTGCTTCCAGGGTGAAAGGTTATCCCAAGCTTCTGGTGTTTTATGCAGCTATTTTCAGAGATACTTCTAGGGACCTGAAAGTATTCAGTTCTTCCAAGATGGTATGATCTAAGGAGATGTGTTTTCTCCTCTCCTGGCCTGTGCTCTGGTCTGTGAGTGACCACAAGCAGTCTTTTCTGCCCTGGAATTGTGAAGAGGGTACCCTCTTCACTGCAGCCACAAGCTCTGCTATGCCAGTGCTCCTCCTTGCCCCAGTAGTACCATCCAGGACTGAGACCCAGATCCAAATATGGGCAAAGCAACAGAGTTCTGCCTTAGTGCTAGCAAAGAGACCCCTGTAATCTCCTTCTGACCAGTTTGTTCAATCCCCTTACTGTCTATGGTCTGATAGCTCTAGAAGCAGCAACTGCCGCTACCTCTGCCACTACTACTGCTGATTCAGTCACTCCCAAGGCCTGCTCCTGGTTTACTGGGGTTGGGGCTGTGCTGGCAAGACCTGCACTGCACAGTGCTCCTCTCACCCACATCCAACAGACATTTCCTGCTGACCTTCCAAGTTGTCTTTGTCGTCTGTTGACTGAGTAGTCTGAAAACTGCCACTGTTGCCAGTGATTCTGTCCCCTGAGGCCTGTTCTGGCTCTGAGTTTGCTGGGGACTTGGCCTGCACCGGACTGTATTCCTTTCTCAGCCTGTTGCAACAGACCTTTCCCGTCAACCTTCCTGGGAATGTATTTCACTCCATCTTTTTTGGGTTCTGCCACTCCAGAATTTGTTTAGAGTCATTTTTAAAAGATATTTGGAGGAGTTTGGGGGAAGAGATCAGTCAAATCCCTGCCTTTACTCCACCCTCTTGGCTCTGCCCTGAAAGTCAGTTTTGCAACAGTGCCCATGCTAGCATCCCCTGCCAGTTTCTTGTTGACCCTCATTTCTGCCCTAATGATTTGACCAGGTTCAAGCCAGAGTGTGAAGAAATTCTTAGGAGTGGAGGGCATAGGTCCTGCATTTAGAACTGAAGGACACTTTAGAGGTCACTTTATCTAATCCCTTTGTTTTATGAATGAAGAAACTGAGGTAATTTAGCCAAAGTCAAAGGGGAAATAAATGGCAGAGCTGAGGTTTGAGCCCACATTCACTGACTCCAAACCCAACAGTCTCTCCCCTGTATTCATCTGCTTTGTGCTCTTCTCTGTCCAAAGTGCCTTAGACCTAGAGTACCCCAGAGTTCAATGTTTTCCCTATCCACAGGTTCACAAGAAACTTTTAACTATTTATCCTTCCACGTGCTGCTCAGATGCATGCAAAGTGGCTTGTTTTGCTTCTACATTACAGCCTAGTAAAAACCAGGCATATATCTGGGTGGCCTCCTATGAGACAAAGCATAGCAATTCAGTATCAGTGCTAGGGAGACTTCTGAGAACAGAATCATTTCAGAGAAATCTGTAGCTACCCTGAGTTATGAAGATGGAAGTGATAATGAGTGGAGTACCTGTCTGCCCAGAGCACAAGAGCTATTTTCATGGGATTCGGTTCATGTCCCGTGGCCTCCAACTGCCACATGAATAAGGTAAGTGTCTGGTCATTTAAAGCTTTCTGTTGGGTTTTCCTTGACTGGTCCTCTTCCTTCTCTATACTTCATGCCACATGATCATCTTTGTTATTCTTGAGTCATTTCAGTCATGTCAGATTCTTCATGACCCCATTTGGGGTTTTCTCGATTTGCCATTTTCTTTTCCAGTTTATTTTTACAGATGGGGAAACTGAGGCAAACAGAGTTAAGTGACTTGTGTGCCTCCTTTATATGAGAAAATTTGTCTCATTCTACTGCTCCCTTCACTTTTCTCCCAGTGCATTTCTTTTCCTCACCCCTACATTTTTTTTTTTTTGAGATAATCCTGACATAATCAAGTTACACCCATGGCTTCCCTCTATGCTGACTCCTTCTAACTGCCCTAATAATGATAAAGTTCTTAGGGGTTACATGTATCATCTTTCTCTATAAGAATATGAATAGTTTAACTTCATTGAGTCCCTTATGATCATTTATATTTACCCTTTTATACTTCTCTTGAATCCTCTGTTTGAATGTCAGATTTTCTATTTAGCTCTTGTTTTTTTCACCAGGAATGCTGGGAAGTTCTCTGTTTCATTAAATATACATTTTTTTCTCCTGAAGGATAAAAATCAGTTTTGCTAGGCAGGTCATTCTTGGTTGTAATCCTAGCTCTTTTGTCCTCCAGAATATCATATTCTAAACCCTCCATTCCTTTAACATGGAAGCTGCTAAATCTTGTGTGATCTTGATTGTGGCTCTGCAATATTTGAGTGGTTTCTTTTTGGCTGCTTACAATATATTCTTTGACCTGAGAGCTCTGGAATTTGGCTATAATATTCCTAGGAGTTTTTGTTTTGGGATCTCTTTCAGGAGGTGATCAGTGGATTCTTTCAATTTTTAGTTTACCCTCTGATCTAAGATGTCAGGGCAGTTTTCCTTTATGAAAATATTTGAAATATGGTGTCTGGGCTCTTTTTAAGCAATTGGGGTTAAGTAACTTGCTCAAGGTTACATGGCTAGTCATTATTTGTGTGTGGGTGCTCATTTTCTGAGGCCGGATTCGATCTCGGGTCATCCCAACTCCAAGGCTGGCGCTCTTACTCACTGCGCCACCTATCTTTTTTGATCATGGTTTTGAGAAAGTCCAATAATTCTGAACTTATCTCTTGTCTATTTTCCAGGTCAGTTGGTTTTCTTATGACATAATTTGCATTTTCTTTTTTTTTCATTCTTTTGATTTTGTTTGATTGTTTCTTCTTTTTTGAGAATTATTAAACAAATGCTTTATTAACTTCTGTTTTACATCATTCATTTCCACCAGATTTTGAGTTACAATCATTTTTCCCCCGTTATTCCCCTACCCAACCTCCCAGAATAGCAGCCCTACAAGATATTGCTTCCTCCAATCTGCTCTCTCCCATACCTTCTCCCATACCCCCTTCGACTTTTCCATTACAGAAAGGTGAATCTTTGTGTCCCAATGCCTGCACATCTTATCTCCCAATTATAAGCAAAAGAGTATTAATAATAGTATTTATATATATTTGAAACATTTAATGTTAAGACCTCGAATTTCAGATCCATTTCCTTCCTCCTTGTCACCCATTCCCTCTGGGGAGATAAGTAATTCAGTATATGTTGTACATGTCTAGCTATGCAAAACATTATCATAGTAGATATATTGTACAAGGCTGCTTATAATTCCCTCCCACTCATCCCACCCCCCACCTGGTCCATTCCCTACATGATCCTGTCCCTCTTCTATAGTGGGTACTTCCAACCACCCCTCCCCCAAGGATGCCCTCCCATCCATCTTCCCTCCTCTCATCCCCCTTCCCCCTATTCTGCTGCAGGTTGAGATATCCCATTTAGTATGTATGTCATTCTCTCCCAGAACCAAATTCAATGAGAATGTGGATTTGCCTTTTTTTTTCCCTTCCTATTCTCCCCCTCCCTTGCAACCACTTCCCTTGCTTCTTCTACATAAGATAGTTTACCCTACCCTGTCTTTCCCCATCTCCTCTTGCCACTTTCCTCTCTCACCTCATAATTTCATCCCTTGAGTATTCTCCCTTCCCAACAAATTCAACCTATGCCCTCTATCCATATACAACTGTAACCATATACACACACATTCACATATGTATTCATATGACCACACCCCTTTCTTCCATTATTTTCATAGTGAGAAAGATATCATCAGTCACAGTTATTACTTTTCCATATAGGAATGTAAATAGTTCAACTTTGATAAGTTCCTTTTGATTTCCCTGATTACCTTCTCAGGCATCTCTTCCTTCTTGTGTCTGGATGTCAAATTTTCTATTCAATTCTGGTTTTTTCCTCAAGAATGCTTGAAAGTCCTCTATTCCACTGAATGACCATATTTTTCCCTGAAACAAAATACCCAGTTTTGCTGGGTAGGTGACCCTTGGGTTCATTCCCAGTTCTTTTGCCCTCTGGAATATCATATTCCATGCCCTTCTATCCCTCAGTGTAGAAGCTGCCAGGTCCTGGGCTATTCTGATTGTGTTTCCACAATATTGAAATTGTTTCTTCCTGGCTGCTTGTAGTATTTTCTCCTTGATCTGGGGATTCTGGAACCTGACTATAATATTCCTAGGAGTTTTCTTTTGGGGATCTTTTTCAGGAGGTGATCTGTGGATTCTTTCAACCTCTATTTTGCCCTCTGGATCTAAAACCTCAGGGCAATTTTCCTTGAGAATTTCTTGAAGGGTGATTTCTAGGTTCTTTCTTTGATCATGGCTTTCAGGTAGTCCAATAATTTTTAAATTGTCTCTCCTGGATTGATTTTCCAGGTCAGTGGTTTTTCCCATGAGATATTTCACATTGCCTTCTAATCTTTCATTTGTTTGGATCTGCTTAACAGCTTCTTGATTTCTCATAAAGTCATTAGCTTCCATTTGCTCCAGTCTAACTCTGAAGGAATGAATCTCCTCAGTGAGCTTTTGAGATTCTTTTTCCATCTGGCAAATTCGACTTTTTAAGGCATTCTTCTCCTCATTGCCCTTTTGGCCTCCTTTGCCATTTGAGTTAGTCTATTTTTTAAGGTGTTGTTTTCCTCAGTCAGGCTGTTGACCTCATTTCATACTTTTCCTGCATCCTTCTCATTTCTCTTTCTAATTTTTCCTCCACTTCTCTTATTTGATTTTTAAAGTCCTTCTTAAGGTCCTCTATGGCCTGCAACCCGCTCATGGTTTCCTCTGGGGCTTTTGGAGCAGGACTTCTGACCTCACAGTCCTTTTCCCGCTCTATGCCCCCAAAATAGGAGTCTAGGGTTGCATTTTTCTGTTTCCTTTGCCTTGGCACGTTGCCACTTAATTACTTGACTTTTGGGCTTGTTGCCACACTATGGCTTTAAGGCCAGATAGAAGAATTTTCATCCCGAATGAACATGTGGGGGGCAACTTCCATTTCTGGCAAGCTGTAAACCCACCCACGACTTCCACCCTAGATCACAATCCAGATCCAGGGAGGTTAAAGCAAGAGCGATTACCCCCCCAAGACTGATTGCTGGATCTCCCTACGGTTCCGCAGGCCAAGAGCTGGAGCTGCCTCTGAAAACTACAGAATGGTGTTTGTCCTCAGTGGCTTCTAGCCCCCAGGGGAGGGATCTGACGCATTCCTCAAATACTGGTCCCAAAGTCCATAGGTCACTAACCTCTCACTTTGTCCTAGGCATGTCTATGTTGATAATTCTGGAGTCACCACAGCTACTGGTGTACTGGGGTTCCTCCAGCCAGCTGGCTGCTGGCCCTGCCGCCCTGGGGCTAAAACCTCGGCTCACGGGGACCTCAGCTCCGGCTCGGCTTGGCTTCCTGCGCTCTACGCGCTGCTCATTGCCGGCTCCCAGACTGCTGCGCTGGTCCTTCCTGCAGGGCTGCTGAGCTGTCCTCAGCAGGAGTTTAGCTTCTCTGTGTCGTTCTGTGGGTGCTGGGGCTCCAGAAGTTGTTCAGAGTCCCCTTTTACATAGTTTGTGGGGAATCTGGGGGCAGAGTGGCTTGGATGAGCTGTTTCTACTCCGCTATCTTGGCTCTGCCCCCTGATTGTTTCTTGATGTCTCACGGACTCATTAGCTTCCACTTGCCCAATTATAATTTTTAAGGAATTATTTTCTTCAGTGAACTTTTGTACCTCTTTTTCCTTTTGGCCAATGAATAAGGGAGTTCTTTTCTTCAGTGGATTTTTATGCCTCTTTTGCCATTAAGATAATTCTGGGTTTTTTTTAAGGTGGTATTTCCTTCAGTATTTTTTTCTTGCATCACTCATTTCTTTTCCCAATTTTTCCTCTACTATTTATATCTCTTTCTTTAACTCTTTTAGGAATTCTTGTTGGCCTTGGGTCCAATTAGCATTTTTTCTTTGAGGCTTTGTTTGTAACTATTTTCACATTGTTGTCTTCTTCTAAGTTAATGTCTTGGTCTTACCTGACACTTTAGGAGCTTTCAATGGTCAGATTCTTTTTTATTGTTTGCTCATTTTACCAGTTTATTTCTTCACTTTGAACTTTAAAATAAAGTTGGGATCTGCTTATCTCAGGGTGGGAAGGCACTGTGTCAACCTTGAGGCTTTTCTGTACTGCTGTTTTCAGAACTCTTTGGGGGGGGGGTGGTGTCATGGGGGAGGGCGCTACAAGTTTTTTGTGCTTCCAAGGTGGTGTGATCCTGGGAGAGGTGTGGTCATTGCTCTCCTGGGCAGTACTCTGGTCTTTACCCCTGCTCCTCTGTAGCTACAAGTGTTAGCACTCTTTTTGGCTCTGCCTCTGTTCACTTGACTGACCCCCAGAGCTCCTTTCCACCTTGGAACTATGACCCAGAATTCCTTATGGGCAATAGAGTTGCCAATCAGGGTCAACTGCACCCAGTGCCAGCAAAAAAGTACCCTGTAATATCTTTCTGATCAGCTGTCTAGCCCCTTACCATCTCTGAGCTGAGAGCTCCTGAAGCTACTGCTACTGTCCTAGTCACCTCCAAGGCTTACCACTGGTGTTCCTGCTGCATTCCGGAGCTGCGCCCTCTCCAGGGTTACTGACTGTCTGACTGTCTGCACACCTCATAAATTGTCTTAGGCTGGAAAAATGTCTTCCTCTGACATTTCATTGGCTCTGCCACTCCCAAATTCATTTAAAGGCTATTTTAAAGTTGTTTGGCAGGGAGTGTTGAGAGAATTCAGCTGGATCCCAGCCTGTACTCCACCATCCTGGCTCTGCCTCTCAGTCCTGAGACTTCTGTAGAGACCTTCTATCCATTCAGACTTCAGACAAAAATGATCAAGACCCAGAAAGCTGGAGAATATGTCTTATGCATTTTCCTAATTCTTCTACTGCATGTAGAATGTTAAATACAGTAGTGTCTAGTATAATTTATTTAGAACTGAAAGAGACAATAGATGCCATCTAGCTCAACCCCCTTATTTTATAAATGAGGAAACTGAGTCACAAAACAGTTAAATGACTAGCCACAGGCTATAGAGGTGATAAGTGGCAGAGGTGGGATTTTATAAATATTTATTTTATAAGTACATAGTTACTTGAATTAACAATAACACTTAGCATCTCAAAAAAATCATCAAAGTAGGAGTCATTAAAGAAAATAGCACCATAAAAAGAGTAATAGACTGAGATGCAGGAGATCTGGGCCATTCCACTAAAACTGTAAGATTTTCAATAACCCACTTTGGGACAAGCTTTCCATATATGTAAAATGAAGGGATTAATGGAATTACAGAATTTCGAAATAAAAACAACCTGAGAGGTTATCTTGTTTAGAGGCTCCTAACCTTTTTCTGTTTCCTAAACACTCTGTGGCAGGCTGAGGAAGCCTATGTACCCCTTATCAGGAATCGTGTTTTTAAATGCATAAAATTAAATAAAAAGGATTACAAAGAAAATTTATTATATTGAAATATAATTTTCAAAATATTTTAAAAATAAATTCATAGACCCCTGGTTAAGAATCGCTGATTTAGCCAACCTCCTGACTTCAAAGTTCTAAAAATACTTTCAGGATATGAAGACCTTAACAGATATCCCTGAAGGATTTTCACAGTTTATGATTTTTAAAACCAAGGAACTGCCAATCACTTTTGGTTCAAGATTGTTTTTCACACGTGTCATGGTTTGAATGCAAACAGTCACTCCTGAGAAGCAAATGATGCCAAGAGGAAAAAAAAAACCCAACAACAACGAAACAACCCAAAACAAGTCTTGGTGCCAAGGATGGCCTTTAGCCAATTTTTCAACTTCTGTGATAAGGCTAACACACACGTAACTTCCCATCTCCCTTTCAGGCATGGGCATTTCTTCCTCAGGGAAATTTTGTTCTTACCAAAATTTTTGCTCTTGCCAGCCAAAGGGATGCAGGGAAAAGGTTAACGATGAGTCAGAATGGTGGAGGCCTAGTTGTGGCTCACTTCCTGCTCCTAGCTTTTTTGCTATGCTGCCAGCCCCAAGTAGCAAGCAAGCAAGCAAGCACCAAATGCTGTTCCCTAATGAAGTATTTTACAGAGTGAAACAGAAAGAAAAACAGTACAATTTATTCAAGTGCATTCATTTGGAACCCAGAGATCTCCAGATCTGGTTGAGCAGCAGGCAGCAAAGAGGCCTTTCTGGCTTGCTACGTTCATTCTTTTGCTTTTTCCTCACTCATCTCTAGATATTTGTGGTTAGATCCAAGAAAAGCTATTGTCCAACCCCAAAACGGGCCCCAGATTTGTTTGGTTGATTCCTCGGTGGCTGTTGAGGATAGACGTTCTCCATTTCCTTCCTTTGTAAAACCCTCCTCCTTTTCCTCTCCTTCCCCCTCACTCCCCACCCATATCAACTCACCATAGCATTTCCCATTTGATGTTCCTTACTGGGTGGTTTTGGAAGGAAGAGTTTTATTCAAACTAATAATGCTTCCTTCTCTTTTTGTTTTTTGTTTTTTGTTTTTTTGCTTTTTGGAGGGCAAGTGGGATTAAATAACTTGCCCAAGGTCACACGGCTAGGTTTTTGTTTGTGTGGGTTAAGTGTCTGAGGCCAGATCCAAACTCAGGTCCTTCTGACTCCAGGGCCAGTGCTCTACTCACTGCGTTCCTTCTCTTTTTGAAAATGGATTTTTATTCAGGACTTAACAAACACTAAATAAAATGGGCATTTCCATATACACAGAAAAGAAATAGAGGATTGTACATGAAACTGGAGATGTCCGTTTTGTAGTGCTTGCTTTCCTTTTAAAAAATATAACAATTTCAACTCGTAGCTATATTTTATTCAGAAAATGTTCTCTCTCCCTCCCTCTTTCCTCCATTTTCTTTTTCTTTTTGCCTTTTTTTTTGGAAGGGGGAAGTCAGGGCAATTGGGGTTAAGTGACTTGCTCAAGGTCACATGGCTAGTAAGTGCTAAGGTCTGAGGCTGGATTTGAATTCAGGTTCTCCTGACTCCAGGGCTGGTGCTGTATTCACTGTGCCACCTAGCCACCCCGTTTCCCCCATTTTCTAGAAGAGGGAAGCACTAGATTTGGAGACAGAAAACCTCAGATAATGGGTTGATCGAAACTGCTCAAGCCCTTACTTTCCCCATTTGTAAAATGAGGGGATTAATGTCTAAATTCCCTCCCACTTCCAAATTCTGTGACCCTGAGAGTCATAGCCAAAGATTGTATGGCTAACGCACAATGGTACATGGTGCCATCAGACCTGATAGTATCTAAAAGCCGAATTATGGGGGTTGATGGAAAACTGGTGGCTCAGCGTCATAGAATTACAGCTAGAAAAGATCTCAGATGATATCCAGTCTAAATTCTTAATTTTTCAGATGAGGCCTAGAGAAGTAAGTAATTTACCGAGGGTCACACAGCTCGTCCGTATCTGAAGTTGTATTTCAACTCAGCTGTCCTTCAGTCCCAATCCAACACTCCACCCGTCAAAGAGCAGTCAAGATTTTTGGGACAATCAGGACTGGAGCCCTGAATGCCGGACTCCCATGATCTACTGGAATGCACTGATTTTTCCAGCTCTTTCCAAGGTACAGCTTCTAGGGGCAGACAATGAACTGAGAAATCCTGAGGCAGAAACAAAGAAGGACCTTTAATACTTGGGAGCATAGATTTTGAGACACAAAGTATTGCAGAAATCATCTAATCTTAACATGGGGTCTATCAGCCCAGAGAAGGATTTTGAGAAGGGGTGATGGGTGTGTAAGGAAATCTGTGAACTTGGATGGGGAAAAAAATTGCATCTCTATTTTCTTTTCTTTTCTTTTTTTTTTTTGTTTGTTTTTTGGAGGGCAATTGGGGTTAAATAACTTGCCCAAGGTCACAGGGATAGGTTTTTGTTTGTGTGTGTGTTAAGTGTCTGAGGCCGGATCTGAACTCAGGTCCTTCTGACTCCCAGGCCAGCGTTCTACTCACTGTGCCACCTAGCCGCCCCTTGCATCTCTATTTTCACTAACTTCTAACCAACATTGAGCATTTTCTTCAATTATGAATTTAAAAATTTAACATTATTCTGAGAAAGACTGACAAAGGCATCCATGATACACAAAAGGTTAGGACCCCTGGTCAGGCCAACTTCATTTTCTAGGTGAGGAAACTTGTGTCCCAGAGAGAAATGGTAAAGAGGATTCACATTTCCCCTGGAATCAAAGGACCTGCTTCCACCTTACTACCTGTGTGCTTGGCTAAGTAATTTTGTTTCTCTCTGCAACTCAGCTTCTGTAACTATAAGTAGCATCCTATATGGAGGCTGCACTCCATCTACTCTTCCCACCCCATCATACTCCCAGGGCTTATGCCCACCCCTTCTAAGGGCTTCATTGTGGTTCAATCTATGAGCTTCAGAGTGAATTGGGTTTAAGGTTTTGTGAAAGAAGGAAAGGAAGAAAGACAGAAAAGAAGGAAGGAAGGAAGGAAGAAAGGAAGGAAGGAAGGAAGGAAGGAAGGAAGGAAGGAAGAAAGAAAGAAAGAAAGAAAGAAAGAAAGAAAGAAAGAAAGAAAGAAGGAAAGAAAGAAAAGAAATCTATCCAGTAAACCCCAAGATAAGTGGGCAGCTTCTGAGCATCAAAATTTACCTTCCTTTGGAGAGGAGAGGGAGAAGAGGGAGAGCTGAGTTACCCAACTAGCTGGGTCCTCATTCAGGCAATAGGGCCCCACCCAAGCTCCATTTAATGACTGTATTTTGGGCCATCCTGGCTTAGAGTGAATGTCAGTGGTAACTGTTTCTCTTTGGAACAGCAACCCTGAGGTTCTTTCCCCTCCTAGCTTGATCTTCTTTTTTTTTCTTTTCTGTTTTTTTGGAGGGTAATTGGGATTAAGTGACTTGCCCATAGTCACACAGCTAGTAAGTGTGCCAAGTGTCTGAAGCCGGATTTGAACTCAGGTCTTCCTGACTCCAGGACTGGTGCTCTATTCATGGCACCACCTACACACCCCATTGATTTTCTTTTTATCTAATTAAAGGGACCATCCCTTGACTCACTTCTTAAAGAGGCCTATTCACTGAATGGGCATTACCTCACTCAAAGTGAGAATCTGAAAAAGCCTTAGCCTAATAGGGCCAGGGTCTCTCATGCATCCTAGGTCATCTCCAGTCTTCCTGATGAATACTGGTCACTGGACTCAAATGGCTCTGGAGGAGAAAGCAAAGGCTGGTGACCTCACACAGCCCTCCCACACTCAAAGTCAACTGCAAGTCAGGTCATCATTTTTCTGATGTCATGGTCCTCCTTGAAAACAAAGGACAGACACAACAACCAAGGATTCACTGGAGGTGGGATGATGTCATAGGATGTGGTATAGGAACCTAAGAGGAAGCCATGTGGAAGGTGTGTGGGAAAAGATCATCAGAGAGAGGATTAATTCAACAGAAAAACAAAAGAGGAAGAGGGAATGATATCTTGGTGGAGGGAATTACAGCAGTTATGAGGAGGAAGGAATAAGAGATACAGTCTGTGGGGTAGGGAGTGTGTCTGGGGATTCGTGGTGGTAATACAGAAACATAGCTTGATAAATAATTCCTCTGGAGACAAAGACAACTTTTTTTAAAAAAATAATTATTTAATTTTTAGTTTTCAACATTCATTTTTATTAGATTTTGAGTTCTAAATTCTCTCCCCCTCAATGTTAATGAGAGGAAGATCTTCCCTGCCCATTAACAGGCCTCACATGGAGCCCAACAAGAGAAGCTGGTTTAGAGCAGGCTTGTTTTTCAGGAACCTTTGGTTACTTTGTAATTAAGCAGTGGGTCACAAGGATTGTGATGCCCTCTGACACTGAAGAAGTGTACATATATATATATATATATATATATATATATATATATTTGTGTGATTTGGCCAGGTAAGACTCTGGGTAACCATTAAGGAGCCCCCTGACTTTGAAAACCTACATGTTGGTGATTCTTTCTCTGGTAACTAAGTATGTATGTAATGGTCAAACAGTTGGATCTATTTGTTAATCTGTAATATATGTATTATTGGGTCAGAGGGTTAAAAGCCCTGTCTGTTGGTCTTTGTGCTATTATTTCTGCTTGTAATTTCTGTATTTTCTCTGAAGTTCAGAGTGCTGACTTTTCCCCTGAATTAGTGGATGTAATTAAAAAAGATTGTTGACCCCTTGAACACAGCTGTCTTTCCTAGTAAAGCAGGTCTAAGAACCCGTGCTAGGAGCCATCCTGGGTATGCCAGTGTGGTTGCCGCTACACCCCCCACACACACACACACACACTCTCTTCTCTTCAAGATGGCTTGCAACCTGATAAAGGCTATACATGCATGATCATATTAAACATATTTCTGCATTAATTATGTTGTGAAAGAAGAATCAGAACAAAAGGGAAAAACTATGAGAAAGGAAAAAATAACAAATAACAACAAAAGAAAGAGAAAATAGTATTCTTCTATCTGCATTCAGACCCCATAATTCCTTTCTTTGGATGTAGACAGCATTTTCCATCATGAATCTCTTGGAATTGTCTTAGGTCATTCATTGCATTGCTTGAGAAGAGCTAAGTCTGTCAAAATTGGTCTTCGAATAATGTTGATGTTACTGTGTACAATGTTTTCCTGGTTCAGCTCACTTCATTCAGCATCAGTTCATGCAAGTCTTTCCAGGGTTTTCTGAAATCCACCCACTGACCAATTTTTATGGAATTCCATTACATTCATATACCACAACTTGTTCAGCTATTCCCCAATTGATGGGCATCCCCTCAAATTCCAATTCTTTGTCACCACAAAAAGAACTGTTATAAATATTTTTTGTACATGTGGGTCCTTTTCCCTTTTTATGATCTACAAAGAGAACTTCTTTTAACAACGCTGGGCTGCAGGTGGAAGGGAAGTCCTTGTTTCCTCCTTGTTGTCTGGGGCTGAGAGGAAAAAGGAGGAGAAAGACTTAGCCATTATTTTACATTTGAATGAACCTTGGTGGCAATGGGAGGGTGGGGCCAATTGATTATTCTACTCCACTTAAAAGTAATTGCCAGTTGGGTAAGAAGACTCAATCAAAGCCAATGGGTGAAAGTCTTGGCCATGCTGTAAGAAATTTGTCTAAAAGGAGTGAGCTACCTCAGAACCGGGAGACTGAAAGGATTTAGAAGGTGAGGTAGTGGGACCATCCAGGAACAGGTAGTCCCAAGGCAACTAGTGAAAGGAAAAAGAGAAGGTAAATGCTGAGCTGTGGCAAAGAACAGAAATATCAAGGGGGTACATTGACTCTACAGGTATATAAGAACAAAAGACCTGGGCTTCCCCCACCTGTACTCACCAACATAAGGACCTAAGAGGAGTCCTATAGAAATGTCTGCTTTTACTCCAACTTCCCCTTCCAGTGCATGTCTATCCACAGATGCCACAATATAAACTCTTGTTAGTCAAATGTTATCAATAACCTGGCACTTTCCCCAACCATAAAGAAGCCAAGGGTTAAGAGACTGATATACATTTAAATAGAGAGCCCAGCCCCAGCCTAAATATTAGGGATTTTTTCCTAACTGGGAACTCAGAATGATTATGTAGCTCATGACATTTCATTTGAAATAAATTCCCTCAAGTCTTAGAGGAAAGAGCCCTGTGAACCTCAGGGACTATTTAATTACCTCTAGGCTTAGAGCTAATGGTGGTAATGAGATGTTACAAGAAGACCAAGAAATGGAATCTCAGAGAGGATGGAGTTCACCCTCCATATTGGACACTACCTATAGTTACAGAAGCTGAGTTCCAGAGGGAAACAAAATCGCTTAGCCAAAGGCACACAGGTTGTAAGGAGGAAGCAGGTCCTTTGACTGCAGTGGGTAAGAATGTGGGTCCAAAAATGAGCACATAAATAATGACTAGCCGTGTAACCTTGAGCAAGTTACTTAACCCCAATTGCTTTAAAAAAAAATGTGGGTCCAAATGGCAGCTGGGTGATGATATTTCTGGGACAGACAGTAAGTGGAACCACTTGTTTTTTGGCCAAGTAGAGCATCTATGAAAGACACACACACACACACGCACACACACACACACACACACACACACACACACACACACACAGAGAAACTATGAGCCAGTCAAGGGCCAAAAGGACTAGGGAGATATAGCCTGCCTCATCAGGAGAGAAAGAAATGAAGGAGGGGGCCCATGTGAGCACAGCAAGGAAGGTATTATCTTGGAGCACATCTCTACTCCTCCTAGATTTTGTGTTATGTTGATAGTAAAGTTCTGAAAACTACACTTGTTAGGATATCTCCTCTTCAGCAAGTTCTTAATTGTATAAATTAAACACATTTAACCAAGTATCTATTATGACAATTTTATGAAAAATCCTTGAACTTGGAGTTCAAAAGAGACTAAGGTTCTAATCCTGCCTTTGTGACCCTGAGTAGTCACTTAAGCTCTCTCAGGTTCATTGACTTAATGAACTTTGCTCATGATCAATTATTTTTCAGGCATGTCTGACTCTTCATTACCCCATCTGGGGTTTTCTTGGTAAAGATACTGGAGTGGTTTGCCATTTCCTTCTCTAGTTCATTTTACAGATGAGGAAACTGAGGCAAACAAGGTTAAATGACTTGCCCAGGGTCACACAGCTAGTAAGTATCTGAGGACAGATTTGAATTCAGGTCTCCTTGACTCTCAGCCTGTCACTCCACTGTGCTACCTAGCTGTATACATCTGGATTGTATTCCTTCACTAAAGTCTTACTCTGGTGGTTCATTATGACATGAAGGCTATTTGGTTAGCAAGTGTTTATTTATAGGGTACTAGTTGCCAGGCATATGAAGCACATATATTTGGTGAGCCAGCTTCAGGAAGGGCCTGATGATGCAGAATTGAGGTTCCCAGGGGGCAGCTAGGTGGCACAGTGGATAGAGAGCTGGCCCTGCAGCCAAGAGGTCCTGAGTTCAAAGCCTGCCTCAGATACTTACTAGCTGTGTGACCCTGGGAAAGTCACTTAACCCTGACTGCCTCCAAAAAAAACAAACAAAAAAGTCCCAAAACAAAACAAAAAATAATTGAGGGTCCCAGTTCTCCCTTCCAAAGAACGTGCAGGCAATCTGTCACAGTTTCAAAAATATCTGTTTCCTGCATGGTGAGGAAAAGGACTGTTGATTGGCTGCTGAGTCAGAACTGGGCATTCATTCAAAAGGCACCAAATGGCCAAAGTGATTCTTTTGTCTCTTTCCTTCCCTGTCATTCCAGTGAGGAGGAGTTGTTGCTGTAGGCCTCTGGATAGGAGAAAGCCTCCAGGTTTCCTCTCACCTGTACCTCTGAGGGAGCAAACCTGTAGCTGGCATGAAGTCAGAAGCAAAACCCAAGCTCTTTCTGAGAGAGGTGAAGGAGTATCAGAGATGGAACATATTCCCCAGGCCACAGGTTCAAAGGTGATCTGGAAGCTGGACACCATGCTATAGTTTTCAGGCGGCTGAACCCAGCCTACCAACATAACCCAGGTGGATCTATCAATAACCAGAAAGTTTAAGTCCATTTTCCCAGGGACTGAGGTTGTATAGGGGAGACTGTTCCCCTAATTCAGGGAAATATTTTCTCTTTCTGCTTTTGCTATATTTTTTCAGCAAATATCCCTCTGAAAAAGCTAATTAGTGGATGTTAATTGGTCAAATGATACTGTGGTATTAGTTATTGGAGCGTATTGATGATATAGAGGATATATTAACTGTAAAAACACCTGAATAAGACTCAAGTCAGTAGGAAGACAAAGGCACTCACTCCTGACGCCTGACAGCTAGGTGTAATCTTGCTCTGAGGCCCCACCTTGACAGTGAGAGTGGGAGGCTGTAGGCCACCATGCTAGGGGGTGGGGGTGGGACTAACTCCCAGTGTGAATTGGGATAAGGACCCCAGAACTTACAGAGGCTACACAGTTTCCCGTTAACTGTCTATATTTAGATAGATATATGTGTTTATGTGTGTGTATTTATTTATCTGTTTATATTTGTCTATAGATATAACTACAGCTAAACATAAATAATATATGGATATCTATGGATACTTACCTCAACATCTATGTATCAATATCTATCTTGCCTATATATATTTAGACAAATGGTATCTATATTTACATATACATGTAGATAGAGATAAAGATAAGTAAGATAAATATTTATAGATATCTGCAGATACTTGTAGATATCTATTTCTATGTATTCAGACAAGTTATATCCCTCCATAGATATGTATAGATGAATACATAAGATAAAAATCTACAGATATCCATATATTTGCAGATATCTTTATTGAGCTATATCTATCTATATAGATATATGTAATAGAAGCACATATAACTAGAAATATGTCTATTTTCTATGTCTATGTAAATATATCAATAGATTATGTAATATTACATATTTTATATATCATACAATAAAGTAGAATATTTAAATATAATTATAAATATGTCTATATATCTACATAGATATATAGATAATTCTATATAGAGATCTAATAGAATTATATATAGCTCTATGCTATTTCTCTATAGACATCTATATAGAACTATCTGTATATCTACATAGAAATGTTGATCTATATTGAAATTTTTCTGTCTAGATATAGATACAAATGAGACCCAGCTATCCATATAGATAGCTTATCTAAATATATAGGCACAATTTATGGATTCTAAGAAAGACATAGGTCTTTTTATTTAGTCCTGTGCTCTTCCACCCCCAACCCCCACTACCAACCACTTACCCTCTGGGTAGGCAAAGGGACATAGGAAATACAGCTGATACTCATCTAACAGCATGTATGTAAACCTGTGTTTCTAAGAACAACTCAGGACCTTTGGATCTGGGTCTCAGTTCTTAGGGCACAGGGCACAGACTTGGGAGAAACCAGTAGCTACACAGTCAATGCTTTTACTTTTGATGTTATGTCATTGGCGGGGACCTCTGATTACTCCTTGCCATGACTAAGTTATGACTTATGGAGTTCAGGGGAATAGGCAAGGGTAAGCTAAACTTAGAGAAAAATTATTTCCACCCTATTTACCATCTTGCTGCTCCTGGTGGTCTTGTCTCTGACCTCAAAAGCTTCAGTCCAAGCTTCTGGTGGCTGAGAGATCATATCACATTCTCCTCTGTCTCTTCACTCTCTTTAACTTTTGGTTTGGTAGGCATGCTGAGTCCAAGGCACAAACCTATACTGTTCAGACAGAAATGAATATTTAGTCTCCTATAATATTAGAAAGAGGGGTAGCTGGATGGCATAGTGGATAGAATGCCAGCCCTGGAATCAGGAGGACCTGAGCTAAAATTTGGCCTCAGACATTTACTATCTGGACAAGTCACTGTTTGTCTCAGTTTCCACATCTGTAAAAATGAGCTAGAGAAAGAAATGGCAAGCCACTCCAGTGACCCTGAACAAGTCACTGTTTGCTTCAGTTTCTTCATCTGTAAAAATTGCATTGTATATAAAAATATGCCATCTGGTTAAAAGAAGAACCAGCAAAGATATGGAATTTGGATATTTCCCTAATAAATCAGATTTTGAGAGTAAGCAGTGGCCAGGGAGGGAGATAAAAAAAAATGGAAAATGTGCTGTTCAATTAAAAAATCAGATAGCATTTAAAAAATACAAAGGTTCCGAGTGCTCTGCACATACTCTGGCTCTGTGCCGCCAAATTCAGAAATGTGGGACTTGTCAGTTAAATAAATTTGCATGCAACTCAAGGGGAATAAAGAGGAAAAGAAAATATTAAAATGTAGGCTAAAATCAATCTGATTTAAAAGGACACATCCACCCATGAAGATTCATACTTGTTTCCTTCCTCTTCTGCTCTGCTGGTAATTAGGAGCCCAGTCAGAATAACTAAAAAAAAAATCTGAAAGAAAAGGAAGTGCTTGGTTTGAATGCTCAGTAGATTTCTGGTCAGTGTGCCCAGTGCCCCATCATGTTTTCCTTCTATCCAGTCTCCTAGGTTCTTCTTTTAAGTGCATGCAAACTGCCCCCCAAACTTCTCTATGCTGATTTATCATTTTCCATTTTCCTCCCCCAGCCCCAGAGCACCTCATCCTGTGTTACACCCAATTCAGGCATAGGGTTTGGAGATAGGACTGTAGATAACACCATTGTTTGATGGGTTCCATCACTGTGAAATTCTGTAAGGCAAAAGTGAGAAAGCCATCAGAGTTCCAGGCCCTACCTTTGAGGGTCTTTCTTATCCTGCTTCACAATAGCTTTTGGGTGCCAGCCACCCCAGGGTGAGAAAAGCGAGGGGAATCTCCCTTAGCCTTCTCCCAGAGGCTGTGGTTTAATATTATATTGTGATGACAAATGAACTGGACTAGATACTTTCCCATTTGATTTAAGTAGCTAATTCCTTGAAAAAATAATCCATAGGGGAACCATCTTCCCAATTCAGATTTCCCATGGAGGAAGCTTTGGCAGAAGCCAAATCCTGGCATCTCAATCTCTTGAAATGCTGATGTCAGCAAAAAACCCAAATCAAACCAAACCAAAAAAAACCCAACTAAAAAAAAAAACAACTTAGAAAATAGGAAGTAACTGAATGGAACTTTATTGATTCTATAGCCAAGAGGGATCAGAATGCATACAGTCTCTGTATTAAATTGTATGAATCAGAAAACCAGATCAGAATGAAAGAAATATGTTCCTGTTCTATGAACATTATCCATTAATATATTATTATATATTAATATACATTATTATATATTAATACCACTATTCATTAATGTTCCATGGTTAAATGACTCACCCAAGGTCACAGACATCACACACATCAGAGACAAGATTTGAGTCCAAATGTTCCAACTCCAGAACCAAAGTTATTTCCACTGTATGACACTGAGTCCTGGACAGTATGAATTATAATTACAGGGTACAGATCTCCTACTTTGCCTCTTTCCAAAGTGCCCTCCAGGAAGATGTGAGAGCCCCTGGGTTATTTTCTAGAATTAAGCTTGTGAGGGAATTGGACTGGGGAGACCTCTGAGGAAGGCTTCCAACCTGCTTCTTTTATAGTCCTTGATATGGTCTGAATGGGTAACTTCAGACAGTTACAGATGCATTGAATGTACATAGATGCAGATCTAGTCCTGTCACTCATCTGATCAAAACTGTTCAGTTGTTCCTCGCTACTATTTAGTCTGCCTATAGAGCAAGGGCTCTTAGCCTGGGGCCCCCAGACTCCCAAGGGGTCCATCAGTAGATTTCAGGAGGTCTCCAAATTAAAAAAAAAATATTTTGAGGGGCAGCTAGGTGATGCAGTGAATAGAGCACTGGCCTTGGAGTCAGGAGGACCTGAGTTCAAATGTGATCTCAGACACTTAACACTTACTAGCCATGTGTCCTTGGGCAAGTCACTTAACCCCAACTGCCCCTCCAAAAACAAAACAAAAAAATTTTTTTGATAATTATATTTTGTAGCTATGTGACAGAGAGGACAGAGTACTGAGCCTGGAGTAAGGAAGACTCCTTTTCCCAAGTTCAGATCTGGCCTCAGGCACTTACTAGCTCTGTGACCCTGGGCAAGCCACTTAACCCTGTTTGCCTCAGTTTCTTCATCTGTGAAATGAGCTGGAGAAAGAAATGGCAAACCACTCTAATATCTCTGCCAAGAAAACCCCAAATGCGGTCATGAAGAGTTGAACATGACTGAAAATGACTGAACAGCAACAAAATATATTTCAATATAATTGGTTTCCTTTCAATTTTATGTATTTTATTTTATGCACTTAAAAACAGCAGTGCCTTCTGTTAGGCCTCTTAGATCCCCCCTTAGCCCATGACACTTCTCATCTACCCATCTTTATGATTTATCTATTAATTTGTATTATAATTTTTGTGTATGCACCCTCTCTCCCTGCCAGATTGCAGGTTCTGACAAGTCAGAGATAATGTTGTTTCCAAGCTTTCTGTCATATCCCAACCCTAGTGTATTATTCCAAATAAAGGAGGCTCTGGATTAATATTTGCTAAATCACTAAATACATCAATTCCTATCCAATCCTCGCAAGAACTCCTGTGAATTAGAAGTGAAAATAAATTAGACAACAGAGATAAAATGCAATAAAAGGTTATCTGATATTATCATAACAGCAGGGCAATTACACCGTGTTTTAAGGTTCACAAAACACTTTGCATACATTATATTCTTTGATCCCTCTAACAACCCTAAAGTTGTTACAACTATTGTTCCCATTTCCCAAATGAGGAAAGAGTAAAGGGACTTGTCCAGGGTCACACAGCCAGGACATGTAAGAGGTATTTTTCCAACTCAGGTTGGATATCCTAAGCTGTCCTAAGCTGTTTCAGTATGAGCCAACCAAGGTCTTTTGCTAGAAAGAAGAAAAGCTGCTAGGTGCCTCATGTGACTGAGAAATTATCCTAGGCAGGCTTTCTTTGGGAAAGGGTCTAGACTGCATCCCCTGGTCAGAGGAGGTAAAAATGGCTTGCAAAGGCTTTTCTCTTAAACAGAAGGTGATGTTCTATTACAGATGGAAGAAATAGATGGTAATCAGGCAAGAATAGGTCTGGTTCAAGCTCCAGGAAAGCCCCATGCAAACCCAAACTGAACAAACAGCAGCTGAGCTTTCTGGCTTAATATTGAGAGTTATGCCAGAGAGAGAGCAAGGTTAACCATGAATCAGGCTGCTTCTCATTCATCTCCAGAAATGTAGTTTTGCTGATGTATAAGATGGCTGAGGATTCTGAGCTCTGGGATCTCAGAAACAGGATTTTCAGGAGTGGAAAACTTGCATCCAGCAGGGCCTTCTGTTAAAGAAAAGGGGCGGGGGGGATGGAGGCATGTCAGCTCTGTATCAAATAAAGGCATATTTAAATTGCCCCAAATCAAGTCAAACCAAAAAGGAGACAGGCATAGCTGGGCCAGCCTCCAGGTCCCACAGTGAAAGGGGAAATGAAATTGAGATGGTAACATCTGCTAAATAAATAGGAAGACCACTTGGGGGGAGGAAGACAAAACTGAAAGTGGGGCCCTCAAGAAGAAAAAGGGTTAAATGAAGATGATGGATTGCAAGGGGGGCTGAATGAACACAAAGTAGAAAGAAAACTAGCTAGAAATGATAGTGGAACAAACTCTACAGAAGGAAAAAAAATAGTTTATTCCTGCTACAGGGCAAAGCAGAGGTATAACTCAGGATGAGAGGTCAGGGCTCTGCACCAGGGCACCAAATTTAGAAGGTGCTGATGGTTTATAGTCTTTTAGTAGCATGAAAACAAAAGAGTTTAGCACCTAGTTAGCAAGAGTATTTAATTAATATAGGAGGGGCGGCTACGTGGCGCAGTGAGTAAGAGTGCCGGCCTTGGAGTTGGGATGACCCGAGATCAAATCTGGCCTCAGAAAATGAGCACCCACACATAAATAATGACTAGCCGTGTAACCTTGAGCAAGTTACTTAACCCCAATTGCTTAAAAAAATAAATAAATAAATAAATAAAAAAATAATTAATATAGGAAATTACCTGATAGCAGGCTCAAGTTAAGTTTAGGACTTTACTGGTGAATATTTAACTGGAAAATCAAAATGTAAACTTTTATGGCACACATAAATTTAATCTGCATTATTAATATTTTCTCCATCACTTAAGTCTAGACAATCAACCAAATAATAAATCAAGCCTCGATTTGTAGCATTTACCCAGTGATTTCAGAGGTGCCAATGTTCACACTGAAAATTTAATAATCCTCTCTCTCTGGCCAGTCCATGCTGGCTCCATAATACAGTGTCAAGCTCCTCCCCTCTCAGCCTCACTTCCCCAAATAGGGATCATCTAGGCAGCAATCTTGTGCCAATGTCTCAGTGACTTTGGGTTGGCTTTTGTAGCTTTTCCCAGGAGTGGTTTCTGGTACTTGCTCCATTTCACAAATTCCTAGCGATGGAGGAAAATAACTTTTTTTTTTCTTTTTGGAAGGGGGAAGGTAGGGGTTAAGTGACTTGCCCAAGGTCACAGGCTAGTTTTTGTGTGTGTGTGTGTGTGTGTAAGTGTCTGAGGCCAGATTTGAACTCAGGTCCTCCTGACTCCAGGGCTGTTGCCCTATTCACTGCCACCTAGCCACCCCTGGGAAATAAAATCCTATAAGAGGCCTAGGACTAAGGGGAACTAGGATCTTGGAATTTTCTAGCTAGAAGGAACCTTAGGGAACATCGAGTCTAGAGGTTCTGGTCCCCATGATAGCACAACGCCTAATTCTACACAAGAGGAAACCAAGGCCTAGATAGCTATTCATAGTCTTGCTTAAGGCCACATGTATGGTTAGTAACAGAATCAGAACCAGGACTCCCATCTCCTTACTACAGTCTGGGGTCTTTCCTCTATTTAACATATATCACAATGAGTCAAATAGGGGGAAGTGAGCTAGCATTAAGTCACTTAAGTGAGTCAGTGGATAGAATTCTAGGCCTAGAGTTGGGAAGACCTGAGTTCAGATGTGGCCTCAGACATTTACTAGCTTTGTGACTCTGGGCAAGTCACTTAACCTTTGTTTGCCTCCCCACCTGTAAGATGTGGGTAATCATAACAATTACCTCCCAGGGTTGCTGTGAGGATCAATTGAGATTATAATTTTAAGGTGCTCAGAGCAAGTGCCTGGCACGTAGTAAATCAAGGTGGTAGAAATGAATTTAGCCAGAATTCAGAGTCCCTGCCTCCTGAGAGCTGTAGGGGGTGGGGAACCTGCCACACCAAACTTCACAGCACAAATCCTTTTATTAAGGTGATTCGTTCTGTGAAATTTGGATTCAGCCAAAGGGCTGTACTTGAGGACCTAGCGGGCCACATGTAGCCTCGAGGCTACAGGCTCCCCACCCCTCATAGAGCAAGAGGGGATAAGACATAAGTATATAACTCACACAGCTGCCAAGTTTGCCTTTCTCTCAGGTGTTTATAGCGCTTTCTTGAGCCTCAGGATAACTTGTATGGCCTGGCTGTAGTTATGGGGTGGGATGGTAGGGTGTTGGTGTTAAGAGTCAGAAAGCTAAACCAAAGGGAGTATTTTTTCCTCAGCCTAGGAAAAAAAAAGACTCAGAGGTAGGTGTAGACTGGGTAGGACTCACAGTGCCTGTTCCTTAAGGAAGGGAAGAGGTAGATGCAATTCATTTGGCTGGACTCAGCTAGAAGTGAGGGCTAGAGACTGTTAATTGAGATGACCTTGAAATCAGTGAGGTGGGAGGGTTTTGGGGCACACGTAGAGCTAGGGCTTAGTAACTGGCCCACAGGTATGTCTTATTTGAAAGGGACTATGTACTTCCTTAAGGAACGTCCAAGATGGAGATGGTGGTTACTACAGTGTGAAGGGTGATACCAAGCCCCAAATGGGCCAGAGAGAAAGAACGCCTTGTGGTCTGGGGATCATCCACAGCTGAGTGTCAGAGGGTGACTGGAGGAGAAAGAGGGGCCAGGGAATGTCAGCCCCAAGAGCCAGGAGAGAGGCCAGAAGCAAGGAGCAATGGGGCACAGAACCCTAATGTGGAATGATGAGTATCCAGACTGTGAGGGTCTAGAAGAGTAGAGTTCTTCCCTTTTTCTGGGGGAGGGTGGGGTACAGTTTCAATCCTGGGCTGGTGCTCTAGTTAGGACTTACTATAGAGGTCCCTGAGATGGGGTCCAAGATAGGTTCCCTGTGACCTTTGACATGCTTTTTCTGTTTTCTGAAATGTAACAAGCTAGTTCTATGTTCTATGCATTGGTAGATCTCAATTTCTTGCAATGGTTACTGAACATTCCCCCTAGGAGAAAACTACAAACATGTCAGATTCCTATGTTCTCAGAGAGACTTTTGGGTCGGGACAAATGTTAGCCATAGATAGTATTAATCACTGAGGAATCCTCGAGATTGATCTCAGAGCTCAGAGATCCTGAGGGAGTGTGGAGAGTGGGTTATAAATAAGACTTGAAAAGTGCATCATGGACAGCTAGGTGACACAGTGGATAGAGCATTGGGTTTGGAGTTAGTAAGATTCATCTTCAGGAGTTCAAATCCAGCCTCAGACACTTACTGTGTGACCCTGGGCAGGTCATTTAACATTGTTTGCCTCAGTTTCTTCATGTGTAAAATGAGCTGGAGAAGGAAATGGCAAACCACTCCAGTATCTCTGCCAAGAAAACCCCAATTGGGATCACAAAGAGTCAGACACAACTGAACAACATTTATCTGCTCTACGGGTAGATAACCCTACTGGGTTATTTCCCAGTGCCCTTAACCAATCAATGTGTTTTCACTGAGTCAGACTGCTGATTTTATAAAAAGCTCACACCTGCCTGAACATGACTGCATATATCCTCATTGGTTAAGGTTTTGCTATTCTCAGCAGCACCATTTCAAGGGACCAGAGAATTCTAGTTTCCTAAACTCCCAGCCTGAACACACCCACGCGGAGATGTGTGTTTTATCGCCCATCCTTAGGGGAGGCACAAAGAACACAAGAGGCCGCTAGGTCACCGAGGTCTAGTCTTTGGCTCTCCCAAGTGGAACACATGTATTAATAGCTCCTCTGTCCTCCTTTTCATGGGGGAAAGGGTAATCCTTCCCCACTCCTTATTGGGGAGGCTAGCTCAGTGTAGATATGATCTACAACTGGGAAGAAGGGAATGCATGGGAATGGGTCACTTCCTTTTAAAGCCCACTTTTTCCATTCATTGGCCAATGGAGGGGATGGCTTCATCATCATGGAAGCACTGAGTTCCTCAGCTCTGCCTGGAGGCAGACAGGTCAGTTCTCCACATGCTTCATGACCCTTTTGACAACATGGCATGAGGAAGTAGCACCTTCCTGGTCTAGAGGAGAGAGTGCGGAGCCAGGAGTGAGGAGGAACCTGGACTCCAACCCTGCCTCCAAGGCCTGCCAGCTTTGTGACTATGGGTAAATGGCTCAATTTTTCTAAGCTTCCGTCTCTTTGTCTATAAAGAGTAGGGACATAACGGCTATAGTACCTACCTCACAGGGTTCTTTTGGGGATCTGATTAGATGCTGTGCTAAAAGAGGAGCATGCTTTGTAAGCTATAAAGTGTTACTTAGGCAGCCACATAGTGTGTTCTGCTTGACTTGGAGCCAGGAAGGCCTGAGTTCAAATCCTACCTCAGACATAGCTATGTGATTCACTTGCCCTCCTCCAGCCTCAGTTTCCTTATCTCTAAAATGTGGGCAATGCTAGTATGTACCTCCCAGTGCTGCTGTGAACATCAAAGATCACATATAAAACATGCTTTGAAAACCTCAGAGTGCTATCTTGATGCTAGTATTATTGTATAAATATTGTTGTTGTTGAGTTGTTTCCATTGTGTCTGACTCTCCAGGGTGCCATTTGGGGTTTTCTTGGCAAAGAAAAACTGAAGCAAACAGAGTTAAGTAACTTGCCCAGATCATACAGCATATAAACTCCTGAGGCTGGATTTGAACTCATGAAGATGAATCTTCCTGTTTCCAAGTGCAGCACTCTAGTCACTGCTCTACCTTGCTGCCTACACTTAGTAGGCCTAAGCCCCACCTTCTGCAAGAGGCCTTTCCTTGGCCTCCCCATTGCAAGTGGGGATCCTGCCAAGATCACACTGTACATATTTTGTATGTACATAGTTTACATGTACTTGAGGGCAGGGCTGGAATTTTTTTTTGCTTTTTAAAAATTTTTGTATATCTCTAGTACCTAGTATGATACTTGGTACATAATAAATACATAATAAATGCTTGTTGATTGGCCAACAACAAACATTGCATGGAGGGCGTTTTTTGCAAACCCCATTTGTTTATTAATATTTACTTCCTGTTACCTGCTTGAAATTAAACTGTAAATTGAACTGAGTTCCACAGTACATGGGAATGAACAAACATTATCAAATCCATAGCAACTGCTGTTTTTCAGAGGGCAATTTTTGATGCCCTCTAAATATTTAGAATTTCCTGGCATCAACAGTATTCCCTCCTTGGGTTTACATGTCTGGGGCACCATATTTAGAACAATGAACACAGAGGAAATTCTAACATCTGAGATATTGGTCTTGGTTCTGGGCCATTATTTCTTTTCTCTGGTTGCAGTCTTTGCCAGGCATTGCCAAGGCACTGGGCTCTATGCCAGGGAATACCTGTGGGGCCCTCACTATCCCCCTGGGAGAGAGCTAAATTCAGCTCATGGGCACCAGGGGCATCCCCTTTCAATGTTTTGAAGTAGGAAAATTTTGTCATCCTTTTCTGGCTCTGAGTTAGCCCTTCCAGTCAACCTAAGGCTAGAGTAGCTTAAGGTACAGGCACCATACCTCTGAATGAACTAATTATTACTAAATATAGGGCTCTTCTCAGAAATATTTGCATTTTAAAAGAAAGAAATAGCAAAACACTAAAGAACTTATGTGATCTTGGTAGGACTTTCACAAGCAGTAGAGACATTTGTTTGGCAGGGTGCCCTCTACCTACGTCAAATGGAAGGAATAATGACTCTGCTAGAGCCACTTTGGGGGAGCTGGTTGTTAAACTTTTAGTGTGAGCATTTATGCTTTGGAAATTGACAACACTATATATTAGGACTCAATTTATTGTTCTGTTGATTGCTTACACTTAAGAAAGTGGTGGAGAAAATTTTAATAATTCGGATTAAACTTAAAAGTGTGCTGTATGTGCATTCTACCACCACCACCACCACCATTACCACTCTGAGAGCTGATTGTTAAACATTTACCAGCACGTTGCTGGAAAGAATTTTCACTAGCTATGAGATTTCAAACATGTTGTTCAACTTATTTTCCTCATCTTCAAAATGAAGATAAAAATATTTGCTTGAAACCTAGCCGTGTAACCTTGGGCAAGTTACTTAACCCCAATTGCCCTAAAGGGGCGGCTAGGTGGTGCAGTGAGTAAGAGCTCCGGCCTCGGAGTTGGGATGACCCGAGATCAGATCCGGCCTCAGAAAATGAGCACCCACGCATAAATAATGACTAGCCGTGTAACCTTGAGCAAGTTACTTAACCCCAATTGCTTTAAAAAAAAATTTGCTTGGCTTACCTGTGCTTTGAGGATTAAAATCAATGTAGTGGACCCTGAGATAATTTCTACCATCTTCCCCATTTGAATGACTGGGGAGAATAAATGGTACTCTCACATTAAGTCTGGCACAGTGATTTTTGGGACTGGTCCATGGTGGATACTAGAGAAAAAAAAAAGAGGAAAGAGGTGGCCAACTGAGAGGAGAGGAAGACCATAGACTTTTCCTTGTTTTGCAAAGGGGAGATGACATTGAAAGATTGGAAAACTGGTAATTTGTCTTGAGAAACTTTAAGATGGTGGAAGGAGATAGAGAAAAACGGAGGGAGGTAGAAACAGAGAGACACAGAGGGAGAGACAGGCAGAAACAGAGAGATAGAGAATCAGAGACTGAGAAAGAGGCAGAGACAGAGAGTGAGGGGCAGAGAGAAAAGAGAGATTCTTTTCCTTGTTTCTTAATAAGTAGAGTAGTAACTAAAGATAGGACTTGAGGGGTGTGTGTGTGTGTGTGTGTGTGTGTGTGTGTGTGTGTGTGTGTATGTGTGTTCATGTTGAAGGGGGGAATTCCATCTCCAGAAGAGCCCTCATATTCTGGACTTTTAAAGTTGAACTAGATGTCCTCTGAGGACACTTCAAATTCTGAGATTCTTAGACCTACTTTTTTAGTATGAATATTTGCTCATTCCAGAGTTTCCTTTTTTGAATTAGATTATTTGAAGGCAAAAAATCGCACATACACCAAAATAATCAAATAGTCATAGCTATACTTTTTGTGTTAGTAAAGAACTCAAAACAAAGTTTATGTTCATTGATTGGGGAATGGCTTAGCAAATTGTGACCCAAGAGTGTAACAGAATATTACTATGCCATGCTGTTGTTTAGTCATTGTCTTGTCTGACTCTTCATAACCCTGTAAACTGTACCATTCATGGGGTTTTCTTGGCAAAGATACTGGAGGGGTTTGCCATTTCCATCTCCAGTAGATTAAGGCAAACAGAGGTTACATGACTTGCCCAGGGTCACACACTTAGTAAGTGTCTAAGACTGAATTTGAACTCAGGTCTTCCTGACTCTAGGCCTCCTGATGCTACTGAGCTACCTAGATGCCATAGGAAATGATAAATGTGAAGAATTCAAAGACATATGAGAAGACTTAGAGGAACTACCTGTAATGGATCCATGTTTCATCACTGGTCCTCTGGAATCCTGAATGGTCCTTGTATTGATCATGGTTCTTAGAGCTATTCAAGTTATTTGTCTTTTAATGTTATTGTGTACATTCTTTCCCTCCTTACATTCTCCATCAGTTTATAAGAGTCCAAAGAATCGTTCATTTTCATAATATTAACATCATAATATGATTGTTTCCTCCTGGTTCTTCTTTCTTTATTTTGAATCAGTCAAGTCTTTTCATGTCTTTTTGAAATCATCTATTTCCTCATTTCTTACAACACAAGAGCATTTTATCACATTCATACATCACAACTCATACAGTCATTCCCCAATTGTTGGAAAAGCTCTTGTTTCCAGTTTTCTTGCCATCAGAAGAAGAGCTTCTATAAATATTTTTGTATGTATCTTCTGTTTCAAATGTTACTCTCTTGTCCAATGATATTCTTCCCCTCTCACCTACCCAGCAAGCCATCCTTTGTGATAAAGATTTAAAAATAAAGAAGGGGAGAAAGAATTTCAGGAAAGCTAGGAATACATCATGTATGTCTAACACTATAGGCAGCATTTTATACCCCAGGTCCTCCACCTCAGCAGAGAGGAGAGGGAGGTGTGTGCATTTTCTCATCTTTTCTCCAGGGCTAAAAACTTGGTTATTATGATTACACAACATTTGGTTTCCTGTAAACATTCATTCAACTTCTGGTACTCACAACACAGGTTCCTTGTCTCAAGGCAAGCAAGTCTAGACAATACTGAGGAACTGAGCCCCATCTAGCTTCAAGTAGTTTCACTATGAATGAAACTAGGAGATATACAGTAATTGGTTTGTTTTGTTTTTGCTTTTTGGAGGGAAGTTGGGGTTAAGTGACTTACCCAAAGTCACACGGCTAGTGTATCAAGTGTCTGAGGCTGGATTTGAACTCAGGTCCTCCTGACTCCAGGGCCGGTGATCTATTCACTGTGCCATCTAATCGCCCCAATATACAATAATTATTACTAAATGGAGGGAAAGCTTATGGGATCTCTTAAAGGAGGTGCATAAAAAAGCTGTTAAGGTCATAGGATTTTAAACAGAATGGAAACCTGTCAGGCCACCCACATGGGTTCAGATCCTACTTCTGATAATTCCTAGTTCTTTGACCATTGTCTTCATCTGTAAAATAGGGCTACCAATACTTGTCACACCTACCTCCCAGAGTTGTGAGGTTCAAGTGAGAGTTTATGGGTAGTCCCAAAAGTCTTAGTGCAATTTTAAGCCATTAAAGCATAAAACTACACTAAGACCTTTAGGACCCCTAATATTTGTAAAGTACTTTGTAAACCTTAAATCACTATGTAAATGTCAGTTGTTATTATCTAAGGGGTAGCTCAGTATTGGGAAAAGGATGGCAACCAGAAGTCTATTGCATTTTTCTTCTGGGCACTCACCAATTGTGAGATCCTTTTATTTACTTCTCAGGTAGAAGCTGTTGACCCTGAAATAAGCTGTTAGCAAAAAACTGTAAGTGTGAAACACAGTTCTAAGTAAAAGTGGTCAATAATCCATTGACCTACAGGCTAACACAAACTAAGTTTGCATGCTGTTGGATAGAAATGAAAAGTCAGTCAGCAAGCATTTGTTAAAAGCATACTTAGCTAGACACCGTGCTAAGCTCCTATGTCATAAATTCAGTGTTCGTTCACCACACTTTTCTGGTTCTCAGTTTCCTAAACTGTAAAATGTAAATAATTCTTGCTTTCAGGGTTGTTGTAAGGGAAAGTGCTTTGCAAATCTTAACATGCGGTACAAATGTGACTTATTAAATTAGAGGCCAAGGAGAAGCAATATAGATTATTTAGATGCCAGGCCTATGGTCCTCATCTGTCAGATTCTTATGGAGATAGCAAAGATGATGAGTCACAGAGCAGGAGCCTGGCCTCTGCACTTTCTGGGTCAGAGGTCCAGAAGTTTGGAACTTTTCCCAGCAAAATTATCATTATCACCGGGGAAGCAAACTCCATGGTCTAGGACCAGTCTGCAATATTTACTTTGATTGTGGATGACTTGCAAAAGGCTCTGGTGAAGGATAATGATATATATGTCCATCCCTTCAAAGCAAAATAACATTAAGACAGTGCAGAAATGGAACATTTCTCTTGTTCTGTTGTATCTGGCTCTTCATGACTCATTTGGAGTTTTCTTGGCAAAGATACTGGAGTATTTTGCCATTTCCTTCTCCAGCTCATTTTGCAGATGATGAAACTGAAGCAAACAGGGGTTAAGTGACTTGCCCAGGGTCACACAACTAGTTAGTGTTTGAGACCAGATTGGAACTCAGGTCTTCCTGACTTCAGGCCTGGCCCTCTATCCATTGCACCACCTAGTTAGCACCACCCAATGGAAAATTACTAACAGGTGTTAGAAGGACTAGTAATCAACCTTATGCAATATCAAAGAAGGCACTTGATGCTAATTCCAAAAGTCCACCAATACATATGCCAAAAGAAAACCATAGATTTAGTATGCAACAGATTCTGCTGGCTAGGAATGGGGACTGTCATAGCTAAGAAGCATGGGACTTGTACCAGGTATGTTCAAAAGAAGGTATTACAACTAACACTTTGATTTCAGAGAGAGAAAAATGGATGAGGAGCCCTTGGAGCTGATATGCATTGAGGATGGGGGTGGGAGGGGGGCAGTCAAAACAAAACTTGTAGGACAACTTTGTAGTGACTGATCCCATGACCTTATGCATAGGCCTGCCCAGTACAGGGTCAGAGGCCCTCCATGGTGACTAAAGGTCATAGGAGAAGCATGGTATGGGTGCCCTTGCACATTCCATTCTGATCAAGGTCATGACTTGGAAGGCATGAAGAAGGAATGATCTGGAAGGAATGAAGAACTCCTGAGTCATGCTTCATCATCCCTTCAAGGAGATAGTCACGTGAAATGCTTGCATTGTAAAGAGAAGAAGCTGGATTTGTTCAGAAATTCAAAACAGATTTAATGCCAGGTTTGCAGCCCTGAAGACTTGAGTTGGAATCTTTCCTCATCTGCAGCATGGAGTTAATAGTTTTAAATTTAATCTTTTTTTCAATCAACAACCAATATCCATCTTCTCTCTAGTCCAAATTCCCAATTTGCCCCCATACCTCCCTATTGAAAAAGAAAAGAAAACAAGACAGAACTCGTTATATGCATAATCAAGTAAAACATTCCCACAGGGTACAGGGAAGAGAGCACGAACTCTTGGGTCAGAGGAATTGACTTTAAGTCTACTTGTAGGACCTTGCTCAAGTCTCATCCTTCCTGGGCCTAAGTCTCCTCACTGATGAAACAGAGTTGGCCTAGATGGACGCTGATGTCACTTCCAACTCTAGAGCCAAGTCTCTACCCTTATTATTTTATTAACTATTCTGTGAGCACAGGCCAGAAGCCAAAGCTCAATGTAGTCAGCATATGACATCTCTAAATGTCCCCGACCTCTGATTATTAGTGTTTATTTTATTTATTTATTTACCAATTTTCCAGACTAGGGTTGACAGTTTCTATTTCTTCTTTCAACAATTATTTCTTCATATCTTTTAACCACATCTGTTGTGGAATGGCTTTTAATCTCATATATGTAAATTAGTTGCCTATTGATTTTTATATGACAGACTTCTTTGAGAAATATTAAAATCAATTATTTTTTCTCAGTCTGTATCTTTTATTCTAATTTTAGCTTCACTGATTTTATAAGTCAAAAAACTTTTTAAAATATCATTTGAGATTGTCAATTTTGACTTTTGCAGAATTTCTATGCAATGTCTTATTAGTAATTTGATGTCCAGCTATACTAGAGAGAGAGAGAGAGAGAGAGAGAGAGAGAGAGGACTAGTAGTAGGCTTTGATCTGCATTCAGATTCCATAGTTCTTTCTCTGGATGTGGATAGCCCTTTCCATCATGAGTCTTTTAGAGTTGTCTTAGATCCTTACATTGCTGAGAATAGCTGAATCTATTGAAGTTAGTCATCGCACAATATGGCTGTTACTGTGTACAATGTTCTCCTGGTTCTGCTCCCCTCACTCAGCATCAGTTCATATGTCTCTCAAAGTTATTATGAAGTCTGTCTACTCCTCATTTCTTATAGTATTCCATTGTATTAATATACCACAGCTTGTTTAGCCATTCCCCAATTTATGGACATCCCCTCAATTTCCAATTCTTTGCCACCACAGAAAGAGCTGCTATAAAGATTTTTGTACGTGTGGGTCCTTTTCCCATTTTTATGATCTCTTTGGGCTATAGCAGGTTTCTTCTGTAAAGTGAGGGTTTTGGACTATATAATCTCTAAGGTGATTTACAGCTTCAAGAGCCTATGAGATTGGCCACAAAGTGGTGATGATGATGATAATGATGATGATTGCTATACAAACAAATCAAATTACATGTGTGTATATGTGACAGTGTATTATGGTAGTGGTGATGGTAGGCTGAAAAGTACAGGACCTGGTACATAGTAGGTACTTAATAACCATTGATTAGTTGATAGGCAATAAACATTTATTAAGTGGTTACTCTGTGCTAGGTGGTGTGCTAAGCATTGGTGATATAAAGAAAGGCGAAAGACAGCCCCTGTTCTCAAAGAGCTTACAGTCTAATGGGGGAGGCAATATGCAAACAACTGTACATATGAACTCTATACAGGAGAAATTGGAAATAATCAATAGAGGGAAGGTATTAGAATAAAGGAAAATGGGGAAAGACTTTCTGTAAAAGGGGGGATTTTAGCTGGAACTGGAAGGAAGCCAGAAGTTACAGCCAAGAAGAAAGAATTACAGATTCGGGGGACAGTCAGTGAAAATGCCAGGAGTCAGAAGATGAAATGTCTTGTTCAAGGAACAGCAAAGAGACCAGTGTCACTATATCACAGAATATGGGGGGGATGGAGGGGTGGAGAGTATGTAAAGTATGAGAAGACTGGAAAATTTAAAGTGTTACTCTAAACAGAGGATTTTATATTTTATCCTGTAGGTGATGGGCAGCCATGGTAGATTATTAAATGGGGAGGGTGGGAGCAGTCACTGTAGTTTATTAAATGGGGGGGGTGCAATTCACATGTTCAGACAAGCACTTTAGGAAAATAGGTAGAAGTTGCAATAGCATTTCTTTTGAAATACTATTAAATCATATTAAATATTAGACAAATAGCATGGTATGTGGCCAGAGGGTTGGCCTTGGAGCCCCAAGACCTAGTTTCAGATCCTGCCTTTCGTGCAGACTTACCATGTCATTATAGGTGGGTCAGCTGACCTCTCAGTGTCCTGGACAATTCTCTAAGACTGAAAGTTGAATATGATTTGTCTATTTGCATTTCTAGAAGGAGTTCTCACGTTTGGGAATTCCTCAAATTCGTGAGGTCACACATATAATAAAAGAGAATCTTAAGTTGGGAACAATTTAATCTTTTAAAAAATTGATGGTTTTTCTTTTTTATTGTGGAAGTATCCCTGAGATTAATCTGTCTGTTTTCTCTGAGTTCCCTTCCTAGGCAGGTGCATTGGACAGAGTAAGCCTGTTGACTGAAAGGAGCCAGTCAGGAGCTTGCAGCGAGCCAAAGTCTTGCTCTGTGACTGGTGCACCTGCCTGGTAAGATATCTCAGAGAAAACTGACAGATTAATCTCAGGGGCTACTTCCATATTACATAACTTTCATTTTCCAGGATGAATCCTCATCCAGAGAGCTATTTCTTGTAATCAAATTTTAAAAAGAAAGAGAAGACTAACTAAATCAGTCTATCAATAGTCTAATGGTGAATTCAGAATTCAACACCTATCTTACCCACCCCCACTTCTGCAAAGAAGGAAGGGAGGGTTAAGGCACCATTCATTTATTCTCATCCTAGTGCTGGCAGCCACAGTGTTTTGTAGTCCTTACTTTCTAAACTGCTTTTTGCTCCTGGGCTCTTAATGGGGATGAAGCAGTGATCTTCAGTTCCCTTGGGTACTTTTCACTATGATCTGGCATACACTGGCTCCTGGCATCTCCCTTCCTTACTCCCTCTCCCTCTCCAACTTCCAAAATGACCCTAATTGTAGATAGAAATAAAAAATCAAACAAATAAGTCGATGACCTCTTGGGCTACTTGGAGAATTGTTCTGATGGATTGTCCTAATTTTTTTTAAAATCCCCCTAATAGACAAGCCCCAAATTAAATAGCACCAAAAGGTCTCCTAATGTTATACTGATACTTTAAAAAAATCATTATAAACATCCAGCCACTCAGGCAACAGCTATAGCTGGGAATAAATCAGAATGAGAGGGGTGGACAGGGGAACCACTCTTGTGTGCTTGGAGGCTCTCAGGGGCAAAGATAGGAATTTCCCCAGCACTTGAACTGACCATCCTTTGACTGTTTGAATGTACTCCTGCCTCCTCTGCCCAAGCCACTTCCTTCCTCTCCCTCTCATCTTCTCTGGCTCCCACTCCTGTCTCCATCATCTTCCCTCCAAATTTACTTCCTATTTCAATTTATAACCGCTTATATTACTAAATGTCTCACATTTAGCCAGATGACTCTAAATGAGGTCTTTGAAAGGAAGATGCTGTAAATCGACCTTCAAGAGCACAAACACTAGAGGGGAAGAGGAAGTGGGCAAGTGACCCTCAGTGCCCCCAAACACCTAAGCAGCGAAGCAGATCATTGCCCAGAATTGTTGTGAATTCAAGAAAGTAGGTGAGTGGTTTTTCTTCTTTGATAAAAGGGGGGAAATGATAAAGGATAGCAGAATGAAATGATGCTAGAGATGAAAAGGACCTTCAGAATCTTCCAGTTTAACCTCATTTTGTAGAAATGGAAACCAAAAGAAATACAAAAAAATTTATATTTTTAAATTTATGTTTAATTAATTTGTTTTATTTTATCTGTATTTTATTTATTTATTTAAAATTAGAATTTTGTTAAGTAATTAATTTTAAAAAATAAATTATTAAATAAATAAAAGAAAAGAAAATTTATTTATTTCTTCCTATCCCCTTCTCACCTCAATCCCTTTCCCAAACTTTTGTAATGAATATGTATAGTCAAGGAAATCAAATCCTTGCACAAAACTGTGTGCCTCATTCTGTGCCCATCATATCTCTGTCAGTAGGTAGACAGCATCCTCTGTCATTGGTCCTCTGGGATTACTCTGTTACTTTATCACATTAGAATGAGGTCTCTAAGGACCAGATAGTGGCAGTTTGGGAAATCTAAATAGCATAGTTTGGACTTAATGTGATAGAATGATGGAGACTTTGCAGGTTTATGTCACTCTAAATGATGGACTGTAGAAATGGCAGGATGAACCAGTTGGGTTCAAGTAAGACTTCTGACACATGCAAGCATGTACTGACTGTGTGACCTTGGATGAGTCACTGTCCTCTCAGGGTTCCCAGGAAACTCTCTAAGACTCTAAATTGCAGAAGAGTTACAGATCTGTAGGTAGAGAGGGTTCCCTCACCTGGGAGCCACAAATAAGAAATTGAAGCCTAGGGTCCAAACCAAGATAATGCAATGACCTGGTAACACATGAGCCTAGGGAAAGAGGGAACTTGACTAGGGAAGTATAAGACCTGATAGATTTTTTCCACCCATACAGTGGAAAAAAAAGGATTTGAATCATTGCTACATAGTTGTATAAGGAGCCCTGGTGAATACTAGCTGAAGATCTTCATGTTGTCAAGGTTGGATGTTTAAGATATAGGATTCTTCAAATCTTTGGTAGTTAATTAGAGACTTCTTGGAAAGATTCAATTCTAGGAGCTTGGAATGAAGCCAGGAGGTAACTAGGTACAAAAACTGAGAACTTAAAATCCAACCTTACTTTTTGTCTTTTTCCAGTTACACGTAAAAACAATTTTTAACATTCATTTACAAAAAATTTTGAGTTCCAGACTTTCTCTTTCACTCCTTTACCTCTTCTTTTCCCTTTACCACCTGGTAAAGCAATTTGATAATACAGCCTCTTGAGGTGATGAAGAAGAGGTGAAAGGGGGCAGAAAGAAGTGATTGTTTGGTGGGAATCAGTGGAGAAGCATGAGGACATACAAAGCTAGAAGAGGGTGGAGGACAGGAGAAGTTTTAAACTGTTCCTCAAATGAAACTACTGTGACAAAATACCCAGATTTCACTCTGCTGACTCTGCTATTTTATAGATCCTACTTTGAGGCTCTCAGTGTTCTTCAATCAGTTTATGTCCATTTTTACTTATTTAATTTAATTAAATTCATTTAAGTTATTTATTTAATTTAATGAATTTTATTTTATTTATTATTATTTTTTGAAAATCATGGGTCAGCCCTGTACTTTTTGTTTTGTTTTTTAAGTGGCCAGGATTTCAGATATTTGTACTGGGCTTCTGCTGACTGTATTGTCTCCAAAGATTACAGAGCTTTGCAAATGAGAGCCACAACTCAGAAGAGATTAATTAGCCTTGCAATCCATACAATCTGAGCAAATAAGCAATCTCCATCCATAATGGAGAATTATTTTGAGATGCAATTGGATTGGCAGTCTAATGATTTAGAGAGCAGTGGGGTATATTGGGAAGAGAATAGGACTTAGTATTAATATATGAGTTTGGTGATCATGGGCAAGCCCCTTTATCCTCCCAGATTTAGTCTCCATATCTGTAAAATGGGTATTATACTAACTGGAATTGGGTTGTTATGAGAATCAAAAGTAACATATAGAAAATATTACATAAATTCAGGCATCATTATCAATTTATGTGTTTTAGACAGGCACTGTTTTTGCGCAATAAACTCAGAAGGGTGGAGGTCAGACTGGATTGCATTTGGGAAATTACGTAGTACTTTCCATGATCTCAAGATGCTCCCTGGCATAAAATCTCATTTTAAAAAACTTTATCACTAAAAGATATCAATAATACTTGCGTGATTGTTAATCATGGCATACCATAGGCTGAGAAGAAATGCCTGAGGAAAAAAGAAAGATGCATAGTTTATCAAGATCCAATGGATAAGCATGTATTAGGTGGCAAGCACTGTTCTAGGCTCTGGGTACAAAAGCAGAAGGGAATTAGTCTTTGTCCTAGAGGAGCTTGCATCCCATGTGAGGGAGACATCTACAAATATAGGTATCAGAACCAATATGCCCAGAATAAATTCAAAATAAATATAAGGCAGTTAAATATAAGGTTGATAATGAAGGGAAACACTAGCTGTTAGAGAGATCAGAAAGGGCACTGATTATATAGAAGGTTGTTGCTTGTGGTTGGGCCTTCGTTTTCAAAGAAGACCAATGACATTGCTGGATGATGTCTTGACTTGTGTATGAATTGGATTTAGGTGAGGCAAAGTTGCACAGAGGTGTCAGCCTCACTCTCTTCCAGAGTCATCACAGTCCAGTGGCAAGACAAAGGTCAAGACAAGTGGCGATGGCTCGGGGTGCAGTGGATAACCTTGACATCTTTGGTGCCAGGCCAAGTTCTAAGAGCTCCACAGCAGCTGCTTCAGGTGCTTTCATGGTCATTGGAAAAAAGTGTTCTCATCCACCCATTCCTCCAGGGGAAGTCTGCACATGCTTGGGGTAGATGCCCCCCTCCCCAACTCACCAATGCTTTGAGGCCTTCCTTGTTTACCCTCAACCTGGTTCAGCCTGTCTGCTGAAATGGTTTAATGGGGCATGGCCACTGAGCATGCTACTGCTTCTTAGAGCCACAGGTGAGAGTTGGGGGACAGGTGGACACCAAAGGAGGGAGGGACTTTCTACTATCTGCTGCCCTGGTTCCTTTTGGTGGTTTATGAATTATGCAACTTGACTTCCTCAAAAAGCTGACTTTTTAATTACACTGTTATAGACCTTGTAACACTGTTCTTAAAGAAAAGGAAAGTGATGGGGCGGCTAGGTGGCTCAGTGAATAGAGCACTGGCCCTGGATTCAGGAGGACCTGAGTTCAAATCTGGCCTCAGACACTTAACACAAAACTAGCCGAGTGACCTTGGGCAAGTCACTTAACCCCAATTGCCCTGCCCTCCCCACTCCAAAAAGCAAAAAAAAAAAAAAGGAGAGAGAAGAGAGTAAGGGAGGAAAGGGGTGGAGGGAGGGGGTGGAGGGAGAGAGGGGTGGGAGGGAGAGAGGGATGGAGGGAGAGAGAGAAAATCAGGGAACCAATCAATTTATTGCACTGGGGAGAAGTAGAATGCTAGCGATTGAGATGAATGAGGAAGAGAATCCAAATATTGGCCTTTAGAAACCATTCCCATGTCCCTGTTGTCTTGAGTTCTGAGTGCATGAAGGAGTGGGTTTCTAGGGTGAATTAGAGGCAGTCATCCCACTTGCTGGATGACTATAGCAGGCTGGAGGGCCCCTGGATGCTAGTGTTGGTTATCCAAATGCTACCTTCTGGGGACAGTGAAAGACAGAGCCCTGACACGTGAAGTATCTGAATGGCCCCATTTCTCCTGGAGCAGAGGAAGGCAATCTTTGGGAAGAGGCCAATGGACACAGAGTCTGTATTTGACTATAATTAGTGGCAGGTGATAAAGTGCTTGTGAACGTGTGTGAGTCTGTGTGACAGGGAAAGACCATGTGTTCCAAATAAAGACAGAGGCTGATCTTGTCTCTTCCCCAAAATGGAGGCTCCACAAAAAACTTACCAATGGGAGATTTTTAAGAGAACATCTCAAGACAGAGGTTGGTTTTAAAGGTAACGCACAAGTAGCCAGCTCATTTTCCAAGGAATGAATTTCTGGTGTACATGTGTATACCTGTTGGAAAGGCTGATGTTATTGATTATACCTTCCTTCCATTGTTGGGGTAGGGAAGAGACAAAATCAAACAGTCTCCTTCCCCACCTTCTACCCTCAGTGAATTTTAAGTTCTTAAAGATCAGGATTTGAAGCATTCTATGCAAAGGAAAGGCTTAGATGGATTTTTTTGTTGTTGTTTGTTTCTCATAAGTGAAACCCAATTATAGGCACTTTTTAGGGGGAAAAAAGTGCAACAAACAACCACATAAACAATGACGTCTGCGGTGTAAACCAAGAACTTGGAGATTTTTCTGATAACCTACTTTTTATTTTTCTATCTGCTTGTCTAGACAATCCCTCCTGAGAATTCACATTTCTGCTCATTTCACTGTTTAATATTTACTGATCTGTCACAGTTGTATATGCACATGGTATGGATTCCACCCATTCTAGGGAAGGAAACCTCCTACCCACCTGGTACCTTAGAAACCTGTGTACACCAAAGCTGAGGCCAACAAAGAATTCCTTATTTGCTGGATTGGGACATGTCTAATGGAGCTGGGCATATATCCCTCAGCACAGAGCTGAGACACACATGTATCTCCAAAGGACATGACCCCATCCAGCTAATCTGGGCTTCAATGTTCAAGATGCTGGGGAGAGAAAAATGTCAGTGCTGGGCATACAACACTGGCAAATGCCTCCTGTTTCTGGTGTTTACAAATCTGAAGCCTAGAGGCGAAAGTGACTTGCCAATCAGAGGCAGAGCAGGGCCATCGTCAGTCATCCTGGTCACTGGACTCTAATGGCTCTGGAGGAGACAGTGAGGCTGATGGCCTTGCATGGCTCTGCCTCACTCCAATCCAATCCACTTTCAAGTCAAAGCATCACCCTGCTGATGTCATTGGTCTTTTTCAAGAACATGGACTGACAACAACAAACAGTCTTAACTGTCAGTGGAGAGGGGGGTAGGAGAGGTGGGGCACATATGATGATAAGGTGGCATGGATGATAAAAGGTGGAATGAGGCAGAGAAAACCAAGAGCCCCACAAAAAGGTATGAGAAACCTGAGAAGGTTTGGAGGAGGAGGAAGAGGAGGAGGAGAGTTAGGGAAGGCTCTCACTAAATCAGTGACTAGTTTTGCAGAAGGGAAGAATCCAAATAATGATTTATACTTTCTCCCTCCTTACCTCTCTTTGCTTTTGGCTTTCCTGAAGATTCACCTCAAATCTCACCTTCTGCAGATTCCTTCTGTCCCTTAATGCCCTTCCTCTGAGATTACCTTGAATCTGTATATACCTTGTATAAGTAGAGTAGAATTATGTACACATTATTTCCCCATTGGAATATAAGCTCTTTGAGGACCTAGATCCTATTTCTGCCCATTTTTGAATCTCCAATGTTTAGTGCATTTATTAAGCAATTATGTGGTTATGGCTGAATAAATGTTTGTTAGCTAGGTGACTGACTAACCTTGAAGGTTTTTGCTAAAGCAGCTCCTCCCCACCCCCCAATAAAAAAAAGGCTTCCAGGGAAGACCAATTCAGTAGTTATTTTTTTTCCTGACTTTTAAGACAGCATTTTCTAGCACTGGTCTACAGAGAATTTATTTTTATTAGTTTATCAGTTTAAAAAAACAAGTAAGGGTAATTTTCTCTGTGAGCAGAAAAAAACATCTTATTTCTAGTTGTACTCAGGAAGTGGTTTCAGTCATTGGAAAGACATCAGTTGCTATGGTGTAAAAGGCCATCATGGCAGAAGTTCTGTGTGAATAAGTTCATTCTTGCTCTCAGTAACCCCACTGAACTAGAGAAAACCACCCAGAAATGACACATCTATCTTCCTGGAGAATGGAAAGTTGGTGCCTGGGATAACATCATTCTGGTCAAATGGATAATCAGAGAATCACACCCCCACATCTTCCAAATGATCAAACCATTTCCCTGGCTGGTAGAGGTTATTGACAGGCTCCATTTCTAGAATTCTTTTGCTTGAATGTGTTAAAGGACAATAGCAGGAGGGAATTTCCCTAGTGTTCTTTCTGGCAGTTTCCATTTCTACATATCTTTGCTACCCCCTCTTTTGCAATTTATCCTTCAAAGCTTCCTGTTACTTATCTTTCCTTCTTTTTCTGTAGTTTGGGGTTTCATTAACTTGTGGCCCTCTCTTTAGGGTCACTGTTAATTTGCTCTACCCACTAGTTTTCACAAATGTGTTCTTAATAAAGACCCCAATTAAGGGTTCCATGATAGATACCCTGGTGTAGTGGGTTGAGAACTGACCTCAGAGCAGGGAAGATCTAAGTTCAAGTCCTATCCCTGACACATACTGGCTGTTTGACCCTGGGCAAGTCACCTAGTCTCTTAGTACTCTAAGCAGCTCTCTAAGATTATTGTTGTTCATCCTTCAATTTTCAAAGAGTACCAATGACATCATGATGTTGGGGTCAAGGTACAATGTGTTTGGCTGTGGCTGATCAGTTCAGTATGAGTCAGAAGGCTCTTCCACAGGCTGGGCACCAATAATCTGTTAGAACATTTGGGATGGAGATGTCTCTGGTTGTGGGAAGCTCACTTTTCCTTTATACTACTGCATTTCTGCTTTGCTCATGGAGTACGGGCGCCTTCTTTGATTCTAGCATGGTATGCTAGGTGGTCCTGTGCCATTGACTTATAACCATATTTCCAACCAAAGAAGAGTTTCAAATGCCAATCAAGCTCCTTTCATGTTGCAAAGCACCTGGTGCTGGTTCTATTTCAGCTGAGATTTACAACATAGGGGGTCCACTGCTCATACAAAAACTGACGGAAATTTTCTGGGTTATATGGTAAAAGGAAGTTATCGCCCAGGAGTTCAAGGACTCCTCCATTGTCCATTTCTTTTTTTTTTTTTTTTTTAAAGCAATTGGGGTTAAGTAACTCGCTCAAGGTTACACGGCTAGTCATTATTTATGCGTGGGTGCTCATTTTCTGAGGCTGGATTTGATCGGGTCATCCCAACTCCGAGGCTGGTGCTCTTACTCACTGCACCACCTAGCCGCCCCTTTAGGGCAATTGGGGTTAAGTAACTTGCCCAAGGTTACACGGCTAGGTTTTTTTTTTGTTTGTGTGGATTAAGTGTCTGAGGCCGGCTCTGAACTCAGGTCCTTCTGACTCCAGGGCCCACGCTCTATTCACTGAGCCACCTAGCCGCCCCTCATTGTCCATTTCTATAAAGGAAATAGATTGTCCTATGACAATCACAGGGATTCCCTCTCATAGTTATTGCTGACAAGATTCTTGCTGCCAGAGTCCTCTTTAATAGGCTGATCCTTCACCTGGAAGATGGTCATCTGCCCAAGAGCTAGTATGGTTTCCAAAGGGGCAAAGGAGCAATCAATATGGTGTCTGCTTCCTGACAACTCCAGGAGAAATTCCAGGAGCAGAACAGAGGTCTGTACACAACAGGGCTTGTTGCCCTGACCAAGGCCTTTGATACTGTCAGTTGTGAGGGCTTGTAGAAAATCATGGTGAAATTTGGTTGCCTGGAGAAGTTCATCAGTGTTGTAAGCAAGCTTCATGATGACATATTCATACATGTTCTGGATGAAGCAGAATGCTCTCCCACTTTCCCAGTCACCACTGGAGTGAAGCAGGGCTGTGTGCTTGCTCCCATGCTTTCTACCATAATATTTTCATTGATGTTGTCATGAAAATGGCATCAAGGTCAGCTACTGATGGGGTGCTTGGGTGCTTGTGTTGGGACCCCAGTTCCAAGATCACATTTGTTTCTAGCTTCAAAACACTATCCCTGACAGTTTTTCTCTTCAACCCAAGGACACTATGTCTAGCAAGAACTCATGAGTAGGCCGCAGTAAAACAAACTGCTTTTCCCCATCACAAGAACAAGCTGACCTCTGGAGAAATTCTCTTGTAAAAACAGGACTATCTTGTAACCACAAAATTACCATGTATTGATTCCCAAAGTTATCATATATAATCCAGAGGTCAAGCTATAGACATCAATTCTCAAAACTATCTTGCTACAGATGTACCAGACCAACAATACACCCCGAGAAACTCCTTCCCCTGCTTTCCACTAGGGAGTGATGCCTGTAGCTAAGGCTGTGAATTATCACCTAATCAGTATATGTGCCAGATAACCCACCATTTTCCCAAATAAACTTTAGCATCATTCCTGTTGAGTGGCAAAGTTCCTTAAGGAGCTCTGCCTGCTTCATCAGAGTAACAAACCTTTGCCAACTCGATTTAGAGAATGCTTGAATCTGTGAATTCATTCCAGATAACCCTATCGAATACTCTGGTCTTGGTGAGTGGGGTCCCTGAACCTCTCAAACTGTACTAATATTATTATACTCACTTTAAAGATGAGGAAATTGAAGCATGGAGAAATGACTTTCCCAGGATCATAGAGCTAGCAAGAGTTTATGGTAGTGGCTAGAGCATTGGACCTGGAGTCAGGAAGATCTGGGTCTGAATCTTGACTCATACATTTACTAGCTGTTAGACCTCAGTTAAGTGACTTAATTTAATTAAAATCACTTAACTTCTGTTTCTTCATTTGTAAAATGAAGGAGTTGGACACAATAGTCTGTCTAAATCTATGTTCCTCTGAGTGTCTTTTTTTTTCTTTTGAAGGCAAGTGGGGTTAAGTACCCAGGGTCACACAGCTAGGTCTGATTTGAACTCAGGTCCTCCTGACCCCAGGGTCCTTGCTCCTCTACACCACTTAGCTACCTCCCTCTAAGGGCTTAAGGTATGATTTGAACCTAAGGCCATCTGACTTCAAACCTGGTGCTCTCTGAGAAACCTGAGGGTGAATGTGCAAATTGCAGCTGAAGGTGAAGCAGAAAATATGGTTCAGAAGCTCTAAGGTGGGTGACCATGCAGTCGTAGGCTTGGTTGTGTGATGGAGTGACTTGGGACACTATGTGATAATGCACCGAGAAGGAGAAGGAGATCTGTGCCAAGAATGTGGGGGTGAGGCTGGGTGTGGACTAGCGTGAGGAAGCTAAGCCTGACTCTCCCACTAAGTGGTGCAGGTGGGAGTGAGGGAGGGGCTGCTGAATCTGCTGAGGCAATGCAGACATACCAGAGGCTGAAGAGAGACACCAGCATGTTACATTGACAAGGATCACACTAAGAGATTCCTTGAGTTTGTGGGGTGCCATCAACCAAACCTCTGGAGAGTAAAGTGAGTTTCACAGGTGAGGACTTTTCCAATCACTTTACTAAGAGTTCAGATGAGCCTTTTTTCTTTTTCTAAGTTGAATGCCTTTATTTACCTGACTACATGTAGGGGAGCTGAGGGCCCTTTGAAAGACATAAACCAGATTCTGTTGTTCACAGGGGAGTCACTGAGTGGAACTATGAATCATCAATATCATTCTTAGAGAGATTCCCCTGAGATTGAAGGTAGCCTGTTTTGGGAAAGGTCAGAGGCTGGCCCACAGGTTACACCAATATTTACTGAGTACTTATTATGTTGTCAAGAGATTGTGATTTATCAATTTCTCATTTTCAGGATACAAGGGTGAATAAAACATATAGACTTTGTCCTCAAGGAGTTAACAATATTAGAGTTTAAAGATCATCCAGGACATAGCTTGACCTCCTAAAATGCAAGAACCCCCTTCTCTAAAAATCCCTGACATCCAATCCCTGCTTCCACACTTCCATTAATGAACTACTACATTATGAAAAAGTTCTATGGAAACATACCATTACAAAGCTCTTAGAGCACATTACCTCATTTAATCTTCAGAGCATCCCTTGAAATAGACAGGACAAGTATTATTATTATATTCATTTTATGAGTAAGGAAACATATTGGGAGAATAAGTGATTTGTCCAAGGTTGCACCACTACTCCATAGTGTAATAGGAACTTATGCAACTCTTCTGAGTTTCTGGAAAATGTGAGTCCAGCGTTGAGGAGGGGATGCATGCCACTCCAGGGAGTTATGACTAGAAGGAGATAGACTGATTAAAAAGTGATCACAGTACTCCGGGAAGAGGCAATGAGGGTCTGAGAAGTAAAGAGAAGGTAACAGATATAAGAGATGATAAAATCTGGCAACTGCTTGGATAGGAAGGATACAAGCAAGGAAAGAATCTGGGCTAATTCCAAGGTTATGACCCGTGTAACAGGCAGGATGATTGTGTACTCAAGAGAAACGAAGAACTCTGCAGGAAGGGCAGATGCTGAGTTCTATTTTGGACATTTTGAGTTGGAGATGCTGACAGGACATATTGAACCCATGCTAGCTACCAGTCATTGTCACTTTTATTCTGAGTACTAATAAGTCATATGTTTCATTATCTGTTGTAGAATTTTGCTTCAGCTGGACATCTATCACGTCAACAATTTCCGGAATTTCCATTTCTCCCCCATTTTTGCTCATTTCTAAGTCTTTTGGCTCCTCCCCTATAATCTGGGATTCTTCATGGAGAAATAAATACTGAATTTCCTTTTCAATCCATTACTCAGTCCTTGGAGTGACTCAGCAATTCTGACAGGTTCCAAATCCTGGTGAAGGACCTTACCTCCTGAAGACTAAACAATAAAAAGCTGGAAGAGATGGCCACTTCTAGGACAATAGATGGTCTTTGGGTGAGAGGTAATAGACATCTTTAATGTATTTCCCCTAACCACTACCAGTCTACTGATCCTGGGGTTATTGCATAAGGGAGAAAGTTGCCCTGTGGCAAGTGGTAAATGCTCAGGAGAACTAGGGAGAAATTGCAGGCACTTCCCTGATTGGGGTGAAAAGAAAATAAGATTAAGTTGGTTGTGAAGTTTGTTTTTACCCTGAAGTATCTACTTAACAATCTGTTTCCACTGGAGATTGGGTCATGGATTTAGAACTGGAGGAAATGTTAGAGATCTTCCAAGCCCCTTATCTTACATATCAGGAAATAGAGACCCAAAGAGCTACCTAACTGGTCAAAGGTCACACAGTTATTCTACAAACATTTATTTAGCGCCTACTATGTGCCAAGCTTTCTGCTACACACAGGTAATAAGTGGAAGGACAGGATTTGAAGCCAGATCTTTGGAATCCAAATCCATGCATCTTTGACTTTGGGGTCATTTCTAGTCTAAAATATTTAAGCACCTACTATGTGCCAGGAACAGTACTAAGCACTGGGCATATTAAAAAAAAAAAAAAAGACAAAAGACAGTCTCTGCCCTCAAGGAGTCCATAATCTAACGGGGAGAAAATATGGGGAAAGATTGAAATTGAAATTGAAAAATTGAAACAATAGGGAGAAAACATGCAAGCAAAAAATACAAAGCAAGCCATATACAGGATGAATAGGAAGGCACTGGAATGAAGAGGGATTGAGGAAGGTGGATTTTAATTGGAATTTAAAGGAAGCCATTGAGGTCAGTAGTTGGAGTGGAGGAGAGAGAGCATTCCAGGCATGAGGGACAGTCATAGAGAATGCCGGGAGCCAAGAGATGGAGGGTCTTGTTTGTGGAACAGCCAGGAGGTCAGTGTCACTGAATCAGAGTATGAGTTAGGGAATAAGGTGTAAGAAGAATGTATGAGCAGGAGGGTGCTAGGTTATGAGGGGCTTTCAATACCAAACAAAGCATTTGTATTTAATCCTGGAGGCAATGGACAGCCACCAGAGTTTATTGAGTAGGGAGGTGACATGATTGAGCCCGTGTTTTAGGAAAAATCACTTAATGGTTTAATGGAGTGGGAAGAGATAGGCAGCAGCCAGATCCACCAGCCATTCTTGCAATAATGCAGGTGTGTGGTGATGAGGGCCTCCAGTAGAGTGGACAGAATCAGAGGAGAGAAATGAGCATATTTGAGAGATGTTGCAAATCAGCAGACCTTGGCAACAGCTTGGATTTGGGGAGCTGGGGATTATGAGAGATAGGGAGTAATTCAGCATGACTCCTAGGCTGTGAGACTGAGGGAGTGGGAGGATGGCGTTACCCTCAATAGGGAATGTAGGACGTGTGTGTAGGAGGTTTAGAGAGAAAGATAATGAGTTCTGTTTTAGACATTTTGAGTTGAAGATGTCTACTGGACATCCAGTTTGAGATGTCTGAAAGGTGGCTGGAGATGTGAGATTGTAGATCAGTAGAAAGACTGGGGCAGAAAGGGTAGATTTGAGAATCCATCAGCAAAGAGACAGTAATTAAATCCACAGGAGCAGATGAGATCACCAAGTGAAGTAGTACAGAGGGAGAAGAGAAGAACCTAGGACAGAACCCTGAGGGACACCACAGTTAGACGATCCAGCAAAGGGATCAGAGAAGGAGCAGTCAGAGAGGTAGGATGAGAACCAGGCTGGAGTGGTGTCCTGAAGACCTCTAAAAAAGAGAGGATCAAGGAGGAGAGAGAGCAATCAACAGTGTCAAAAGGACATAAATGAGTAATTCATCTTCTGAGTAGTAGAATTATTTACCATTGGAAAAGTTCCATGGCATTTTAGTAATAGTCCATCTCTCTTCTCTCTCTCTCTCTCTCTCTCTCTCTCTCTCTCTCTCTCTCTCTCTCTCTCTCTCTCTCTCTTTCATATCTCCACCCCTCTCATATGTAATGCCAATCAAGCAAACCTGAGGACTGCTGCTGTGAATAGCTTCAAGAGTCCAATCTCATAGTATAATGAACAGCAGTCTTCAGGTGTGCTGCCGTGATTGGCTTTATAGTGTATTGCTTCAGATATTTGCTATCCGAGATGCTTCCTCCCATCCCTTCCATATTGCAGAAGGGATCTTGGTGGCCGCAGCTGCAATTTTTTTATCTGCAGAGACTGCTCTTCCTACAATAAGGGACAACTTCACTTCAGACAACCTTGACATGACCTCTAAGAAGTTCTGAATTTTCTGGCTTCATCCTGTGACATGAGAAGGAAGTGGGAAATGTTCCAGCGTTCATCTTATACCTACAAATGGAGTGTTTATTTGTTTTGGCAGGGAGATCCTAGGATAATAGGACGATCCATTTAGAACTAGAAGAGACTTTGGAACCATTAACCTCCTTATTTTGGCAGATGAGGAAACTGAGGCTCAGGGAGGAGAAGTGACATTGCTAGGGTCACACAGCTAGTAAGTCCGTCCACTAGCATTTATTAAGCACTGTGTTAAACCCTGGAGGCAAAAAACAATCCCTGCTCTTAAGGAGCTTATAGTTTAATGGGGAGAAAATATGCAAACAGCTGTGTACAGTCAAGTTATAAACAAGATAAATTGGGGTTTCTGAGGTGGAATGTGAACCCAGTTTGTCCTGATTTCCAGTAAAGTGCTTTATTCACTGTCAGTGTAGATCAGCACCTATTTTGCATTTTATAGTCTTAGACAGTTGACTGGGAGTGCTGAAGAGTTAGATATGCCCAGGGTTACCTCAGCCAGTATGGGTCAGAAGGAGGTCATGCTGACAGCAAGATTGGTCCTCCATTCATTAAGCCCTGTTTATCCAATTCAGCAAGCACTGACTAAACATCTGCTATGGGCCATACACAGTGCAAGGCACTGGGGATATAAAGAGAAAAAAAATCCCTACCCACAAGAAGCTTGCATTTTATGGGGAAACAACGTTGTAAATGGGTATGTATGTATATATGTATATATACATATACATATACATATACATATACATATATATATATATATACATGAAGTAAATGCAAAGCAATTTTTGGGTGGGAGGGATTGTGCACTAAATGGGGACAAGGATAAAAAAAACCCCAACAAAACAGCAAAAACAAGCAAAAAAAAAACCCCTTTTGTGCAGAAAGTGGTAGTTAAGCTGTGCTTCGAAGGGTGCCAGAGATTCCAAGATGTGGAGTTGAAGAGAAAGACAATTTCAGACATGGGAGAAACAGTTTGAGAAAGGGTATAATTACCTACTTTTTACACTAAATATAAATCAGTGGAGTTCATCGGGCCAATAATGAACATAAGACAATTTAATCGGACTAAGTTCAATCTCAATAGCCATAAAAAGTAAAGGATCAATATTCATATAATGATTCTGATTCAGCTATTTTCCTAAGCACAGAATAGTAGATATCACTGGGAACCTCTCTCAGGCACAGCTACCATTCATTAAGGAAAGTCTGAGTGCTCCACCATCACTTCTGGGGGATGGGTCAGAAGAAGTTGTGGGAAAATGTACTCTTGGTTGATCAGCAGGGGAAGCTGGAGCTACCACAGGTTTCTGTTTTCAGCCATGAGAGTTTTGCTTTCTCATTTTCAACAGGAGTCTGCAGTGGTCCAGCTGTGTCCTTTCATAATACATCTGTAATTGTCCCTTTGGTAAAGCTTCATGGGCCGGGGATTGTCACTGAACTTTTCTGAACTGTTGCTAAAGTTTTCTTAGATACCAAAACACCGACTGGAGAACGAGTCTGTTGAGAAATCTTTGGTGATCTCTGCCTCTCAACTAACTTGAGGGAATCATGGAGGCGGTGGGGGTGGAGCCAACCAAAAGCAAGAGGAACTAACTTCTTGGTCTCAGGTTTCTCTGCTCCTGCTCAGATGGGAAGGAGGAATGATAGGCTGGGGAGGACATCAACAGAATGGTTCCCTGATGGGCCTTATTGAACAATCAAGCAACATCTGTTTAATTCCCAGGTGCCTTCTCTGAGCTTCATGAGGCTCTTCATCCTGTGGTCTCCATGGTGACACCAGGAAGCAGAGGGAGAGCCAGGGGCTGAGGCCTGGCCATGCCATGGGACAAGGCCTATGATGGTTTTCAGGCTTTCCCACACTACCTTCCTTCTAACCCTCCTCTCACCCCACATTTCCTCTTGTGGAGTGAGATGTGCAGCTATAAATATGAACCCTCTTTCTTTATCCACTAAGAAGGAAGCAAACTTTCTTTATCTCATGGGAGCTAGAAGTGTCATTTTGTTGTTGTTTTTAAAAAGTATCTTTGATTAAATTTTTTTAAATTAAAAATATTATTTCTGAGCAAAGGGGTGATTTGGTAGTGAAATATTTTAATGCAGGTGCACTTTTTTTTCTTTTTGCATATAAAACTTTGGGCAGATCATTTCTCCTCTGGTAGTTTTAATTCTTCATATGTAAAAGGATGGACTCAACTATGCCTCTTGACCTCTCCCCCTTTTTGTATCATGGACCCCTTTGATAGTCTGGTGAAGTCTCTGGACTCAGAGTAATATTTTAAAATGAATACCATACAATGCATACGATTAAAAAGGAAACAAATTACATTAAAATACAGTAATCAAAATATTTTTTTAAAAGCTAAGTTCATGGACTCCAGGTTAAGAACCTGAGGGGGAGAGTATTTTGGAGAGACTGAGCCAAGATGGCAGAGTACAGGCAGGGACTTGCCTGAGTTCTCCCAAATTCCTCCAAACAATTTAAAAATAATATCTGAAGGAGGGTGGCAGAGTCAAGATGGCAGAGTGGAAACAGGACTTCTGGGGGGCTCTGGCTTCCACCTTCTGAAATTTATGTAAAAGGCGACTCTGAACAAACTTTGGAGCCACAGAACCCACGAAATGACACAGAGAAGCTAACCTCCCACTGAGGACAGCCTGGCAGCACAGCAGGGAGTGGCCAGCACGGCACTCTGGGAGCTAAGTCCAGGCCCTTGTGAGTTGGAGGTTTTAGCCCCAGGGCAGCCCAACCAGCAGCCTACTGGAGGGACACCAGAACACCAAAAGCTGTGGCGTTTCCAGAATTATCAACACATAGATGCCAAGGATAAAGTGAGAGGTCAGTGCCCAATGGACTTTGGGACTCATTGGGAGACTGTGTCAGCCTCTTTCCTTGGGGGTGAGAAGCCACTGAGACACTTCAGAGCAGCTGCCATGTGGCTGCAGCTTCAGCTGCTGGCCTTTGAAATGTAGGGGGATCTGGTGACCAGTCTGGGGGGTAACCGCTCTTGCTTTAACCTTCTTGGATCTGGGTTGCAGTCTGGGGTGGAGGTCTTGGGGTGTGTGACCAACTTGCCAGAGCGTATGGAGGCTTCAGAGAGGGCACCCAACTAATACCTCTGGCAGCTGAGAAAGCCTCAGTGTTTGGGATGGAAGCTCCCCTGGCTGGTTGCAGAGTCCTACTGTGGCAACAAGCCTAAGAGTCAAGTAATTGAGTGGCAACATGCCTAGGCAAAGGAAACAAGATAAACAGAAAAATTCAACATTAGACTCCTATTTTGGGGGCAAAGAGGATCAAAGCATGGAACAGGAGGAGGACTGTGAGGTCAGAACTCCTGCACCAAAAGCCCCAAATGAAAATATGAGCTGGCTACAGGCCATAGAGGACCTTAAGAAGCAGATAAGAGAAGTGGAAGAAAAGTTGGGAAGAGAAATGAGAAGGATGCAGGAAAAGTATGAAATGAGGGTCAACAGCCTGACTGAGGAAAATAACACCTTAAAAAATGGACTAACTCAAATGGCAAAAGAGGCTCAAAAAGGCAATGAGGAGAAGAATGTCTTAAAAAGCCAAATTTGCCAGATGGAAAAAGAATCTCAAAAGCTCACTGAGGAGAATCATTCCTTCAGAATTAGACTAGAGCAAATGGAAGCTAGTGACTTTATGAGAAATCAAGATGCTATTAAGCAGATCCAAACAAATGAAAGAATAGAAGGAAATGTGAAATATCTCATGGGAAAAACCACTGACCTGGAAAATAGATCCAGGAGAGACAATCTAAAAATTATTGGACTACCTGAAAACCATGATCAAAGAATCTAGAAACCATCCTTCAAGAAATTCTCAAGGAAAATTGCCTTGATGTTTTAGAACCAGAGGGCAAAATAGAGGTTGAAAGAATCCACTGATCACCTCCTGAAAAAAGATCCCAAAAAGAAAACTCCTAGGAATATTGTAGCCAGGTTCTGGAATTCCCAGATCCAGGAGAAAATATTACAAGCAGCCAGGAAGAAACAATTTGAATACTGTGGAAATGCAATCAGGATAGCACAGGATCTGGCAGCTTCTACACTGAAGGATTGAAGTGCTTAGAATATGATATTCCAGAGGGCAAAGGAGCTGCGATTAGAACCAAGAATCACCTTCCCAGCAAAACTGAGCATCATGTTTCAGGGGAAAATATGGTCATTCAGCAGAATAGAGGACTTTCAAGCATTCTTGATGAAAAAACCAGAGTTGTATAGAAAATTCGACATTCAGATAGAAGAAACAAGAGAAGCATGAGAAGGTAAACAGGGAAAAGAAATCATAAGGATCTTATCAAAGTTGAATTGTTTACATTCCTACATGGAAAAACGATAATTGTAACTGATGAAATTTTTCTCAGTATGAGAAGAGTTGAAGGGAATATATATATATATATATATATATATATATATATATATATATATATATATATATATATATATATATATGTCTATATAGGAGGGTATATGGGCATATGAATACATATGTGAATGTGTGTATATATGTTTACAGATATACATAGATAGAGGGCACAGGACCAATTTAATAGGAAGGGATGATACTTAAAAGGTGAAATTAAGAGGTGAGAGAGGAATATAACTAGAGGAGATGGGGAGAGACAGAATGGGGTAAACTATCTCATATAGAAGAGGCAAGGGGAAATGGTCACAATGGAGGGGAAGAACAGGAAGGCAAAAGGGAATGGATCAACCTTATTCTCATTGAATTTGTCTCAGGGAGGGAATGACATACACACTAAATAGGGTATCTCACCCTACAGGATAGTAGGGGGGAAGGGAATGGAGGGAGGATGATGGAAGGGAGGACAGGCTGGTGAGGAGGGAAGTTGGAAGCACCCACTTTTGAAAAGGTACAGGATCAAAGTAGAGAATAGAACAAGTAGGAGGTGGGATAGGAGGGAGGGAAATATAATCAGTCTTTTAAATATATCTACTATGGTAATGTTTTGCATAGCTACACATGGACAACCTATACTGAGTTGCTTATCTTCCCAGTAAGGGTGGGTGACAAGGGAGGAAGGGAATGAATCTGGAATTTAAAGTTTTAAAATTGAATGTTTATATACATACATATATACATATGTATATGTATGTATATATATATATATATATATATATATACTATTAATACTATTTTACATGTAATTGGGAAATAAGATATATAGGCACTGGGGCATAAAGATCCATCATGCCCTACTGGAAAAATAGAAGGGGGTATGAGATAAGATATGGGAGAGAGCAGATTGGAGGAGGGGATATCCAGTGGGATCGCTATTTGGGGGCAGTGGGTAGGGGAAAAATGGTGAAAAAATGTGTAACTCAAAATCTGGTGGAAATGAAGGATGTAAACCAGAAGTTAATAAAGAATTTGGAATAAAATAAAATGAAATGAAATATGAGGAAAACAAAAAATCAAACAAAAAAATAACATCTGAAAATGAGTTCTGGAGTGGCAGTACCAACAAAACTTTGGGGTGAAGTAATTTTCCAGCTCAAGACAACTTAGAACATTGGCAAGAATGGTATGTCTCATGGGATGGGAGGGGAGCACAGTGTAGCTCAGGCCATGGCCCAGCAGGTCTTGGGGCATGGAGCAGCAACTTGTGGAGTTCTTTGACCATAGACAGTAAGCAGATCAGAGAACTGGTTAGAAGGAGATCACAGCCTTTACTGGCATTAAGTTCAGGACTCTGTTGCATTGCCCATATATGGTCCTAGATTGCAGTCCCAGGGCAAGGAAGAGCACGAGAATAATAGTGTGTGTGGCCCCAAGGGAACACTAGCAGGAGCACGGATCCCGGACACAGTTCCAGGGTAGAAAAGAGTGCTTATTATCTTTCTCACCATGAAAATAATGGAAGAAGGGTGTGTGGTCATATGAATACATATGTGAATGTGTGTGTATATGGATAGAGGGCATAGGTTGAATTTGTTGGGAAGGGAGAATACTCAAGGGATGAAATTATGAGGTGAGAGAGGAAAGTGGCAAGAGGAGATGGGGAAAGACAGGGTAGGGTAAACTATCTCATGTAGAAGAAGCAAGGGGAAGTGGTTGCAAGGGAGGGGGAGAATAGGAAGGGAAAATAAAGGCAAATCCACATTCTCATTGAATTTGGTTCAGGGAGAGAATGACATACATACTAAATGGGATATCTCAACCTGCAGCAGAATAGGGGGAAGGGGGATGAGAGGAGGGATGATTGATGGGGGGGGGCATCCTTGGGGGGAGGGGAGGTTGGAAGTACCCACTATAGAAGAGGGACAGGATCATGTAGGGAATGGACCAGGTAGGGGGTGGGATGAGTGGGAGGGAATTATAAGCAGCCTTGTACAATATATCTACTATGATAATGTTTTGCATTGCTAGACATGTACAACATATACTGAATTACTTATCTTCCCAGAGGGAATGGGTGACAAGGGAGGAAGGAAATGGATCTGAAATTCGAGGTCTTAACATTAAATGTTTCAAATATATATAAATACTATTATTAATACTCTTTTGCTTGTAATTGGGAGATAAGATGTGCAGGCATTGGGACACAAAGATTCACCTTCCTCTAATGGAAAAGTCGAAGGGGGTATGGGAGAAGGTATGGGAGAGAGCAGATTGGAGGAAGCGATATCTTGTGGGACTGCTATTCTGGGAGGTTGGGTAGGGGAATAACGGGGGGAAAATGATTGTAACTCAAAATCTGGCAGAAATTAATGATGTAAAACAGAAGTTAATAAAGCATTTGTTTAAAATAAAAAAAAAAGAGTGCTTATGATTGCTCATAGACCAGAGAACAGGCTGGGAGAATGATGACCACACCTCTCCTTAAATTATACCACCTTGAAAGAACTGAAAACTTACAGACCCCCAGAACAAGCTCCAAAAACAGCTACACAAAAATCCTGAAACTTGAGATGATGCCCCTTCAACCTGAGGGGCAGAGTCCAATTTTAACATAAAGTTAAAAATCAGTTGGAAAAATGAGTAAGCAATAAAAAAAGAATTTGACCATAAAAAATTAGTATGGTGACAGGGAAGATCAATACACAGATCCAGAAGATAACAAAATCAAAGTAGCTACATGAAAGTTTCAAAGAAAAAATGTGAATTGACCACAGGCCAAAAAAAAAAGAATTCCTTGAAGAGCTCAAATTTTTTTTAAAAAGGTAGAGGAAAAATTAGGGAAAGAAATGAATGTGATACAATAAAATCATGAAAAGAGAGTTAATAGTTTGTTAAAAGAGGCACAAAGATCTACTGAAGAAAACTTCTTTAAAAAGCAGAATTGGCCAAATGGAAAAAAAGATGTAGAAAAGCTTACTGAAGAAAAGAATTCCTTAAAAATTAGAATTGGGCAAATAGAAGCTAATGATTTCATGAGATATAAAAAAAACAATAAAACCAAATCAAAAGAATGAAAAAATAGAAGAAAATGTGAAATACCTGTTTGGAAAAACAACCGACCAGAAAAAGAGGAGAGGCAATTTTAAGAATTAATGGACTATTTGAAAGTTGGGATTTAAAAAAAAAGAACCTAAACATTATATTTCAAGAAATTATCAAAGAACACTGTCATGATATCCTAGAACCAGAAGGTAAAATAGAAATTGAAAGAATCCACTGATCACCTTCTGGAAGAGATTCCAAAATGAAAACTCCCAGGAATATTATAGCCAGATTCCAGAGCTCCCAGATCAAGGAGACAATATTGCAAGCAGCCAGAAATAAACATTTCATATGTTATAGAGCCACATTCAGGATAACACAAGATTTAGCAGCTTCTACACTAAAGGACCAAAGGACTTGGAATATGATATTCCAGAGGGCAAAGGACCTAGGATCACAACCAAGAATAACCTACCCTGCAAAACTGAGTATAAGTAACCACTAAAGATTCTTTAATATGAAAATTTCATGGTCAGTTCTGTACTTTGGGAAGACTATGTTGGCATCTATTAATTGTTAATCTTACACAGTGACTGGCTTATCTCTCTAAGGGTCAAACCCATTTCCACACTAGAGCTATACATCTCGGAGGATCTTGTTTCTCAGACTACTCTCTGACCCACTCATTCTTTAGATTATTTAGTTTCCAATTAATTTTTAATCTATGTTTCCATTGCCCTTTATTGAATGTAATTTTTATTGCATTATGATCTGAAAAGAATGCATTTAGTTTTTCTGCTTTTCTGCATTTGGTTGTGAGGTTTCTATGTAGTAATACATAGTCAATTTTTGTGTAGATACCATGTACCACTATGAAAAAGGTATATTTCTTTCTATTCCCATTTAATTTTCTCCAGAAGTCTATCATATCTAACTTTTCTCAAATGCTATTCATCTCTTTAACTTCTTGTTTATTTTGTGGTTAGATTTACCTAGTTTGGGGAAGGGAAAGTTTTTGCCAGCATGTAGGGTTTGTGAAATGTCTGAAAAAGTAGACTGAAGACAAATTGGTCTTTTTACTGTTCCCTAAATACGAGATCTCCTGCTCCTGGAACTTGAATGTACTCCCTTCTCATCTCCAGATCTTAGAATGCCTAGCTTCCTTTAAAATCCAACTCGTGTTCTCTCCTTAGACTGTGAAGTCTTTCCTTACCCTCTAAATTGTTATTTCTCTCTCCTCAAATGCACATTTATATATTTCTCTGATTATATTTGATCTCATTGGCAGAAAGCAAACTCCTTGAAAACAGGGGCTTTCCCTCTTATGTATGATGCACACAGTAGGTACTCAGTAAATGCTTGTTGCATTTATTGCATTGTGTTATAATTAGTGCAATAATAATAACCTTAGATCTATATAGTCATCTAAGGTTTATTAAATGATTTCCTCACAACCACCTTGTGTGGTGGCTAGTATAACTATTATTCTTAAACACCAAGGTTCAATTAAGTAAAGTGACTTTAGTTTTACTAACCACAACCCTAATTATAGCAAAACTTCAAAATATAATGATTTGCAAGTACTCTATCACTGAGACAAGAGACCACAGTAAGGGAGACATTCACTCAAGGTATCATTTGAAATCTGTTAAGTCTCTTTTCTTCCTCTGTGGCCCCTACCCCACCATAATTTTATTAACATTTTCAACTCTCAGTTCTTCAATAATTTCTTTTCTGGGCCATATTTCAGGTGCAATTCTTTGCCTATTTTTGCCCACCATATACATATATCTTTTTATTGACCCTGTAGATTATTTATCATTTTATTTTTATAAAAATGATAAAAATATCAATAACCATAGGCAATAGCTTGGCCATGTTTATGTTGTCTGCTAAAAAACAAAAATGCAAATCAGAAAATATGTTGAACATGATGAAACCATCTGAAAACTGACTTCTAAAATCTTGTGCAGATTTTCTTTCTTTCTTTTTCTTTCTTTTTCTTCCTTCCTTCCTTCCTTCCTCTTTCTTTTTCTCTTTCTTTCTTTCTTCTTCCTCCCTCACTCCCTTCCTCCCTCCCTCCTTCTCTCCCTTCCATCTTCTCTCTCTCTCTCTCTCTCTCTCTCTCTCTCTCTCTCTCTCTTTCTCCCTCTCTTCCTCTCTCTCTCTCTTCTTCTCTTTCTTCCCCTCTTTCTTCCTCCCCCTCTTTCTTCCTTGAAAAAAACATCATCTACAATGACAAAAAAGTCCCTTAGCAGGTTGAGATAAGGGTGGGGATAGGGATGGGGAGAAGTAACCATATGAAGATTCTCCTATTTCGTGATTCACTCCCCCGTGTGGTCATTGGGCACGTCTGGCTGGTATTCCCCTCTTACAGAGCCCTGCATTTACAGTGAGTCACAGACTGAAGCTAACATTTTATTTTTGACTCTTACTGAACCTGGATTTGGAGGCAGTGGAATATAGATGCACTTGAGATTCTAGGTCATTTTAGGTCAATAGGAATGGCACAGCTAAGATTGAGGCCTGTTATTTAATATTCCAATTGAGAGACTGGAATTTTCTCAAGGAAACCTTCTTCTGGCATGAGATCATTGAAGAGCTAAAGTTAAAAGGAAACATTTCCTAAAAATCTGACCTGCCCTCTTTTTGGTCCCATTTATGCTGGGAAAGAAATCTACTAAAGCCCTGGGTTCATCTTGATCCTTTGGACCATCAGAGAACTTTAAATCTGAGAGTGATCTTAAAGGTTATCTTTTTATTTCACAACTTCTTTATTTGACAGGTATGAAAGGCAAGGGCTCAAGTAGGTTGTGGAAGGTCCCACAGCTTCCTAGTGGCATGGGGGTGGGTGGGTGGGAGTGAGGGAGGAGTGAAAAGATCTGGCACTATGGTTTCCTTGATGTGGGGATTTCTTTGTATAGAAATCATTCCATGGATGCAACTGTTTGTAGTCTTAGAAAGCTACCTGAGGCACTGAGAACTTAAATAATTTGTTAGAGTTAAATCACTAATGAGTGCTGGGGACAGGATATGAACCCAGGTCTTTCTGATTTTGAGGCCAACTCTGTATCCACTCTAACATACTGCTTTGTGTGTGTGTGTGTGATTTAGAGATAATTTCAAAGTAACTCCAGAGTTGTGAACTGTTTGACTGTACTGGAGAACAATTTGGAACTAGGCCTAAAGGGCTATAAAACTGTGTATATTCATTGACCTAGCCATAACACTACCAGGTCTATATCCCCAAAGAGATAAAGAAAAAGAACCCATATATACAAAAATAATTATGGCAGCTCTTTTTATGGTGGCAAAGAACTGGAAATGGAGGGAATCCTCATCAATTGGGGAATAGTTTAACAAGTTGTAGTATGTGATTGTGATGGGATATTATTATGCTATAAGAAATGTTGAAGGGGATAGTTTCAGAAAAACCTGGGAAGACTTATATGAACTGATACAAAGTGAAGTGAGCAGAACCAGCAGAACCATTATACACAATAAAGCAATGTTTTTTTTAAGGTGATAGTAAAGTGATTTAAGAGAATAGACCTTTAAAAGGGCTTTTCTATGTTTTGTTTTGTTTTTTATCAATCAGGCAAAAAGTATGTCTTCTATGTGTCAGGCACTGTGAATGCACACAGAATGAAGCAAAACCTAATTACAAGAAACTGACACTTTAATGGGGAATACAGGTACATATATAAGTATCAACAGAAAAAACAATCATAAATAGAATAAATCCAGCATAGTTAAATACAAGGTATTTACAAATACAATAATAGGGCCACCAGTAAGTGGGGGGAGGGATGAGGAAAGGCTACATGTAGTAGCCTTGAACTACATCTTTAAAATTTTTTTTTAATTTACTTTTAGTTTACAGTATTCAGTTCCATGATCCTTTGAGTTCCAAATTTTCTTCCCCTCCCCACCCCCATGGTGGCATGCAAGTTGATATGGGTTCTACAAATACCTTAACATTAAACATTAGTCAGGTTGTAAAGAAGAACCACAACTAATGGAGTAAACAATGAGAAAGAAGGAACAAAACAAAACAGAGAGAGAGCAAGTAGTTTGTTTCAATCCGCATTCAGACCCTGAAGTTCTTTCTCTGCACATGGATAGCCCTTTCCATCGTGAGTCTTTTGGAGTTTTTTATAACCTTGCATTGCTGAGAGGAGCCCAGTCTATCCAAGTTAGTCATCACACATGCGATGTGTCTGTAATTGTGTACAAAGTTCTCCTGGTTCTGCTCTCCTCACTCAGCATCAGTTTATAGAAGTCTCTCCAGGTTATTATCAAGTCCCGTCTACTCCTCATTTCTTGTTGAACAATAGTATTCTATTATATTCATATACCACAACTTGTTTAGCCATTCCCCAATTGATAGGCATCCCCTTGATCTCCAATTTTTTGCCCACCACAAAAAGAGTTGCTATAACATACAAGGCCTCTTCCAACTTCTATGATCTCTTTGGGATACAACCCTAGAAGTGATGTTGCTGGGTCAAAGGGTATGCACATTTTTATAGCCCTTTGGGCATAGTTCTGAATTGCCCTCCAGAGTGGTTAGATCACCTTGACCTACATCTTGAAGGAAGGAGGGATTCTTTGAAGGGATTGTCCAGGTGAGAGGTCAAATAAACGTTATCTTTAATAAATACATATTCAAATAGCAGATAACATCAGCTTCCAAGGTAGCTAAAAGGAACCTAGGAGAGTAAAAACCTGGAGATTAAAAGCAGTTAGCAAAGAGAGTCTCTGACATCACAGGAACTACTATGTCCAAATCTTCAAAATGTCTTTTATATTCTTGTGCTCTGAAGAGCCCTGCAGTTGGTTCTCAGATTAATCCACTGAAGGGCAAAGTTAACGCAAACTACCCCCAAATGATTCCAAGGCTTCTTCTCCCACAAGAACAGAGAGAAAGCCAGTTGGACTGGTGTGTAGTGTGTAGGAACCCAAGTGATGTCTAATAAGGCTGGAAATGGAGACTGGGGCTGGTTGTGAAGGGCTTTAAAAGCTAAACAGAAAAATTTAATATATTATCCCATAGGTAATAGGGAGCAACAGCAGGTGAGGATATGGTCAGATCTGTGCTTAAGAAAAATCATTTTGGCACCTGTGTGGGGCTGGAGCAGGAAAAGATTTAAGGCTGGGAGATGGAGACTATTTCCTAGATTCATCCATAAAATTTTCAAGTGCCTACTATGTGCCTACCAGCTTTTCTCTCTATGTGAAAAACAATCATTGGTAACCTATTCATAAAAAAAAAAAGAAAAACAAACAGAAAAAAAGCCCTTCCCCACTTCCACAGCCTCCACTGGCCTCTGCTCTTGTGGTGAAGAAAAGACACTTCCTTTGGTTTCATGCATTCTTCCCAGCATTTAAGCGAACAGACAGCAGCATTGAGCCTTTGGGGAAGAAGGAGCACCTTCCAGACATTCACCAGGAGAAATTTCTGCAGGTGACACATATCTCTTGCTCCTAAGGTGTTCACTTCCTGTGTTTCATGTAGCTCTGGGGAATAAACGTCAAGCAGCTGGGTTCTCCCCAGCATCTGATGGTGGGGATGCCTGCAGCCGATGTGCTGAGTGTGGTCAGAGATTGACAAAAGCTATCTCTGGCTTTGATACTGTGCTACCCTATTCTAAGGGCCATTCTCCTCCACCACGATTTCCTGTCTTCCTGTCTTGGGTGGCTGTGTGTGACACAGGATTTGGTTCATAGAGCATTTCCTGAACTGGGCCTCCTCTGATCAGATCAGACATTCTTGTCAAAAAGACCCTGGCTTGATAGCTTGCTTTCTGTGGCCATTTGAAATCAAGAGACAGATTGTCTGTGGCCATCGTGTGGTTCCCTTTGGTTAGTGTCTTCATCAAGTATTCAAACACTAAGGGTCACTAGTCACTGAGGTTCTTCTGTCTAGGGTTGGAGATGCAAGTTTCTCATAGAAATATATCCCTAAGAGCCCCATTCCTCCCTTTAGAAAAAATTCCCAGATCACATTTCATTCTACTTTGGGATAGTCCAAATTATTAGAAAACTTTTTCTTCTCCTTTCCTCTCCCCTTCCCTTTCCCCTTTCCTTCCCCCTCCCCTCTCCTCCCTTCCCCTCCCCTGCCCTCCCCTCCCTTTTCTCTTCCCTTTTCCCTTCCCTTCCCTTCCCTTTCCTCTGTCCTTCCCTTTCCTTCTTGGCTTTCCTTCTCTCCCTTCTCCTCTCCCCTGCCCTCCTTTTTCCCTTCCCTTCCCTTCCCTTTCCCCTTCCTTTCCCTTTCCTCTGTCCTTCTCTTTCCTCTTGGCTTTCTCTCCTTCTCCTTCTCCTTCTCCTTCTCCTTCTCCTTCTCCTTCTCCTTCTCCTTCTCCTTCTCCTTCTCCTTCTCCTTCTCCTTCTCCTTCTCCTCCTTCTCCTTCTCCTTCTCCTTCGCCTCGCCTCGCCCCCCCTCCCCTCCCCTCCCCTCCCCTCCCCTCCCCTCCTCCCCTCTTCCTCTTCCCCTCCCCTCCCCTCCCCTCCCCTCCTCTTCTCTCCTCTCCTCTCCTCTCCTCAGTCTTTTTCTTTTTAAGGCAGCAAGTCTAAAATTTCCTTCTCTGAAACTTCTGTCTTGCTCCTAGCTCTGCCTTCAGGGACCAGCCAGAACAAGTCCAACTTCTCTCTTCTTTCGTAGTTGGATGATTTCAGAACTGACTGGACATCTGGACCTAGAGACAAATGACTAATAGACTGATAGTCACCTCTGGGGAATCCCCTAGTACAGTCTCTAGTCCTGTTTTGTTTACCCTTTTTTTTTTCTTAATCAGTGATTTCCAGGCAGACATAGCACACTCCCAAATTTGCAGCTGACACAGAGTTAATGGAGGGACAAAAAGTGTCATATGTCTAGAACAGGGGTTCTTAAACTGGGATCCACAAAAAAGTCTACATAATTATTTCAATATAATTGTTTTTTTGGGGGGGGTAATTTTATTGTATTTTATTTTATACACTTTAAAGCATTGTCCTGAAAAGGGGTCTTCATTAGCCTTCCAGCACTCCTGATCTAGAATGATATTGTAAACTTAAAAGGATAAAACATAACAGGGAAAATGGAAAGTCCAAAGTTGATTTCAAAGACCCAATAGAAAAAAAAGTACAGAATGGAGAAGATGTGACTATTTTAATCATGTAAGAAATACTTATGGGGTCTAGTGAACTGAAGAGTCGATAAGATTCAACAGTGTGATCGAGCAACCAAAAAAGGCTAATGCACTCCTCGACTAGCCTAGCTGAAGATGGTCCTGGGCTTCATGGTTGCACCCAAGTCCGTTCTGCTCAGATCACATCCAGAGTTTGTGTTCAACTGTGGACATAGGACTTCAGGAGAGACATTGAAAAGTTGAAATATATTTAAAAGAAGGTGATAAGGACCACAAGGGCACACAAAACCATACCATGCAAGAATGGGCAGATACGGATAATCATCCTGGAGAAGAGACTAATGACTTTTGAGTAATTGAAAGACATGGAAAAGAGATTAATCTTGTTCTCCTTGGCCAAAGGAGCAGAACCAAGAATTGGCCATAGAGATTGCATAAAGAGTTTTTGGTTCCGGATAAAGAAAAGCTTTTACAACCAGAGCCATTTAAAAGTAGAATGAGCTGTCTCAAGAGAGAGCAATCTGCCTTGAAGCCACCTCCCCCTGATTAGACACAACTTGTTTTAGAGGGGAGGCATACTCTTCTGTGGATTGGGCTGGATGATTCCTGAAGTTGGTCCCTTTTCCATATTTTATACAGAATTATTCTAGATTCCATAATCCTAAGTTCTATATATCTTGTTTCAGTTATTTCTACCCCCTTTTGTTTTAAACAAACATATATTAAGTACCTACTATGTGTCAAGCACTTTACAAAAATTATCTCACAACATCCCTGGGAGGTATGTGCTATTATTTTCCCTCCTTTATGGTTGAGAAAACTGATGTAAACAGAGGTCAAGAGACTTGTCTAGGGTCACACAGCTAGAAAATAGGCTAGATTGGAACTCGGGACTTCTGACTCTAACCCTAGTACTCTGCACTGTACCACTTATCTTGTCTTCTTGTCATTTTCTTAATAATGTCCTTTGCAGAGCGCTAAAATAAATTTCATTCAGTAGTTTTCATAGAGCAACCACAAATATGCTTGAGACAGCTTGGGGGCATAGTAGATAGAGCATTGGGCCTGGAGGCAGGAAGACCTGAGTTCAAATCTGGCCTCAGACACTTGTTAACCTGGGTAAATCATTTAACTTCTGTCTGCTTTGGTTTCCTCATTTGTAAAATAGCACTTATTTTATAGGGTTGTTTGGAGTATAAAATGCAATAATATCTGTAAAGCAGTTTGTAAACCTTAAAATGCTATATAATGCTATTTATTATATGATGATTTTTAATTATTGGTTTATTGCTTCTTTTTTTGTATCCCCAACATTTAACAAAGTGTCTGGCATATAGTAGGTGCTTCATAAATGTTTATTGATTGATATTTTGTTATATACTGGATATATTATTATATAAATGCTGTTTATATATAATTACTCTTATTATTTTTACTAATAAGTAAAATGTGAAAGTAGCAGATAGCTTTGCATAGAACAGCTATTTGAGAGGTATATTATTGTTAGTACTGATGTCATTATCTAAACTACATGAATGAATTCAAGCCTGATGAGAAGGGGCAGGAGAATCATACAGTTCATAATGTTATTCATTTGAAAACTTTCAAGCTGAAACCAATACATTATCTCATGTTGCCTGTCCATCATGAGTCAAGTCCAAAGGTCCATCAGGAGGAGGGGAAAACCCTGTTATGAAATAACTGAAAGCCAGGCTACCTCTTAGTACCTCTGCCACACACACACCAAAGGTTTCAAATGTCAAAGGTTCTGTCAAATTCAATCATGCTGTCTTTTGGGGGGCATTTGTGCACACATAACCTTCTGTTCTCAATTCACTTAAATGTAGGAAAGTGTCCTCTGGGTGGAAATTCAGTAACTGTGGCTCTGTGGAAGCTGCTGCTTGGACGTGCCATGATGATGAGAAAACAGAGGACTCTGCAATGTGTGGAGATCATATTACTGCTGGCTAATAGGGATTAAGTGAGGCCGATTATAGATTGGCCTTTGGGGGTGGGAATGGAGAAGAAAGTATTTGCAGTGAGTTACTGAAACCCCATGAAAACACTGCATCAAAAAGGATTGGGAGTATTTCATTAGTTTGGATGTCAGAGATAAGAAAGAGGAAGCAACAGATGTTAAAGGTCACTATATGGGTAGATCAGGGGAATTCTTTAGATTTGAAGAAAGCATTTATAAAACTTTCATGGGACGAGTTAGCATAGTGGGGTGAGTGCTGGACCCCAGGCAAATCACTCAGCCATTTCCCCCAGTTTCCTCATTTGTAAAATGAGCTGGAGAAGGAAATGGCAAACCACTCCAGTGTCTCTACCAAGAAAACCCCAAACGGGGTCATGAAGATGACTGAAACAAGGAAACAACAGCAAAAGTCTCCTGTTATTCTTTTGGATGAGATGGAGCAATGTGGACTCGATGATGAACTAATTAAATGGATTTAGAATTGGGGGAATAGTTAGACCCAAAGAGTAGTCACTGATGTTTCCATTCTGCCTTTCCATTCTTGCCTCCATCCTGGAGGAGGAGGAGGTAGTTAGCACGTTCTCACAGTGATCTCTGTTTGGCCCTATACCATTTAGCATTTTTTATTAATGTTAATATGAAGGCATACTTCAGGGATCTGACCCTCTAAAACTTTTGCATCACAGACCTTGTTGGCAATCTGATAGAGTTTCTGGACCCTTCTCAGAATAATGTTTTTAAATGCAGAAAACAAAATACATAGGATTCCAAAGAAAATAAAGTCTATTGAACTAGTCTATCAATCTACCATCTCCCTATTTGCTTATCTATCTATCTATCCATCCATCCATCTACTGTCTATCTATCCATCTATCCATCCATCCATCTATCCATCCATCCATCTATCTACCTATCTACCCCCCTTCGTACCTACCTTTCTATATACCTATGATCCATCTATCTATTACCTCTCTCTCATCTGTATATATATATATATATATATATATATATATATATACCCCATCTATCTCTCTGTCTCTTTCAACTAGTTCATGTTTCCAGAGTAAGAACCTGTAATTTAACTCTGTCAATATGTAAATTCCAAAAGTCAGGTTTACAGAGGTGAGTGACTTGCTCAGGGTCACCCAGGAAATAAGCAGCAGAGTTGTGATTTGAACCTAGGTTCTTTGACTGCAAATCCCCCACTCTTTTCACTCTGTCATCCTGTTTCCCTTTGAAAATGAGGCAAAGATAGGAGTAACAGCAAATTTATAGGCTGTTGGTTAGGATCCAAAACAATCTTGAAAGGTTACAACATGCAGTGGATAGAGTAATGGCCCTGAAGCCAGGAGGACCTGAGTTCAAATCCAGCCTCAGACTCTAACTAGCTGTGTGGTCCTGGGCAAGTCTCTTAACACTGATGGGACAGAAAGAAAGAAAGAAAGAAAGAAAGAAAGAAAGAAAGAAAGAAAGAAAGAAAGAAAGAAAGAGAAGAAAAAAGAAAGAAAGAAGTAGAGAGAGAAAGAAAGAGAGAAGGAAAGAAAGAAAGAGAGAAAGAAAGAGAGAAAGAAATAAAGAAAGAGAGAAAGGAAGGAAGGAAGGAAGAAAGGAAGGAAAGAAAAAGAAAGAAAGAAGGAAAGAAAGGAAAGGAAAGGAAAGAAGGAAAGAAAGGAGAAAAAAGAAAGAAAGAAGGAAAGAAGAAGAAAGATTAGAACAGTGGTTGGGAGTTGGGGAGGCAACGTTATATAAAAAAGATCTGGAAATTTTAGTGGATTGCAAATGACAGTCAAAAAAAGTTATTGCAGTGATAGGCTATTCTAAGGGAGGTGGAGTTGCCTGGATCCAGGAAGGGTTGATTTAATTGTACTCTGCTCTAGTCAGACAATATCTGGAATACTTGTTTTTAGTTCTGGGTCCCACATTTTATGAGAAACATTGACAGACTTCAGAGTGTTTGGAAAAGGATGGTTGTGGTGCTAAAAGGTCTTGAAATTGTGCCATTTAATAATTTATTAAAGGAATTAGGGATATTTACATTGGAGAAGAGAGGACTTGGTGAGGTGAGTGTGAGGGACATGATAGCTAGCTATCTTTAAGCATTTGAAGGAATGTTATGTGGTGTAGACCTACTTTACTTGTCCCTAGAAGCAAGGGATGAAAGTTACAGTGCATGTATATATGTACATGTATACATATATTCACATATTTTAATATAGTACAATATATAATACAATACAACATAACAAAATAAATGTAATATAAAATATAATTGACATGATACAACAATATAAGATAATATAGTATAGTATGGTATAACATAACATAATATAATATAGCATAATATAACATAATATAATGCAATGTAATATATTTGATGGCAAAAGCTTTCTAACAACTTGAGCCATACAAGAGTGGAATGGACTGTGTTAGGAGGTAGCGAATTCCCTTTTATTGGAAATCAAAGAGATTCTTGGTCAAGTATAGATTGGAATTGATGGTTTTTGAGATACTTTCTAATTCTGAGATTCTTTGCAAGAGAACTTGGTTGCTGTTACTTAGTCATTCTTATTTCAAGAGACTTAATAACAAATGTCGCCACCTAGTGATAGACCCTCAAAATGTCATCTGGTTTTCTTAACCTTGAAGCTTTAGCTGGCCTCTCTGCAGCACCACTAATGTGACTTTAGAGGTACCAAGAGAGAAAGTACTCGCCTTAGCCTCTGTTTTAAATACATGCAAGGTCTAAGTTGTGTGTCATAGAGCAAGAAGGGACCTGGAGAGGTCTATCCCTCTGACATGATGAAGTGCCCTGCCATAATCACCCTGATTGAAGGAGAATGTGGAGTGGATGTCTTTTTAAATAGCTCTCAGGGAAAGCTATTTGAGAATCTTCCTTACTAAATTCATTTCTATTAAGTTTACTAACATGCTTTGTTATCTACTAGCTGATCTCTTTTATAACTTAGACCTATTTTCTTGCACTAATTTACATGGAAGATTACATGAGGATGGTGGACACTAGTGCCGACTATGGATAAGCATTAAATTAACATTTTTTTTTAATGGCAAAGGGCATGTATGACACAGTGCTGAAGACCCTGTTTGGTTTGTTCAGGTGCTATGAGTGGGATCTTTTACCAGAGTGACTCAGGTGGCACATAGACTTTGTTTACTGCCTCATATTATCCATTATACACTTGGAATTGAATAGTTTCCCCAATATCTTTGAGCAATTTCCTCTTTGAAACCTGCCCATATTGGCTCTATTTATTTGTACTTAGCTTCTTGGTGCAGATCTCTCAAACAGAGATAGGGTCTGCAAATAGCAACTGGGCTTACATAGTCCGGAAGTGTTCATGTGTACACAGTGTAGAAAGGCTGCATTGGTTTTTTTAGTCACATCTACGCTCACAGATAATAATCAAGTTGAACATAAAAGTGAACGCCATCTGAGATCTAGTTATCTGGCTGCACTTATTTGCGTTTACAAACACTCACAAATTTGAGTACAAGTATAAGGTACCCAGGCTTAATTTCTGTGTGGGTCAGTTAGTTATTTCCTAAGCCTGGCCAAATATCAAATAAATAACTGGATGCCATTGATCACAAGGAGAGGAATTCTCACCAGTCTATTACCATTATTGGGGAAAATAATTCAAAGTATATGTTATGCTAATATTGTATAAGTAGCATCATTAAATTTAAAGGCTAATGTTACATATACTCAAAATTGCTTCTTTCTCCCCCACCCCCCGCCCCAATCTTAGAACTTGGATTCATGGCTTTTAAATATATGGACAATTGTTGAGACTTCCATTCACCTCAAACTCTTAAATCTAGAAGCAGGGTCCATTTTAAGCAAGATGTCTTTGGGCATTTTCCACCTTTCCTTTTGATGCCTTTTGAATCTCTCTGCTTCCAGTGGTCTCATGCTGCCTCCTGGTTGGTGGGGGTTACTTATAATAGTTTTTATTCAGTCATTTCAGTCATGCCCAATTCTTGTGACCTCATTTGGGGTTTTCTTGGCAAGGATACTGGAGTGATTTGCCATTTCCTTTTCCAGCTTAATTTATAGATAAGGAAACCAAGGCAAACAGGGTTGACTTGCCCAGGTTCATACAGTTAGTAAGTATCTGAAGCCATTTGAACTCATGAAGAGGAATCTTCCTGATTCCAAGCCCAGTGGTCTATCCCCTATGCCACCTAGCTGCCCTCTATATCACTAGAGTCCTTCATGTTCCTAAATTCCATCTATTGTTCCTACCAAATGAACCTTGACTAGTCTATGTAAGGGTTTACAGAAGTAGTTGATATTTATATGGTGTTTAATAGTTGACTTGCCCAGGATCATCTAGCCAATGAAGGAGAGAGCTAGGCCCCATATTCAGATCTTTTGATTCTATACTAAGTGGTCTTTCCATATGACCACACTATCTCTTTTCTGATAAATTAAGTAACATTAGATGACAGTAGTGACTAGTCAAAATGGTGGAGCCCATCTTCCAACACAATTCTTCCAACCACAAAGAGGAATATTGAACTAAGTAGTGATTGGGAAATTGAAAGAGGAACTGTAGGGGTCAGATTTCCAGCCCAAGATCACAATATAGGTAAGTGCTCAGATCAAGAATTGTGGAAGAGGAGTGTGCTAGGATCATGGACTCTTCATTTATGGTCCCAACCTAAGTCAACAGGGCTAGATGTCTGTAATGGAAATGCAGATTTGAAGATCTTCCCTGCCCCTAGGCCCTTTGATTGGCTTAAGAGACTTTGATTGACTTAAGTGACTCTGAGAACCTTCTTTAATTTGAAAGTATACTCTGCCCCCTAATAGGCTGAATGTGGGCGCATGGAACCTGTGGTAGGAGGCTTGGTTTTCAGGAATGACCACACCTTGATGCTGTGTGATTGGGCAGTGGGTCAAGAGGGTGGTTACATTCTCTGAGCCAGGAGAAGACTATATAATCCCTGATTTGAGGCTTTGCTTTGGGGCTTACTCTGAATAGTGTTGTGTGATTTGACCAGATGAGACTCTGGGAAGCTGTTGAGAGCCCCCTGGCTTTGAAAACCCAGATGTTGATGCTTCCCTTTCTGGTAACTGTGATTTTGATATTGATGATGGTTGGACAGTTTGGAAGCCTGTCTGTTTGATCTGTCTGTATACTCTGAAGTTTGGGGTGCTGACCTTTTCCCCCTGAACTAAGTAATGTATGTTTGTTTGATTAAAGTGAGCTTGTTAACCCATTTTGAGTTGCTTTCCTTTTGAAAAGCAGATCTAAGAATCTGTGTTGGCAGTCACCCTGGGGATATTGGGGTGCTTGCTGCTACAATGTCCAGAGCTGATTCCAGAGTCACACCCTTTCCTAGGTCACCAGTGTGTAGTGTCCCTGAGGGGCCAGGAGTACAGACTCAGTGCCCATAATCCCAAGCACAGGACTACCCAGAACAGTTTTCCCTCAGGACAATATCTCAAGAAACTTCCAGAGAGGCTGAAATCATCGACTTAGTCTTCAGAACTGAGGCCAGCAATGGAGGGTTGTCCAGAGCAGAGATGTCAGACTTGTGGTTGTAAGTAGCCCCCAAAATTCCAGAAACAGATTAAAATATAATTGAGAAATGTTTAACAAAATAGATAAAAAGGCAAAGCAATATAGATACAAGTCAATGTGTAGACTATAGGCTTCCATTTCTATTTGAGTCTGATACCACTAGTAAGCTTATGTCTAGAAGAAAAGCTAATGAGCCAGGGATGCCTAAGATTCAAACACAGATAAGAAGAACTTTGAAATATTTATGATCAAAAGCCTCATAGAACAATGTGCTTGTTCACAAGATCAATTAAAATGATGAAAGACCTTAAAATGAGTTTTAAATGATATTATAAATGAAATGAGAGTGATAGAGGAAAGAATTGTAAAAAAAAAAAAACTATTAAGGAAAGGCTTGGAAAGGGAGTTAAGTGCTTACCATAAGATGCATAAACCTTCGCCAAGTAACAGACCCCTGAAAATTAGAAGTTAATGATGCCATAAGACAATAGAAATATATTATTTTTTAAATAAAAAGATTTAAAAAGTAGAAGAAAATGTAAGGTAACTTATATGAAAAACAACTGATTTGGAAAAAAAACACCAAAGAGATAATTTTAAGAATCATTAGACCCTTTGAAAACCACTGTTAAAAAAAAAACCCTATATATCATAATTCAAGAAATCCTGACAGAAAAATTCTAGGATTTCTTAGAACCCAAAGGTTCTAAATAAAATAGAAAGGATCCTACCTGCTACCTCTTGAAAGAAATCCCCTCTTAAGAGATCCTGGGTAATGATGTACTGAGAAAAACATAAACACTCATAGGATCATTAGTTTGACCATTTATTACTCACAGACATGCAAGTGTATGGATCCTTAGCCCTGCATTCCCATAGACATGTGAGGAATAGCCGTTCAGGCATATGGTGGGATGAGTACCCTGGGCCCAGATCTCCTGGCTTCCTGTTTTTTATATCTGATTATTGTGGCTGGGCAGATTCACCGGGGCTAAGTGGGAAGGCAACCTTAGGGGTAGTCAATGGGTGGATGGTCTGGACTTTGATTCCTGATATCAACCACAGGGCCATTGTGATTATTACAGTTTGCCAACATTATACCTGGACTAGGTGAATTTTGCTAAGGTGATAAATTGTTAGCCTGGCATTCCTAACCCTAAATGTAGCTGACCAGACAATTATTTGAAGGAATGAACTTGCAGTACTTAGACGAAACAAGATGTTATTTTTGCCAGCTAAGGTCTAGCAATAGGCTAGTTCTAACAACTCCAAATGAAAACTCTCAGGAATGTTATAACCCATATCCAGACCTTCTAGGTCAAAGAAAAAGTGCCATAAACAACTAGAAAGAGCTCAAATATTGAGTAACCACAGTCAGGATCACAAGATTAATAGAAAGCATGGAAAATGATATTCTGAAAGACAAAAACAAAATTGACATACAACCAAGAGTAATTTGCCCAGAAAATCTGAGTATAATCCTACAGGAAAAAAAAAAGATATTTAATGAAACAGGACTTCCAAGGTAGCTTGGTGGATAGAGTGCTAGGCTGTAATGTTGATGGGATTTAAGATCTTCCCCATCCATTAATAGGCCTCAGGTGGAGCCCATTAAGGGAAGCTTGCTTAGGGGAAGCTTGTTTGTAGGAAGGCTTTCACACCTTTTGCTAATTTCTAATCAGGCACTGAGTCTCTAAGGTTGTAACACCTTCTGGCCCTAAGAAGTGTATATATACTCTGAGTTGGTATTTTGTTTTGGGGGCTTGCTTATGAGAAGGATCTTGTGATTCCTTGGTCAAGATTCTGAGTGGTCATATATTCAGAGCTCCCAGAATGCTCAGATGTAAAGGCTCTCTCAATCCAAGATTTAGGCAGTCAGAGCACTATCTGTGAAAAGGAAGAAAATGGGAAGAAAAGAACTCATCTAGAAGTCTATATAAATGAGGAAAGAGGTGAGAGAAGAGGATATCACTTGAATCTCACTTTGAGATGATGCAGTGAAGTGAGCAGAGCAAGGAGAATAAATTCTGCTTTAACAACATCATTATAAAAGTGAACAATTTTTGGAAGGCTCAAGAATTCTAGTCAACACAATGATCCACTGTGATCCCAGAGCACTCGTGATTAGCACGATGCCCATCTCCCTGACAGAGAGAGGATGGACTAGCTATGCAGACTGAGACACGGGTTTTTGAACATGGCCAATGTGGAGGCTTGTTTTTCTTGACTATGTTGTTTGTTTGTTTGTTTTTGGAAAGGATTTTGTTTTCTCTGTCCCTAGGTTGGGGAAGCAGAAATAGTCAATGGAAGTTATAACCTTCCAGTAGGACTATTTCCCATCTTTAACCTTGGCCCAGTGAAGTGTTTTCCTCTCCCTATCTCTCTGAACAGGCTCTGTTGAGAGGTAGCTGCTGAACTCTTTGTGGGCTTATCTTGGTGGTGAAGTGGTTTCTCCTCCCCCAACCATATCCTCTGTGGAATGGCCCCCAAAGGGCCACTACTATTAGCACTAAAGGGACCCACTGAGGAGCCAGGCCTCCCTCCCAACCCTAGACAGGGCTGTAAATTGGATCCCTCCAGCCATGATTTCATTTCTCTTGAGCCCTTTTTAAGCAACTGGCCCAAGATGGAGCTGCAACCAAGCTGCTCACCCAAGCTTCTCTCCTTCCTTCTCTACCTCCTCTACCCCTTTTTTCCTCAGGAAGTACAAATATTGTCAGTGGCCCTTTAATTTTTTACCACCCTGGTTCAAATATTCCATCATGGGGCAAATTTTCCAGTTGAGGAAGAAGTCCTGATTGTCCCACCCAATTTCTTTCTCTGACTACTAGAAACAGCACCTAAACTATTTTCTAGGGCAACATACATATGCATGGTGAGAATTTCCAAGAAACTATTAGGGAAAGAATTGGGGGACTTGGAGAACTTTTAGTGGTACTTCTGAAATCATGCTGTTTACAATGCTATTGTATACCCAGATTGTGCTCATGGGGTTCAGGCACATTCAAACATAGTCGATTCATTCATCTACCCCCTTTGGCCAACATAGCCCTTATCTGGCCACAGTTATTTCTGTTTGGGTGAGCTCTTATGCACTGAGAAAAATAACGTTCATTTAAAAGTTCATATGAATTTGCAATGCATATGTATTTGTGATTCATTGACATTTACTTGATTGTTGCAAAATCCATGATTTCATTCTTATGAGTATTCTGCCCCCACCCATTGCCCCTTCCTTCCACCCCACCCCATAGCTTCATAGATGGTTTTGTGAACTGCTGAGACCAAAAAGTACCTTATAGCCAGTCTTCATAGGGTCACATATGGAGAGCTAATCTAGTCTAATTTAGTCTAACATCTTCATTTTACTGGTGAGAAAACAAGCCTAGTGAGGTTGAGTGATTTGCCTAAAGTCACAAAGGTAGCAAATAGCAGATCTAAGACTTCAACTCAGATCTGATGACAAATTTAGTCTTCTTCTCAAGTTCATCACCCTTTTCACTGTAGTAAGTGACAAATCTCAGCCTATCTCCAGAGACCAGGCCAGACATAGTTCTAATACAAGGGGTATTGCTGAACCAGAACAGAATTAAGATGTCGGAGTCTGCCTCTAACATAGCAAGACCTGACCTCAGAGGACTGGTATATCATCCTCTATTGGGCCTAAATTTTAAGGCCTTGCAACACATTAGGACTTTTGAAAACATGAAATTCACTTGCCCAGCCTTAGAAAACCAAGGACTACATGAACACATGACTGAACAATGGATAACTTTGGTGGAGGTCCTTGCCATTTTGAGTTACAATTACTCTTGAATTGTCAGTAAAAAAAATGATTAAGTGCTTTTGAAAAAGTTGTTTAATATTGAGATGTAAGTTTAACATATGGGCTCTCAAACAATATTTGAAAAATTACTTCTTCCTTCTCTGTTTTCTCTCTCTCTTCCCCCCTCCCCCCAATTTAGCCAGTGACTTCCTTATCAAGTAGCCTGGGAACCTCCTACTTCAGTGGGACCTTAAAATACTGTAGTTGTTTGGATAGTAGTTACACCCATGTGTACTTTCCTGACATTGTGTGGTAAAGATCTGTGGTAAATACCAGTAGATAATGATCTCGATGGAAGTCAATGGTGTGACATGGCAGCCAAAGCAATCATATGTCAAGAGAGGGATGGAGTGACCACAAGGATGATGATGGTGGCACTGGTACTCTGCCCTAACCAAACCAACTCTGGAGTATCATCTTTGGTTCAGTTTAGAAAAGGCATAGGCAAACTGAAGCATAATCTGAACACTCCACCGGATGAAGACCAGTTAAAGGAATTGGAGGTGCTTAGACCAGAGAAGAGGAGACTCAAGAAAGATATAACTGCCTTCAAGTCCTCGAAGGGCTGTTATGAAGAAGAGAGATTATGCTTGTTTTGCTTGGCCCTAGAAAACTGAGCTAGACATAATGGGTAGAAGATACTTGAGAGACAAATTTCACTTTGATATAAGGAATAAACTTCCTAATAATTAGAATTCTTCAAAGGTGGAATAGACTGCTCCTCTCACTGGAGATCTTCAATCAAAGGATAGATTCTAGAAAATGTTAAGGAACATTCTTGAGGGGACTCTTCGTTAACCCTTCTAACTTTGAGATGCTGTCATTCTGGTCATACTTAATGGGTATTTTCCTAAGTGACTAACCTTAGCTTACTTGACTCGATCTCTGGGATTTGACCTGATCTACTTTAGTTCAAAAGTGTGTTACTGAACTGGAATAGAGTTAAGACATGTCGTTTGACTTCACACCAGATCATCCTTGGAGCTGCTCGGAAGATTCATTCTCACTCAAATGTGGATCAATAATGGTGCTCTATGGGGACTCCGGATTAGCCTAGGACCCCACGTGCATCCAAAATTGGATATGAACTTCCAGAAGGCACCAGAATTTCCTTGATTTTCTTTAGTAGTCTTTTAGAGCTGAGTTGGATAACCACGCCCATTATAGTCTAAATCTATGCCCCACATTTCAAAATAGCCATTTATTGGCTTTCTAAAAGCTATTTCTTTCCAGACACAAGTCTTTCTTACAGTTGTAATTCTGAGGACAGATATTTTGCACAGTTTCCTTCTTCAGTATTAACCAACATTCTTGGGACAAAACTAAACAAAGTTGGACTTCATTATCCAAACGGCTGGGTAAACAATACCCTTAGCTAGAGTATGGGAAAGTCAGGAATATGAGAAACCAAAACGTGTCACCCTTTTTTGTCAATGGTAGGAGAAGAGGTAAACAATGTACTTAAAGGACCCAATGATTCATCACCCAAAAGATCAATAAGTATATTCATTTATATGTATTCATACACAATAACTGCTTCTCTTCCAAGGAATTTAAAAACCCAGACACATACATCTTAATTCTTCTAAGATCCATGTGAAATAGTTGGGTTACCAATATCTTTGTTTCCAAGTCATAAGCCTGAGACATGAACAAATTAAGGGCTCTATCTCACTAGGGCCATAAATAGTTGATCCAGGAATAAAACCCAGGTCTTTTGAGTTCATAGTTTAATGTTACATTCCTAGAGTTTTCATACCTTTTTGAGGAAACAATCTATACATACACATACACACATACAGATACATACATATATAGATGGATATGTGTGTGTGTATATGTGTGATACACACACATATACAGGAACACCTAATTTCATTGCATTTTGCTTTTTTGCACATCACAGATACTGTGTTTTTTGTGAAGCAAAAGTTTGTGGCAATCCTGCATCAAACCAAGTCTATTATTGCCATATTTTTAGGTTCACACTTAGTAATTTTATTTGTAAATTTATTTTCAAGGAAAATGAGGATTGGAGGTAGGAGCAGGACAGCACCGTAGCTCAGAGTAGGATGGATCTGGTATATGTGTATTTTTCCAATAGTATGTGTTCACATCGTATCTCTGTGTCACACTTTGGTAATTTTCTCAGTATTTCAAACTTTTTATTATTATATGTCTTATAGCAATCTGTGATCAGTGATCCAATTTGATGTTACTATTGTAATTGCTTTGGGGTAAATTTAAGTGATAAATGTTGTATGTGTTCTGATTGCTCTATGACCATCTGTTCCCCAACACTTTCCCTCTCCTTGGGCCTCCCTATTCCTGAGACAGAACAATGTTGAAATTAGGCCAAATAATAAGCCTACAATGGCCTCTAAGTGTTCAAGTGAAAGGAAGAGTCAATGGATGAGGAAGACTTCATTGTTGTCTTATTTTAAGAAATTACCACCAAGAAATTACCCTAAGCCTCAGCAATTATCCCCCTGATCAGTTAGCAGCCATCAACATGGAGGCAAGACCCTCCACCAGCAAAAAGATTATGACTCACTGAAGGCTCAGATAATGGTTAGCATTTTTTAGCAATAATATATTTTTGAATTAAGGTATATAGATTTTTTTTTAGACAAAAAACTACCCCACACTTAATAGACTACAATACAGTGTAAACCTAATTTTTATATGCACTGGGAAACCAAAAAATTCGTGTGCCTCACTTTATTGCATTATTCACTTTATTGCAGGGGTCTGGAACTGAATCTATAATATCTCTGAGGTATGCCTGTACTCCAAAAACCTCAGTATGCGTTCAGCAGGTAATAAAATATTGGTGCTACATAGATATGCACATGCATATGTAACCAATAAAACTTAGCTGGATCTGGGATCTCATTAATATGAGCAAATCACAATCTGCCTATGTCTTTTCAACCTGGGTAATGACCAGATGCTCCGCTGACTCTATAGTCCAGTTTTACTGGCCTCCTAGCTATTCCTCACACACAACATTCCAAGGCCTAATTCCACTCCTTTGCACTGTCCCCCTAGGCTTGAAATACTTCCTCTCCTCACCTCTATTTAGAATCCTTGATTTCCTCCAAGACTCAACTCAAGTACCATCGTCCATCTTTTTAAAAAAAAAATATACTCCCCCCCTCAATTACATGTTAAAACATTTTAAAACTTTTTATTAAAGTTCTCAGTTCCAAATTCTATCCTCCTCTCTCTCCTATCCTCCCTCTCTGAGAAGGTAAGCAATCAGATATAGGTTATACATGTGCAACCATGTAAAACATTTCTACATTAGTCGTTTTGTACAAGAAGACTCAAATAAAAGAAAAAGAATGAAATAAAGATAATGAAAAAATAGCATGCTTCAGTCCATATTCAAACAGTATCAGTTCTTTCTCTGGAGACAGATAGTATGCTTCATCATTAGTCCTTTGGGATCATCTTGGATCATTGTATTCCTGAAAATAGCTAAGTCATTCATAGTTCTTCATCATAGAATATTGTTACTGTATACAATGTTCTCCTGGTTCTGTTCACTTCTCTTTGCATCAGTTCATGTAAGTCTTTCCAGGATTTTCTTAAATCATCCTGCTCATCATTTCTTATAGCACAATAGTATTCCATCACAATCATGTACCACAACATGTTCAGCCATTCTCCAATTGATGGGCATCCCCTCCATTTCCAATTCTTTGTCACCATTGTACAAATAAGTCCTTTCTCTTTTTTTGGGCATATCTTTAGGATACAGCCCTAGTAGTGGTATTGCTGGATCAGAGAGGTATGCACAGTTTTATAGCCCTTTGGGCATATTTCCAAATTGTTCTTCAGAATGGTTGGATCAGTTCATGTCAAGTACCATCTTCTAAAGGGGCATTTTCCACCCTCCCTGGATGCCAATATTCTCTCTGCTAAAATTACCTGATACCTACCTTATACTTATTTTTTACATAACTGAGAAGATTAAGTAATTGATTTTGTCCTAGAATTGATTTTATCCTGTAACTGCTTTAAGTCATGGTTCTATGTCTCTGAACTTAGTTCAGAATTCAGCTAGCTTGTAATAGGTTCATTTTAGAAATCCAGCTCTCCTGCTAATCACTGATCTATTCTTGCCTCAAGGAATTTTGCTAACCTTGGGGGATGTGTGGGAAAGCAAGGAGGTCAGGATTGATATCTTTACTCCACCAAGCTATCTCCTTCAAGGATGTCTGGTTTGTTGTCCAAATATCTAGACCACTATCTCAAAGTTTTCTAGACTTGTGCCATCCTATAGTTAAGATTCCTGTCATAAGGGACCCAGACTTGGGCTTACTAGAGAGACAATATCCCGATATTCTAGTGGATACACACAGAGACAGATGCAGCTGTTTAGTGTTTCTCTTTGAGGACTTGGATCTCTCTAGGAAGGAAATACACTTGGGGTTACTAATTAGGAACAGTATCGTTGGACTCACAATATCCAAATAACTTGTGCTTAGAGGTAAGCTCTAAATTATTTGCTCATTACAGTACGACTTTAGTTCCTTACTGTTTGCCAGGGACTTGAGTTCCTAGCACTGGGAGTCATATTCATGAACAAGAGGCATACTGTTAAGGAAATTCCCCTTCTCTCAAGTGAAGGCATGTCTACAAATTCACAGACTTGAAGTTACCCAAGAAGCAACTCCCCAAAGCTAGCCCTGCCCGGAAAATCCCCTCTCCTCTAACTATGAGACTGGGGTTCAGGGATGACATTTTTTAGGAACTCCTTTGTCAAGCCACATGGGTGGCTCTGCTCCACATCTGTCTCTGTTTTGTACCCCCCACCCCAGTAACTCTTGATATTCCATTATTGCATTAATTGCTACCATGTTTTGGACTGAAATAGGGATAGAATGGTCAGGCAGTGTTTAGTGTCTAGGAATTTTCCTATGGAGGCATACAGTTTGCAGGTTGCATCTGCTCCAAGGCAGCCATTAACAACATGGTGAGTAACAGTTAGGGCAAGTAACAACTCTATGCTAAGGGGACCTTGTGGACAAGGGGTTTCTTCTCTCAAAGCAATTTGTCCCATTGAGATGAGAGTCAACCAACTCATTTTGGGGACAGCTCTCATTAGTGAAATAGCCTCCTAGAGACATCAAATGTCATAGCCATAGCCTGAAGATGCAAAGTCCCATACAAGGGCTTGTCACATTGATCTGGGAATTTCCTTAATCAATTCCCTATGAAAGAAATTATGTCCTGACAAAATCTCAGAAACAGCACCCTGGAAATTTTACATAAGCTCCTGAAACCAAACACTATCTGCAAACCTCCCATGATGCCTTAAACAACTTCTTTGGAAGACAGGTTGAAAACCCCTTCCATGTAGTGGGCTGCATTCTGACTTTGAGGTTGCCTTGTAATTACATGTACATTTAATTAATTGACTTTATTTTAAAATTTTTTAATAAGTTATATGGTGAGTGAGTGCTTCTTCTCTGTCCTTATTCCTACCCCCAAATCAAAACCTTCTTCATTGACAAAGAAAAACAGCTGAGCAAAAACAATCATGAAAGCACCTGGTGCAGTGCACATTATCTGAACGTATATCTGACACTTCTGTTTATTTGCAATAAGATTCATTTGCTCTCTGACAATTCCTGTGAGCACTGTATTTTTGTGCCTCTATATTTTTTGTGACTAAGCTGAATCAGCAAATAAATTCTCATAATAAAAACATGGTTTCTCTGATTTTGTCTCTTATACATAAAACATGTAGGAGCGAGACAAAAGGAACAGACAGAAGAACCTTAAAACTCTCAGCCCTTCCATTCTGGGGCCACAGTCCTGCATCAGAAATATTCTCAAAATCTTCCAATTTCCAATATCTTTTAGATATGTCCCCATTCCTTTGCTTGTTTTGTTTCCTTGTTTTTTTCAATCCTCCATTGGGAGGATTCCATTGAACTTTTGAATATTCTTTTCTCAGTCTTTAGGGTTCTTTCTGATATAGTCATAAGCCATCCTTAGTGGATTGGATTGGTCTTTGAGACAGTTAATGAGAAAAGATCCTTTAAGTGTGTTGTTTCAGTCACATCTGACTCTTTATGATCCCCTTATGGGGCTTTTTTGGCAGAAATACTAGAGTGGTTTGCCATTTCCTTCTCTATCTCATTTTACAGATGAGGAAACTGAGGCCAACAGGATTAAGTGATTTGCCCAGGTTCACACAGTTAGTAAGTGTCTGAGTCCAGATTTGACTCAGAAAGATGAGTCTTCCTGATTCCAGGCCTGATACTCTTATCTACTGTACCACCTGGCTGCCCCTTAAGTCACAGAACTTATTTGCTAAAGGCTACAAGAAGGACAGTTTTAAAACATACTCTTTATGAGATTTACTTTCAAAGAATGCTGGTTGTGTTTACTATTAGACAGTGATTTGAATCCAGGAGCATTCTGCCCATGTATAAAGGTCTGGCCATTAGTTCAGGTTCAGGATCTCAGTATGGGACATACTGGCTCATTGTCAGTGATGAATAAATTCTATAATTTAACTTAATTTAATTTGTTATAACATGAACATTGAAACTGTCAACAGTTTTAAAAACTGTTAAGTTGAGCACATGATGGTCTTAGTCATAGATGTGAAAAATGTTGGCTTGAGCTTTGTCAGTTCTGTCCATCTCCAGTCTATATTTTGTTTGCATAGCTTCATCCTTTGTGTCTTACACATATGTAGGAGGCTAATAAAAAATCTGAGATCAGCTATTCTCACTTTTAGGTTACCCCCCGACTTCTCCTTGACTTGTTCCCATATTCAATTTCATTAACTCAGGTTCTAGGGCAATCCAGGGTAATGTTTGGTTATTTCCTCATTAAACTACTAAAATTTTAGCATCTCTATCCATTAGTTAACTAAACTCAGAGGTCTCATCCTGGTTCATCAAATATTATTTGTTTAATAAGCTAGAGAAACCTCCTTTCCCATGATTGTTCACCTCTCTCTCTCTCTCTCTCTCTCTCTCTCTCTCTCTCTCTCTCTCTCATTCTCTCTCTCTCTTTCTCTCTCTCTCTCTCTCTCTCTCTCTCTCTCTCGGTCTCTCTCTTTTTCTCTCTCATTCTCTCTCTCTTTTTCTCTCTCTCTCTGTCCCTTCTCTCTCTCTCTCTTTTTTCTCTCTCTTTCTCTCTGTCTCTCTCTGTGTCTCTCTGTCTCTGTCTCTCTCCCTCTCTCCTCTCTCTCTCTCTGTCTCTCTCTGTCTCTCTCTCCCTCTCTCTCTGTCTGTCTCTCTCTCCACACACACACACACACACACACACACACACACACACCCCTCTAATCTCCTAGAACTAAATAAATATTAAAGTGACTGTGTATATAACTTATTACCAATCAGATCAATAACAGAGGCATAAAAATTATTGACAATATTTTTCACTTAAGAAAGATCACGGCCAGAGTCGCCACACGCCATAGTAGTAACTGCAGATGACTCCCACAGCACTGGATTCACTGAGGACGCCATGTACATACACTTCTTGATAGCACATTTCTGTGTTCTTCTTTTCCAAACATACCTAGCATCTCTTGTTCTTGTTTTTCTTCTTGTCGCTTTCAGTCTACTTGATGGTGCAAAATTATCCTGACCCCCATATTTAGGTCGGAGGGTAATGTTTGAGTCATTTCACTTCGCTGGCCTCGGTTTCCTCACTCTATTCCAGAAAATAGAGTCAGGGAGTTGGATTAGGTGTCCTCTACAGTTCCTTCACCTCTATTTCTAGGATTTATGGTTTTTTAATCTTACTTAAGGTTTGAGCATAGAAGACATTTCTTGGTAAAGTAGGATTGTCTGCTTGGAATAAACAGGAGCTCATTTACCTACCTTCCTCCCACATGGTATGAACCTCTTCATTCATTTTTTAAGTTGGTTTTTGTTTTTCCTACCTCTCCCCTGTTCTGCACAGACAGTTCTGGGAATTTGCTTATATGCCTCAATATGCCTGTTAAGAAAGTATCTGAATATCCAACCCACTTCCTCAAATGGGACAGACCTATTGATAATCATAAGCAGTGATTGACAAATATGTCAATTATAATTACCCCGCATAAGGCAGTTAGAGGGGGAAAATAACTCAACCTACTCTTAAAGTTAGAAAAAAAGAGTGGCCGTTAATGTTGAACTTCTATGGAGAGCCATAGACAAAGAAAACGGCTGAAAGTGAGAAGCAGAATGTGGACCCGTGAGAACACAAGAGACAAAGAGAGAACAAAAGGTTAGTGGTAGGGAAATGTAGGGGAGGAGTCCTGAAAGACTGAGAGTAGCCAAGACCTCTGAGACATTGGAAGGTCACCAGGCACATAGGGGAAGTAGACCATAGCTCTGAGATCATGGCCTTTCAAGGAAGAGGAAAAAGGAGGAAGTCAGGACTCTGGGTCAATGTCCTATCAAGAAATTAGGGTACTCCTAACCTTGGAAGCCATGGGAAGGGTGATACAACTGGGGAGCAGTTAAGTCTGAGGGTGTACAGTTTAGGGAAGTGATTCTGGGTTCCAATTGTGTGACACCTCAGAGAATTCCCATTGGTTTCCTCTGATATTCTGAAGTTCTCAGATAAATTCTCCAATCATAATTAGAGGTTACTTGGATTGTTTTAAATTACACTGGGATATACTAAATATATACTGGGAAAAGGAAGTGGGCTATTCATGTGGTAAGAGTGAGGAACTAAAGATGCCAAGATAGTCTTTCTCAAGGTCTGATCCTTTTAAATAGATACAGTTAAAAGAGCTCTGGACTTGTAGTTAGAATAGACCCGAGTTCAAATCTTGGCTCAGGCTTTTCCTAGCTGTGTGACCCTAGGCAAGTCACTTAACCTCTGCCTCATTTTCTGATCTGTGACATGGAGATAACAACATCATCTACCTCCCAGGGTTTTGAAGATCAAATGAGATAATACTTGTAAAAGTACTTACACCATGCCTGGTGCATAGTAGGTGTTATATGAACACTAGGTATTACTACTACTACTACTTCTACTACTACTACTGCTGCTGCTGCTACCACTACCATTACTACTACTGCTACTACTACTACTACTGCTACTAGTACTACTACTACTACTACTCTTAATCTCCTCCTCTTCCTCCTCCTCCTATCTCACAGGGTTGTTGTAAGGATCAAATGAAATAGTATATGTCATATAAATCCTAGCTATTTCTCTGCTTCTCTCCTGATCAAGAACATTCAATGATTCCCAAGTGTCTCTAGGACAAAATATAAATCCTTTAGCCACATTTGAAACCCTTTGCTCCCTAACTTCAGTCTGCCTTTCCAGATTTTATTTCACATTATTGCCTTTCATTCAAGCCACAGTGGCTGATTGCTGTTCCCTGAACTCAACTTTCCATGCCTTACTTTCGTGAGTTCAACCCAGAAAGCTTTCAAAATTGTTTCAGCGATGGAAGGATTAAAATTTTGGGAGCTTCTAGGAAAAATGTTAATTTATGTTAATGCTAATTATGAAAAAATAAGGCAGATACCCATCAGAAGGGAGGGGATCCATCTGTCCATACCCTTGCAATAGATATGTAGGCTGCTCAGGAAGAAATCACATCTAAATTTACAGAGTATATTTGGATGGTTTGTGCAGGGAAGTCAGAGGTCTGGGCGTATTTGTCTTCTCAAATAAAAGCCTGCTGCCCTTTGTTACTGACCTGCTTTGTATGTTCATGTCATGTGTATCATGTAATCATTGACTCCCAGCAAAGAAGGCAAATAGTCAGACTCCCATCCATCTCTGACTTGGGGCTCAAGCTCTGCATATCTGGCTCTACCCCAGCCAGAAATTGTATGTTATTTTCCTTTCAAGTTCTGTCTTTTGTTTCTTTTCAGGTTAGTTTTTTCATGTTTCACTCTCAGGGAGACTCTTTGCCATCTTGGCCCTCTGATGTTTCCATTCTCAATTCTTTGCTCATTTCTCCATTCACTAATAGAATCAACCTAGTCATGTCCTGGTTGCCAACTGGCACCCATTGTACCCTGGGGCATACAGTCATCAAAGTGTCAACACTTTCTAGGTCTGCTTTGCTGTCCACTTCTTTCCCTAATGGGGGTATATTCAGTTTCCCTTATGATGCCACCTTTCATTCAGACCTTGATAGCTTTGACTGCCTTCGACTGGCAAAATTGCTTGGTATTTGTTTTGCATCTATGTCATACAGTTTTAGATTTATATTCCTACATGCTGTCTCCTCTGATAGAATACAATCTCCCAGGCAGGGATTATCTCATTTTTGTCTTTATGTGCTGGTTGTTGAGAGATTCCTTAGGATTTTAGCAGTTTAAGGTGTCCATACATTTCTAGACATGAACAATTTGCTACCTTTCTTATAATTATATATTTTTTCTTTTTTCTATCCCATTTAATGTAGTGGTGACCCTTTGTGGGTCTGCTGCCTCAGGTCCTTGAGAGTAAGGATTCTTTCATTCTTTGTATCCTCAGCTCTTAATATAGTTCCTGGCACATAGTAGGGATTTAATAAATGCTTGTTGTTAGTTTACTATCAATCTATTGGATGGACATAGAGAATAAGTCAAAGTCTATACACATTTATTATGAGACGAGATGCTACATTTACTAGCTGTATGACCCTGAGCAAGTCACTTAGCTCTGTTTGCCTTAGTTTCCTCATCTGTAAAATGAGCTGGAGAAGGAAATAGCAAACCATTCCAGTATTTCTGCCAAGAAAACCTCAAATGGTGTCACATGACTGAAAATGACTGAACAACAATAATAAATCTGTTTGGAGGATATAGTGATGGGTTACTACATAGTGATAGATATATTAAAAAATAAGCCATAACAAGACCTTTTTTTTAATGCACAGAAACAAACTATAGATGTAGACACATAGATGGAATAATTTGTCTTGTGTGTGTATATATATATATGATTTATGTTATATATTATGTATATTATATACACACATATTTTATAGAGGTGTAAGAATACATACATATATATATATATAATTTTAAAACCCAACTAAATAGAATAATTCACAGTGTGTTATTTATACAGCCTTATCTTTCTTGTCCTGTGAATATGTTTTCTCACATTTCCCACTCTAACACACTGTCCTGGTCTTTATCAATCCTCTCCAGAATCTCATCATCCTATAAGATCACGTTAACCCTGAAATGTTCACGTCTGTGAATCTGTGAACCCCTTGGCCCCAGGGAGTTCTCCTTCCTTTTGATTAGAGAGGGCTGGAAGGTGGACAGTAGTGAGTTCCTCCCAGATTCTGTATTTAACAGGGGCATCCTGTCATTATCCGCCCAGACAGGTACCACCACAACCTTTTCCTTTTGAACTTCTTTTTACATACTCTCTTCCCCCATTAGATCGTGAACTCCTTGAGGGCAGCGACTGTTTTTTTTTTTTGCCTCTTTTTGTATCCCTAAAGCTTAGCATCCTGCCTGGCAGGTAGTAGGCACTTACATATTTATTGACTCACTGTTTGTTTATTGATGCTTGCCAAGTTCACAATAAAAAACAGAGTCACATGAGGCCTCGATTCCACAAGACTTCCAAATAAATGCTGTTCAAGGGGCTTTTCAGTTTCACAGCGGTAGGGGCGTGTGGAGAGGCCTTGTTAGCTGTGTTGCGTCAATACTTCTGGCCCACGAGGCTGTAGCAACTTCCTTTTCTCATAGTTTCCTGGGGCTGAGTGATGTGGGTCACAACCTGAAGGTTTCAGAGGCAACGTCCCCTTTCTGCACCCCCTCACCAAACTCCCAGTTTCATTCCCTCATTCTTTGGGATCTTTTCATTCTGTCTCAGAATGAAACCTGTAGTCAAGCAACTGAATTCTTTTTCACCTTTTTGGAAATTTTCTCCATGAAGTGGTTAGAAGACCTCGTTATGTCATGAAGCCCCCATTTGTGAGCCAGGTCACCCTAGCATTATGGGAAGGTCTTATCCTTGGGTTCTTTTTTTTGGAGGGGGGAGGGTAGGGTAATTGGGGTTAAGTGACTTGTCCAAGGTCACATGGCTAGTAAGTATTAAGTGTCTCAGGCTGGATTTGAACTCAGGTCCTTCTGACTCCAGGGCCAAAGCTCTATTCATTGGACCACCTAGCCGCCCCGCTTGGGTTCTTTTCTTAATTAACTTCCTTGCAGGAGTATGTGAATACAAAGACAAAACAACAATAGTCCTGGCCCTCAATAAAGTTTTGTCCACAAATTTATTTTATCCTCAGTTTTACTCAGTCTGCAACAAAGAGCTGATAGATTTTGAATAGGAGTCATGTGAGCAAGATTTTAAATGTTAGAATGAAGAATTACAGAGGAGATATACTTTCCCAGTTTTGTAATCCAACATATTAGTAAGATCTTCTGGTCTTAAGTCATTTGAAAAGTTAATAAATATTCCATTTCTGTCTTCAAGTCATCCCTAGCTTCCTTTAAGTCCCAAGTAAAATCCTTTTTTTTACTGGAAGCCTTCCCCAAGCTCTCTTAATTCTAGCATCTTCCCTTGGCTCATTACTTCCTATTTATTCTCTTGCTTTGCCTGTATTTATTTGCTCCTTTAGATTGTAAGCTCCTTGAGGGCAGGAGATGGTTTTTTTTCCCCTCTTTTTGCATCCCCAGTGCTTAGAATAGTGTCTGGTTTGTAGTAGGTGCTTAATAAAAGTGTATTGATTGATTGATTGATCCTTAAATGTGTTGAGCAGACCCAGAGGCAGAGAACTGCACAGATTGCATCTCCCCATTGGAGACCTCTTTCTAAGGTCCAAGGGCAACATCCTACTATTGACTTCTTTCCAGGTTAACTCAGTCACTGATCACATCATTTCTAACTCTTCATGACCCCATTTGGGGTTTTCTTGGCAGAGATAATGAAAAGGTTTGACATTTCCTTCTCCAGTTCATTTTCCAGATAAGGAAACTGAGGAAAACAGGGTTAAGTGACTTGCCCAGGCTCACAGAACTGAGTCTGAGGCCAGATTTGAATTCAGGCCCTCCTGACTCCAGGGATGGCACTGTGCCACCTAACAGAAGTAAAAGTCCAAATTGGATATCAGCTAGCCACCAATTTCTCTCTGGTTTCCCCCAGCATAAGTCAGTACTCATCGCGAACCTTGACCTGCCACCCCAGCTTTAAGCTGCCCTGGTCCCTGGACCCTGTCCCTAACATTTGATCCTGCTTGACCTAGACACCTATCAAAACCTGCCCCACTTTGTCCACATTGAGTGCCTAACTCCATCCAGGACCCCAGTGAACTTTGACCTGTGCTGTGTGAGCATCTTCCCTGAATAAAACTTGCTTGTTTCACTTTCTCTCCATTCCCTTTTTGTGCTACATTTTGGGTTTGTCTGATCTGCTGTGGCTCCCAGCCAGGGTGTGCTGGAGCCAGCTCCAACTGGCTTTCACATGTGACTATTTATAATCCAGAAATTGGCAGATGCTACTAATCATGATTTATTGTTGGGTTGATTGTTTAGATTCAGTAATGAAGAAAATGGAAACAATGCAAATTAAACTTAAAAATGCATCCTACATACATTTTTATTTTTTCTTTTTGGGGAGTGCTTGTTACATCCATACTCCCCATCATGCTCCTTCTAATCTTAGAAGGATGAGCCATTAACCCAGACTATGACGAGTGATTTGGTAACCAAACCCAATTTCCAAGTCTTTGATTTAGGAAATAAAGAGGGCAGGGGCTGAATTGGAAGCTCTGTGTCTCAGTGGCAGGGACCTCCTCCTTTTCTATGATACCAAGGCTGTGATCTTTGCTCTAAAACTCATGACCCTTGGGTTTCCCTCTCTGACAACATAAGTGGCAGATAAGAGGGATTCCCTTTTCCTTGGCCAAGACTTTAATATTCCAAAGCTCTGTGTCTTTTTTTTTTAATTTATAGCTGAAACCAAGTATTTCTATAACATAATATAATAAAAAAGATGATTGCACATGAAACTGTACATTTACTAACTTGCTATCCTTTTAAATATATAATAAAGTTATCATGTAAAGTCTGTGTTAAAATGCTGTTCTACTTTTGGATATCTCTAATTTGGAGGTTTTCTAGGTGTGGTCCCCTAGACCCTTTCAGGGGGCCCACAAGATCAAAACTATTTTCATAATAATACTTAAATGTTTCAATTTCCAATATAGTAAATTTTGATAGACCTACTCACATAACCAAAAGTTCTTGGGGGGGTCCTCAATAATTTTTTTAAAATGTAAAGGGGCCCTGAGACTAAAAAGTTTGAGAACTGTTGTTTTAATATATTCATTTATGCATTCATTCATTCAATTTGTTGTTGTTCAGTCTATTCTGACTCTTTGGGACCCCTTTTGGGATTTTCTTGGCAAAATTACTAGAGTGGTTTGCCAATTCTTCTCCAGCTCATTTTACAGATGAGGAAACTGAGGCAAACAAGGTTAAATGACTTGCCCAGGGACACACACACAGCTAGTAAGTGTTTGAAGCTGGATTTGAAGTCAGGTCTTCCTGACTCCTGGTCTAGAATGCTATCCACTATGCCACTTAACTGCCCATTCATTCATTGGACAGTTATCAAGTCTTTATCATAGGGAACAGTGATGATAAACCCAAATAGAAAAATGGCCACCTACTGACTTAGAAAAGCAGAAATTAGCATTATCTATGTTGTATTATATTTTTGTCTATTTTGTTAAACATTTTCCAATTATATTTTAACCCACTAGGAATCTGGCCAGTTGCTTGCTCCAGAGTTTAATGCCTTTGATGTGGAAAACACTGTATTATGTACTAGGAGAGAAAAATGATTAAGACAAGCTCCTTACTCTAATAAAACTTTTAAGAAAGGGATGGTGCCAGAAATTTCAAGCTATTAGGGACCATGTAGATTATCTAGTACAGCTGCTTCACTATACAGATGGGAAAATTGAAGTTGTGACTTGTCCAAAATCATAGAGACAGTAGACAGCAGAACTACTATTCAAATTTTGGTTCCTGAACTCTGCATTCAATGATTTTTTTTAAAGTAACATGGCTCATTGTAGCCCTTGTCTCAGGACTGCCCCTACCCCCATGGAAACAGCTGGGAGTATCTGTTTGCAGGTGGGTAGGTATTATTCCCCAGTTTCTTAAGTTCCTGTGACTTTTGACCTTGAAAGACTTCTTCACAGGAATGGAATCTGGATCTGTGTATACAAAATGAAGGAGGGCTGAACAGGATTCATTTTGGTTGGGACTCAACCTAATTCACCAGGATACATATGGTCACCAAGACCAGAGAGCTGAGGAAGTCAGACTGGACCTGAGCTATGTAAGCTGAGGATGTGATCAGATTGAGCTATGAATAAGACTAGTAGAACCAACAGACTCTCATTGGTGAGCCAGCTGAAGACTTTAACCCCAAAGAAACTTTCTACCCCTCCTCCAGCCCTGGGGTGGAGAGCTCTTCTCCCACCTGTTAATAAGCCTTCCTGCTTTTCCCCATAATTCAGTGCAGAGTGTGGGAGAGAGAAATTTTTTTTTGTCCTTTCTTGCCTACTCTTGGAAGTTTTGTTTCCCTAACTGCTTAATTTTATTTCTATGCTATTTTAACTGTTAAAGAATCTAGATGGTCACTTACCATTACACTGTTTATGAATGCATGGAACAGAGTGAGAGAGAGGAAGCCAAAATTCAATGGGGAGAGGAAATTTTGATTGTTTTCCCAGTGAACACTGAGTGGGTGGGGGGTGGAGGGAGCAAGTGAATTAGAGAGAAAGCTTATGTAATTTATTACCAATATGTTAAAGATTATTCATATCCTCAGTTTATTTCATTTTGAAACCAGAAAGGATCCCCAAAAGACATACATGATGTGGGATTTGGAATCATTTATTTCTGGAAGGCTCTTTTTCAGAGACTGGAGAAGGGGAGTGATGATGCTTGTGTGCTCTTTGGCATAGGAGCTGCTGGCCACCTAGATGGCCAGGGTTAAAGGACTCCTGGCATGACAGACATCAGCCCCCGCTCTCCTAAGCTCCCTTTACTTTGGAACACTTCCAGGCATTACCAATTCCTTATCCCTGGCTTCACACATACATGTATAATACTACATCATAACTATAACATAAGAAAGCCCCATAGTGCTTGTCTGCATTTAGGGATATGCTGGTAAATGTTGAATAACTCTGTCTAGAAAAAAAATGTACATAGGATGCACTATTAAATTTAATCTGTAATCTTAACATTTTCTCCATTGCTTTCTTAAGTCTAAATAATGAACAAAACAATAAATTAAGCCCTAATTTATAGTGTTTGCTGATTTCAGAAAGATAAATGCTCCCACTGAAAATTTAAGTCTCTCTTGAGAGCCAGTTCAAGTTTGTTCCAGCACGCCACTGTATAAATTTAACCTAATTTGGTTCCACATCAAATGATGACGTGGTCATTGTAAAATATCTTCTGGTCTTTAGTAATTTGTCCAGTTAGGAACCTGAGACCATTGACCAGAAGTCCAGGTTGTGAAAAGGCTATGACTTTTCAGGGTAGTGGTTGTACAGTGGTCCTCTGGAGTGGGGCACAGTCTAAAGCTTTGGTCCTGGCTGGACCAATCCTCTTTGCTGTAACCAGCGTCACTTAGCCCCAGATTTTATTTCAATTCAATTTAATTCAATTGAGTTCATTCCAATAAACATTAGCTAATTACTTAACAGTTCACTGTGCTAGTCTCTTAGGGAGGTATAATTCAGTAAGACATTATTCCTACTTTCTGGGAAATTATAGTCTAGCAGGAGAGATAACAAAGGTACACAATAACTATAACACAAATTAGAATATAAGAAATGAGTAGGAGGGGTGAAAGCAAAGTGATTTGAAAGTCTGAGGGAAGGAGAGATTCCTTCAGTCTGGGAGATCTCATGGAGAAGATGGTAACATACGATGTACAAAGAGGCGCTGGATTGGTTATTAAAAGGATCTCAAATCTACTATAGTATAGGAGGAGCAAAGTAATATTGTCTCCTTAATGCCAGCTCTCCTAGATGTACACCCAGGGACTAGCCAGACCAGACCTATCCCTTAGGCTCATTCTGTTAGTACGGAGGTTACTTGTTGAGGTTCACTAAAAACTATGAGGATGCCACTAAAAGATCCTCTTGAAAGACAGGTCAAGAGACCTTTTATTTACTTCATATTTATTCTCTGTATACTTATAGATGTAGTTGTTTTCTCCACTTTTAGAATATAAACTTGAGAATAGGGATTGTCACATTCTTTGTATTTTCTATGCCCAATGCTAGCATAATTTTTGTAGACTCTTAAATGCTTGTTGACTGATAATACAATGGAGTACTTGGAGAATGAACAGTATTCTTTGATTCTTTTCCCCTTATTTTATTAGGGTATATCAAGGCTGATGGTTAGTTTGTATGAATGGTTACAATTGGTGCTACAGTATGTGACCATCTGAATGAGAGATTTCCCCCAGGTTTCTGGATGGGGGTTGGAGAGAAGTGGGACAACCTGGATCATTCATTATCACCTCTGACACAATGGGCTTGTGATCATTCTGGGAGAACTTTGGTTTCGGTTTCATCTTATCTACAGCCTTTACAATTCTCTCTAGTTCTAGGTAATTTATGGGTTCACCCTGTCATTTCCTGGATTTCCTTTTTGTCTTTCCCTTTTTTTTTTTAAGTTTCTGGTGGTGTTATTGTTATATCTTAGACTTTGACCCTGACAGACTTTTATCCTCTCAACTTGGGGTAAGGCCTAGATGTTGAAATTTCCTCTGACTGAGGAACCCTGGTAGTTCTACAGGCATCTTTTCTATTTCCCCTTTTCAAATTTCTTGAGTTCCTTAGGTTATGAAAGAAGAATCTTCTTGAGATTTCTTAACATTTTCCTTCTTTCCAGAATGACACATTGGTTCTTTAGATTTCTATGGCAATGAATATTAGTAATAAAAATCTTCTCCAAATAAAATGATGGATGCCATTATGGCACAGAATCATCTTTCAGTGATTTGAAAATGCGAAAAAATAAATCTAAACCTTTGTGTTTACTCTATCAAGGCCATGACAAAGTAAAATTAAAAGAAAGCACAATGATGGGAGAGAATAAAATCAAAATAATATGAATGAATAAAAATGACCCTTAGGATTTGATTCACCACCAAAGTCACTTTGATAACATTCACTTGTAATTGTCCTATATTAAAAATAACTTTTAATCTAACTTAAACACTAAAAAATGTATATTTTTATTTATAGAGCAGAAAATAAAAAGAAGATTCTATATGAAGCTGTTAATCTTCTTTCTATACCTCTTACTTTTAAAAAATGTATATAAGAAATTCCACATATTGCTTTCAAAATTATCCTGCTTTTCTGGGCTTTTTTCTGAACTATCTCTCGTTGTTTTCTGTGCATTTTTAAACTTTCCTGTTTTTTAAGGGTATGCTTGATAAGCAATTTTATTCTAATTGACTTTACATTCTCTTGGGAAAAAAAATCATATTTGATACAGGTGTGGGGAACCTGTAGTCTTGAGTCCACATGTGGCCCTCTAGGTCCACAAGTGGGGCCCTTTGACTGAATCCAAACTTCATAGAACAAATCCCTTTAATAAAAGAATCTGTTCTGTGAAGTTTGATTCAACTGCAGGGCTACACTTGAGGAAGGAGGGCCACATATGGCCTTGAGGTCACAGGTTCCCCACCCCTGCAGAATAAGCTACTATATATTGACTTTGCATATACCATTATTTGCTCTTCATGACATTTGATAATTTATAAAGTTCAACAAGCTCCTGAAAGGACACTGATCATTACTCATGGAGTGTTTTACTTTCCTTTAGAGCAGATTTATGAGAATAAAGAAATACCAAGAATTCTCTACTTGAACATGTGATCTAATTTCTTAGAAAACATACAAAAAACTTATATTTTATAAAATGCCATTTCAAAAGAAAAACGAGTACTGAAATAAGCATGGTGACCTCAGTTTACTCTATTAAAGCATGGTGTTTCCTTGTATCAAGTTTCTTTCATTATTCATCATCTTTAGAGTCAGTTTTGCTTAAATGCTTAACCACATTGACCCTGTTCCAGCCTCCTGGAAGTTTGCCTTTGTGAGCCACCTTGGCTGTGAGATTCCGTTTCTGGATTTTTGAAAGCTGTTCCTTTTTTTTATCTTTTTTTTTCTTACTTGATGGAGCCATATTAGAAGTTTCAACTGAAACAATATTGCTTATTGATGTCATAGAATTAGCAGGATGATGATTCTCTGTGAACTTTACTTCTTTACTCTTCTTGACGTATTCAAACACCAAATATGTCACAGCAATTTCAAAATTAACTTCAACTTCTTTCTGTAATTTAGTTTGAATACCTCACTTTACAGTTGATGATATGGTATTGTTGAAAAAAGCAATTGTAGAGATGATTAGAACTGTTTGTGGATATGTTTTGGTCCATGAAACTTCTATTAAGAAGACACTGGGATCATCATTTTCATCTATCCTAGATAGAAGTGAAACTGGACTTAGTTCTTGGAAACTTTCATCCCCTTCAGAAATAGAATAATGCTTCCAGCTCCAGCTCCTGCTGGTCCTTGTTGGCACCCCTCACTCTGGCAGTAAGGTCCTTCTCCCTCAGAGCGTGTGGCAGATGGCAGGAGGAGGGAGGAAGAGGAGGCCAAGGGAGGGGTCAGGATCCAGCAGCCAGAGTCCCCTGCCCACCTTGTTACACCTCACTGTCATCATGTCCTCACCTCACCTAGGTCCCCCTTCTCTATATTTTTAAATGAACAGAATATAGCAATTGCATTCCTAGTAATTTATCCTAAAAATATTGTAAAAGAGAACAAAAAAGTTCTTCACAAAAGCATGCAGAGTTGCTTTATTTGTAAGAGCAAAAAACAAAGCCTGGGAACAATTTGTATCATTTAGCTGATCCGGTTGTGTTCATTGCAATCTGTATGATGTCAAAGACAAAAACAGCATCTAGAGGGGCTCATCATCTTTAGGGAATCCCTTATCCTTCATTTGGATTCTTCTCTGGATGTCCCAATGACTGCAGCAGACATCTTTTGAGTATATTCCTCCTTTATTTTATGCCTTGTTTGATATGAATCAAAGAAGGTCATTGGACAAAGCTCTCTCTGTCTTATCTATCAAAGTATTTTATATGATTTTGAAATGTGCTTTTGTTGTTGTTCATTCATTTCCGACTCCTCACGACTCCACTTGGGATTTTCTTGGCAAAGATTTGGAGTGGTTTACCATTTCCTTCTCCAGACATATGCCTGGGAGATACCTTATTGGAAAAGATATTTTATGGAGAGCTTTCATCATTGAAGGGTTCCTTATATTCAACAAAAAACAAGGACATTGGGATCTTGTATCCTCTCTTCCTTTTGTTCCATCCTGTAATTAAATATGTCATCTGCTATGATGTATTGACTAGACAAGCTGGTCACCGTCTTCAAAACTTGAATTCTATAAGCATGAAATGCATCAGACATATTTTTAAACACTGGGGTTACAAAGGCCAAAATTTTCATTTCCATCTTCCTACCTTCAGGGAGTTTACATTTTACTGGTGGGAAACATTATGTATAATACATTTAGGTAAGGAAATACAGAATATATAATATAAATAAAAAGTGATTTTTAGAATGGGTAGAATCACTAATAACTGATGGAGGGGGAAGGAGAACATCATGAAAAGTTGTTGTTTTTTTTAATAGAAGACAGTCCTTGAATTGAACCTTGAAGAGAAAGATATACTTTAAGAGGGACAAGTGGAAAGAAGTCCAAGTATGAGGGACAGTCTGTGTAAATACCCCCATATGGGAGATAGAATGGCTAGGCACAAGGATCAGGCCAGTTTGGTTGGAATGAAGAGTGTATGAGGAGGAATCATGTGAAGTCTGTATAAAGTTAGGTGGGAAATAGAGCTTTAAATGACAAGCAGAAGATTCTGTATTTCCTCTTAGAGGCAATAGAGAGCCCAGAAATTTAGGGGATGTCTTTGTCCTTTCCAGTTCTAAGACTCTGATCTGAAGACCCATAATTGACTGCATTGTAAAAATGTTACCTGTTTCCCATCCATCGGGACCCTCTTTCCACATAGAAAGGTATAGACCTTAGCCTACACTTCCTTTGTTGTTTGCCATCTACATGTGTGGAAGGGCATGGAAAACTCATTGTTTTTATTGTCACCATCAAAGGACTTGGGACTCCTTTTCTTGTGGCTAGGAGTAAGTCATTGCCAATTCACTCTTAAGTCCTAAAGAGGGCTGACCTGGCTTTTTATTTCTCTCTGCTGTGAACACAGTTAGCTTATCTACTGATAGGGACCAGTTTAAGATGGCTAGACAGGGAGTCAAGGATGGATTCATTTTTTATGAAGATGGGACAGCTTTGACTGGAAAGAGAAACTGGTGCCCTCAGCAGGGTTATTGACAACAGCTGCTCCTTCTCTGCAATAGGAATTGCCCTGCTTTTTTGACCTTAGAAACACATCCTGTCTTTTCTGACAGGATATCCGATATCTTCCATCTGTTAAAATTCGTTTCAGTTGCCTTAATAAAGACTGTGTGGTGTAGTGGACATCAGTGGGCTTAGAAAGACTTGCATTCATATCCTGCCTCTGATACTTACTAGGTATGTGATATTGGGCATGTCTCTTATATAACTTGTTAAGATTTATCTACTGATTGTTCCCAGATTGGGAATTCTATACTTAGACTAAATGAAAGATCTGTTTTATAATTTAATATTTTATTTTCCCCCAAACTTACACATAAAAACAAATTTTAACATTCATTTTTTAAAAGGATCTGTCTCTTAATATGAACAAAAGCATTGCATTCCCCACACGGGGAAGGGTATTAATCAACTGTCTTATCACAACAGCTCATATCCCACAGTCTATAAAGCACTTCCTTGATGGCACTGTGAATTGTGTAGCACATGTATGAATGTCCCCAGGCTATGGCAATAGCTTCCTAATTGGCATCTTTGCCTTAAGTCTCTCTTCACTTCAATCCATCCTTAACCCTACAGTCAAAATGATTTTTCTTAAGTCTGTGACTCTCTTCATCTTAATAAACTCCAGTGGTTCCTTATTGCTTCTAGGATAAAGTATAAGCTCCTTGATTTGGCAATTAAAGTTCTTTGCAGTGTGGCCCTGACCTACATTGACAGCCTGCTTGTGTGTGTTTCTCCCCTTCCTGCATGTTACAGTTTAGTCAAATGCTCAACTTGCTCTTCCTCACATAGGATGTCCCATCTTCCAGTTCTATGCCGTTGTTCTGATTGTCCCCTGTGTCTGGGATAAACTCTTTCCTCACCTGCACCCTCATTTCCTTCAAGACCCAGCTAAAGGACTATTTCCTGAACAATCTCCCTACCTTGGCTCCCGGTGCTCTCCCTCCCAAAACCGTGTTGTATTTATTTTGCCTATTTTCTATATGAACTTACATAGTACACGTTGTCTCCCCTGGTAGAATGTAAGCTCCTTGAGGGTAGGAACTATTTAATTTTTGTCTCTGTATTTCCTCTATGGATTTAAAACTGGGAGGGGCCTTTAAGGTAGTCTATTAATCTATTAAAACAAGAGACCTTTCCGATCAGATCAGAAGCACCAGAAGGATATTCTTTGACCACAACTATAACAAGCATGGTTTATTGCAAAGAATAAATAAAAATTAATAATTTTGAAAATTTAATTTAATTTAAAATTTAATAATTAAAAAAATAAAAATGACCTTCAAGCTAAAATAAATAATAAAATAAACAAAAATGAATACATTATAAAGATAATTGATAAATGCTTATTGAATTCATTTGCATGAGAGGCAGAGGTTGCACAGTGGGAACATCCAACTTGGAATCTGGTTTAGTCATTTCCCAAAGGTGATTCAGGGTCTCAGTTCCTCATTTGTAAAAGGAAAGAGGTGGGCTAGATAACCACTAAGATCCTTTCCATCCCCAAGTCTATGATATCATGAATTGACCAGGAAGGCTGCCATGGCAGAATCAGTATCTGGAGAAAAAAATAATCCTTCCTAAGTGTGAAGAATGGATTATAGTGACAAGACAATGGGATACATTTGGAAACTTTTGTAGTTTTCTGCCTAGGTGATGACCAGGTAGCATTGGGTGGTAGCATTGGGAAAAGAAATGAAGACAGAGTCAATGAGGACTAAATTAAGAAGGTGCAAACTGGAAAATGGCATCAAAGATACATGGTAGGTTAGTGGAAAGAACACTGGACAGGAGTCCAAAGGCTTGAGTTCTAGTTCCCCCATGGTATTAAAACATTGCTGGGTCACTTAACTTTCTTTGGTGTCAGTTTCCCCATATGTAAGGTAAGAAGGTTAGTAAGAGATCACTTCCAGTCTTAAAATATTCTATGACTCCAATCTAAGGGGCTCAGGAGAATGGGGGAACCACTGACAAACATGGGATCTGGCCTTTGGAAAAGTCTTCTTTATGTAAAAAACTTATCATGAAATATCAGGTCAAATCAGTTTTTTTTCTTTTCCTTTCTTCACTGGTGATGAAGACTTGTCAAGGACCATATTCTCTGTGATGACCTTTTTCCCCTTTAAGTTGGAGAATAGGGAATGGGCCTGTGATTGTATTGATATAGGGAGTTCACAGGTTCCCTATGTAGACTAGTACCTTCCATGAAATTTAGTTTTAGAGAATCCACTAGAACAGGGGTTGGCCCACTCCAGCCCCAGGGTCAAATCCAGTCAGCTGCCTGTTTTTTATGACTTCAAGCTAAAAATGGTTTTTGAAAATATTTTAAAATATAAGATTTTATTTAAAAATATAAAAATAATTTTTAGCTCCAGCAGTCCAAAAACAGGTATTAGTCTGTAGGCCAGTCCCTGATATTCCTAGAGTCACACAGATAATGTGTGGCAGAGGTCATATTTGAACTCAGGGATTTTTTACTCCAAAGCTACCTCTCTTCCTTAAAGATTAGAAATGTAATTAGAAATTTTGGGGCCTGGAACAAATCCTACAATCCAGGATGTGGGTGGATAAAACTTGCCTTCATTTGAGCAGAGAGGGTAGGAAACCATACACAGGGACACGACTTTGCAAAGCCACTGCTAAGCAGTGAGTCATGAAGAATGGAAGGGGAGAGAAGAAAGGCATGGAATTGTGATGGACTACTCTTCTGCTGTGGGAAATGACAAGAGGGGATGGTTTCAGAAAAATGTGGCAAGAACTATATGACCTGATGCAAAGCAAAGTGAGAACCAGATCACTGTACATAGTGACAGCAATGTTACAGTGATGATAACCAATGAAAGACTTCTACTCTCATCAAGATAATTCCAAAGGACTTAGGAAAAAATGCTATTCATTTCCAGAGAGAAAACTGATTAACTCTGAGTGAAAATTGAAGTATATTTTTCTCACTTTATTTTTCTTGCTTTTAAAAGTATATCTGGCTAATATGAAAATATGTTTTACATTATTTTCCACGTATAATTGATATTGTATTGCTTGACTTCTCAGTGGGCAGGGGAGGGATGGAAGAAGGGGTAAGAATTTGGAACTCAAATTTTTAAAAGAATGGTCAAAATAATTAAATAATAACTTTAAAAAGTGCATAGCACAACACCTGGAACTTAGCAAATGTACTGTGCCTTCTATGCTGCTGAAGGTTGCTATGGTTGCCCTCTAGATCCTATGTCCTTTAAATATGGTAGCCTGAGAGGAAGCCCTAGTCACCCTGCCCTTGTCATAGCCTTGGTGCTGAAGCCTATTCTTATTTGAAAAGGTTTAACTAACCTGCTACCATCTTTGTGACTCTTTACTGACCTCTTCCTACTGCCTCTCTTAAATTGGGTAGCTTAAAGACTTTACAGAAGTAGCATAAGACAGAATATTTTTTTCCTTGGTGAATCATTGGTTAAGTCTTGGTAACTCAAAATTGCGCTCAGAGGAATAACAGCAACAATAATAGCTGGCATTTATACAATGTCTACTATGTTCTAGGCACTATGCCAAGCGCTTTACAAAAGTTATCTCATTTTATCCTTACAACAACCTTGTAAACTTATTTTATAGTTGAGGAAACTGGGGCAAACGGGGTTAAATGACTTGCCCAAGGTCACACAGCTAATAAGTATCTGAGGCCACATTTGAACTCAGGACTTTCTGACTCCAGTCACAACACACTATCCCCTGTGGCACCCAGCTGCCTTCAACAAAGAAATCACTTCGTTACTCAATTCAAGTATATAATGCCATCCTATAGAGAACTTTTGGCTGGAGAATTGAATCCCAATTTCAGGCTTAGTCAGTTAAAACTTAACACGACTAATTGCAGCTTTGTTGGTTCATCGACAATTTATGTACATACTGCAAAGGAGCAAATTTCCCAGAAACTCTTATCTTTGTTTTCAGAGGATTAAGTCTCACTTCCTGTTAATCTGTAGTCAAGGCTTTTCTCTTGATTTATTAAGAAAATTAATTTCTGGTATCCCTATCCCCACCTTTGAAAAAGGTCATTGGAGTGTTGATCCACTTTGGTTTACTTACAAGTTTTTCTCTTCACAGGTGCATGTGATTCCCTAGGTGGGAATTATTACGTAAAAACAAGTCAGGAAAAAGCTTATCACCTTTTCTGAGAAGCTGTATTAGTAAAAGAAGAAGAACAAAGAGGAGGAAGAGGAGGAGGAGGAGGACGAGGGGGAGGAGAAGGAGGAGAAGAAAGGAAGTTGTTACCTAAATGATTAAAACACCTTTTTATTTTTAATAATCTGCTGTTTACAAACTGCATATGGTCATTCTTGCTTATTATTTACAAAGGTTCTAATTATTAATTCCACATGCATTTATTAAGTATCTGTTATGTGCTGGACACTGCTAGGTGATAAGTACACAGAGATAAAAAATGAAGCAAAGGATTCAGTGAGGACTGGACAGCACCCTCCTTGTGGTCCTGGCTGCCCCTGCCACCTCCTACTTCGCTGGTCTTGCACATGGGCTATGCTGCCTTATTTTTATTCTTAGCTTCAAGCCTCACCTTATCCATAACTTCCCCTTGCCCCATTCTTCAATGGCATAGTCACAAAAACCATTTGTAGGCACTATTTTGTTTTCTGGGTCTTTGGTTTCCAAAAAATATCATCTGAGATTTCCTGGCAACATGGGGTACCCTTGACATAGGTTATAAGATGAGTAAAAATACAGGTCACACACAAAGACTTGTAGGCTTTTCAAAGTGCACATTTTATCATGGTTCTGAATCTATGTTTAGAAGTAGAAAAATAAACATTTATGAAGACAGCTGTAATTGTGTTTATCAGCATGGTGGCCAAAGCTCCACAAAATCATAGATCTAGCCTTGTTTGTTGCATATAGTAGTTGCTAAATCATTGCTTATTGTTGAGGTCAATTATTTAAAAGCCTAGTGATTTGAGAGGCAGTTTGTTAGAATGAATTATGTTAAACTTGGAGTTAGGAAGATTTGAATTAGATAGAACACTGGGCTTGGAATCAGGAAGACTCATCGTCATGAGTTCAAATCTGGCCTCAGACACTTACTGACTGTATGACCCTAGGCAAGTCACTTAACCTGGTTTGCCTCAACTTCCTCATCTGTAAAGTGAGCTGGAGAAGGAAATGGCAAACCACTCCAGTTATCTTTGCCAACAGAATCCCAAATGGAGTCACAAAGAACCAGACACAACTGAGTTGATTGAACAACAAAAATTGCTTACAATATCACGTGACAACCAACCATAGAAATGTTGCTTCCTTTGTTAGGGTCTAGGAGCGCAGTTTTAAAGGAGCTTCCTCTAGATTCTCTTTCCCTTGTCCTTTTTCCTCTTTTCCTTCCTTGTTATTTACCCTGATTGCCAGTAGGTGGCAATGTGCCTATAAGGCTGCTGGTTTTCTTCTGGACCGTCTGAGCCAGCACTGGGTACTGGACAGCCTCCAGGACACTGGAGACATTGTTCTTGAAGGATTATAGTGGCAAAAAGCCCCTAGGAAAGCAGGACAGAGAATAGACTGTCACCCATCCTCCCCAATCCCCCCTTCCTCGAAACATTAAAGCATTCTCATGTTCTTGCAAAAAGAAATGGGAGGCATTTAGAAATAATGTTAGTACATGGAATCATGATATAAAGTTATATTTAGTCTAAATGTCTACTAACAGTTCTCTATAAAAATTCCTTCATGGAGTAGTTCTTGCTTCAGGTGAACTTGAGACCTGATACCTTTGCCTATTATTGTTTCACTGAAAAGCCCCGGTGTTGTGAACAGAAGGGCCAGACTAGGAGTAAATAGCCAATAAATCAATAAATTGATCAACTATTGTTTGATTGAACACCTGCTATGTGGTAAGTGCTGGGAATACTGAGACAAAGGTAAAACAGTCCCGGCCCTCAGGGAGCTTATAAATCAAATTTAAAGGGGGAGAGGGATATGTACAGCATAGGAGTACATAAAATGGAAATAAACTAAATACAAGGTGATTTGTGGAGGGGGTCACTAGCAACTGGGAAAATCAGGAAAAAGCTTCATGTAGAATAAGGGTTCTTAAAATTTCAAGGAGGCTGCCAATTTAAAAAAGTTTCTTGATAAATGTAGTTCAATACGACTAGCTTCCTTTTTAACCTTATATATTTTACTTTACGCTGTTAAAAACATTTTTTGAAAAGGGGTTCATAAGTTGCACTAGACCCCAAAGGGGTTCAGGAGACAAAAAGGTTAAGAACCTTTGTAGGTGTAGGAACTAAGACCAGAACAAAAAGTGGATTCCAAAAGGAGGAGGTAAATGACATCCATTCTAACCATGGGGGCAACCAATGGAAACAGATGGTGAAGGGACAGAGCAAGATGTTTGAGCAACATTAAGAAAGCCATATGCAAGAATGCTCAAAGGAGAGCATTCCTTCCAAAGCTAGGAAGGTCTTGCTGAATCACGGATTTTGAAAGCTTAAAGGGGTTTCAATGGTTATCTAGTCCAACTCATCCAGGAAAGGAATGCTCAGTCTGATGGACTTGACAAGTGGTTATCCAGCCTGTGCTGGAAGACCTCCAAAGACAGGTAAACCAGCACCTTTCCAGGAACCCCATTCCACTTTGGGGCCCCTCTGATTGTTCAAGGTTTTTCCTGAAATCAAGTCTAAAATTGTCCCTTTACAACTGTTGGTTCTGCCTTCCTCTTTCAAACATAGTAGATGGGGGCTGGGTTGGGAAGGGCTTTAAAAGCGAAATGTGTTTATGTTTGCTCCTGCAGATGATAGGGAGTCTCAGGAGGAGATAAGTAGGAGAATGTTATCATTAGACCCTCTTCTTTAGGAAACTCATTTTGGCAGCTATGTGGAGGACAGCCTTCTTTGTGAAGGAAGGATCAACAGACTTGACTTGATATGGGCAGAGAAGGTCTGACAACAAACAGTCTAGGTGATAGGTGACTGGGGCTGAAAATAGAGGGTGGCTGTATAGATGAAGAAAAGGAGATAGAGGTGAAAGATGTGGAGGTATTGACAAATGTTGGCTGAGGGATGATGGGAAATCCCCTAAGCTTTGAGTGACTCAGCTCCCAATACCACTGGGAGTTCCCTAGGCAGATAAAAAACAAAACAAGCAATTTCATTTATTTAAACAAAATAAAGCCTAAATTTACATGTGCAAAACTACATTAGTGGTAAGATTTTTTTTAATTGTTAAGAGGCAACTGAAATAATGGGATTTCCTGGAGTACTAATTTTCAAAGCAAAAACAAGCCAGAATGTACAATATTGGCTTTCAACATAAGGGATGAAAGTTCTGACTTAGGTTAGGCTTAAGGCAAAGGCAGTGGATAGAATTGAGAGGGAGAGATCTGTAGTCAAATAACCTGAATTCAAATCCTTTCTCAGACAATTACTACCTCCACAATCTCAGACAAGTCACTTAATCTGTGTCTCAGTTTCCTTATCTGTAAAATGAAGGGCTTGAACTCTGACTTCTAAAAGGTCTTTTCCAGCTCTAAATCTGTGAGCCTGTGGCAAATGGACTGTAATTTCCCTTTGGACTTCTTAGTAAGAAAGCAGTTTCCCAGATCAAAACTACTGCTACTATTACTTACTACTACTACTACTACTACTACTACTACTACTACTACTACTACTACTACTACTACTACTACTACTACTACTACATTGCTGCTGCTACTGCTTCTACTACTACTACTAGCATTTACATCGTGCCTTAAGGTTTACTAAGCATTTTACAAATGTTCTCTTACTTTTTCCTTATAACTGGAGCTTTGCTTAGAAGAAAAATTTATGGGGGAGGGAAACCAGAGGGAAGAAAGGGGGGGGGGTCCTGGTTGTGAAGGCTGGAGTAGAGGGAGCCATGGTGGATGATAGAAGGGGGTACATGAGACCTGATCTGTAGGAGGTCCCTGATGAGGGGGCAGCTTATCTCTTAAGATTCTTTGGGTAGAGGCTTAGGATAGTCAAACACAAGTTCCAACCTAACCTAGGAGGGAGGAAAGAAGACAAGTGGCTCTGTAAGCCAGACCCCTCATCGGGGTAGACTGGGAACCAGTGGCAGGTTGGGTAGATTCTCCACCCATGATGGGGTCCCTTCAGGCTTCTAGTCTTTACTCACATTAACTCTGGGTCTCTACTTCCTTCTCTGTAAAATGAGGGTTTTGAACATGGTAGTTCCATCCAGCCCAGAATTTGTGTGATTTGGGCTCCATTTGAAAGCAGCCCTCAAGTGAAGAACAAATTTTCCTTTGTGACTTTGGGTTAGTAATTCCCTCCCTGCCCTGCCCCTCCACCCCTCAGTTTCCTCTAAAGTGAAACAGATAGACTAGATAATCCCTAAAGTCTTTTTCCACCTAAAGATGAGACCTTGAAAGACTTTTTGTGGGTTTCTTTTTGGAGGGGTGTGGAGGGGTGGGTGTGATGGAGCATGGTTTTCAACTCTCTTAATTCTCCTCCCTAAAACATTTGTCTGTTTTCTGTAAACTCCACCCCATCCTGCAGTAACTGGACTTCTTAGATATTAAATGCAAGAAACAAGTGACCTTAGCACCTAGTTCTCAAGAATAGTTAGATAAAATAGAAAGCTACCTAAATTGAATGGGAAACCTCCCTACCACCCACTTCCTGGTGGTCTCCTGGGATTCCTAAAGGGTTGTGTCTCCCCACCCTATCTCCAATTAATCTGGGGGGAGTTTTTGGGAGTGTCCCAAGTGCAAATGTTCCTAATCATGTCATAAGCAGCTGTATAAGGGGGGTTCTTCCCTCCCCAATGTTCTTTATTGAAGGAAACAAATCTCCACTTTCCTTTCCCAACTCCCATCAGCCAGTTTCAATTAAGGCATGATGAAGTAAGCAAGAAATGATGAAACCTGGAAATGAAATATGGTGAATCACATCACTAGGATAGCACACTGTTGTTGTAATGAATTAGTTCAGCATGTCCTGTTCCTGCCTATGCTTTCACAGGAAAACCTACCATGAGTGGTACTTGGCAAGGAGGGTGGGGATAACTCACTAGAAATCATCACTGCTACCACCTGGGGAAACATAGCTCTGTTAACCTGAGGTGGATTTCTATGATAATTTTCATATTGGGAAGAAAGCAAACTGTTTCGTAAATGAATACCTGAAGGAGTCATCACTGACTTCTGCAGTGCATGTTAGATTTCTGGGACTATTCACTTTATCCAAAAGTTGTTCCTGAGATGCCTTAGGACCAGAGCTAGGATAAGAAAGAAAAGATGGTGTAGTAGATACAGAATTGCATTTATATTATATAAACAAATATAATCAATATTCTGGGATCAGATTGTGTGACTGATACCAGCTATGTTTCCTCATTTGTAAAAATGATAATCATATAATAGTATCTGTAGGACCTACCTAGTAGGATTGTTGTGAACCAGAGGAGGTAATACACATAAAATTCATCGTGAACTTTAAATTGTCATATAAATGTCAGCTCTGGTGGTGATGGTGATGAGGAATTTGGGAATCATGATGCCCCCTGGTGGTGGTGGTGATTTTGTCATTTTCAGTTGTGTCCAACTCTTCCTGACCCCATTTGGGGTTTTCTTAGCAAAAGATAGTGGAGTGGTCTGCCATTCCCTTTTCTACTTCATTTTACAGATGAGGAAACTGAGGCAAGCAGGGTTAAATGACTTGTACAGGGTCACATAGCTAGTATCAGGGGACAGATTAGAATTAAAGAAGATGAGTCTTCCTGACTCCAGGCATAACACTCTATCCACTGTGCCACTTACTGCCCAATAGAAACTTTGAGCCCTTATCAGACTTTTTCACAGAGCAAACACCCATGCCACAGGCAAAGCACTCTTCTGAAATTTAAAAATGTTCATTCATAAAAATGAAAATTAAAACATGCCTCTCATTTTCTTTTGTTCCCAGCCCAGCCCTAGAGTAGCTAGGTGGCATAGTGAATAGGTTTCTAGGTCTGAAATCTGGAAGACCTTATTAAAATCCTCCCTTAGATACCTACTGGCTCTGTGACCCAGGTAAGACACCTAATCACTGTCTACCTCAGTTTCCTTAACTGCAACACAGGAATAATAGTAGTACCTACCTCCCAGGGTTGTTGTGAGGATCCAGTAATGAGATGATGTTTCTAAAAGCCCTTAGCACAGAGTCAGGCATGGTGGGCCCTTAAGAAATGCTTGTTCCCTTCCCTCCCCTCTCCTGCCCTTACATGGCTGCCTACTTCTTTCACCTTAGTCTTCACTCTGTTTAATATTACATATGAATGGAGTTGTTTTGTAGCAAGTCTGCTTAATTTTTTCTTGGCATTTAGACATGAGGAATCATCTTGGGCTACTGAGTTCACTTAGATGGTATTTGCTTGAAATGTATATTTCATTTATGTTTTTAAAATTTATTGACATCATTTGTTTTTCTATCACCTTTGTTTTTAGATATATTCATCCTTTACTCAGTAAACCATTCCTTGTGAAAAAAATAAAGAGAATACTAAAATAAAATTAAAAGGAAGAAAGAAAGACAGAGGGAAGGAAGTAAGGAAGGAAGAAAGACCGAAGGAAGGAAAGAAGAAAGAAAGAAAGAAAGAAAGAAAGGAAGGAAGGAAGGAAGGAAGGAAGGAAGGAAGGAAGGAAGAAAGAAGAGAGGTGAAGCAGTCCAGAAAAACTCGCTAACAAACCAGTCAAATCTAATATCCCATGCCCATAATTCCCCCACCACTGCAAAGAAGGGAGGAGGCTGAACCCATGATCTTATTGGCATACAAGCTAAGGAAACAAACTCAACCAATGAAGGTAGGTTTCTTCTCTGCTACTTAGCTTCCTAGATCATGGAGACATTAAGTGATAACCAGTATGTACCCATGGTGTACTTAAACCCAGGTCCTCCTATCTTTAAGACCTGATTTCTCTTCATTATGCCACACGACTTCCCAAAGAAGCTACGGTGGGAGCCAGGGGGGTATTTCCTTTTTTATTCCTTGTTTCCAAGCTTAGAAATAGCATTCTGGTTTTGTTGTTGTTTTTCTCCCATTTATATAATTTTTGTGTTGATGTATATTGTTTCCTTAGTTTTGCTCATTTCACTCTGCATCATTTCCCATACAGTAATGCCTTTTAAAAGGAAACCAGGAGAAATTGATTCTTCTGGCCCTCATTACTGTTTCTAGATGAGCTGGAGGTAGGGGGAGAAATCAGGAAGGAGCTTAGGGCATTTACAAAATGTAATTAAGATCATAGCAGATTATCTCAGCTTGGATTCTGGAAAAGTGATTTTTCCTACTGACTTCTATGCCATGGTTTCCTTTCTTACTGATGAAACAAAGATACATCTTATAATGGTCCATGTTTATATGAAATTTAAGAATCAGAGAACCTTACAGCTGGAAGGGATCCAAGATCCCTTTCTTGGGACTGAACAAAACAATCACAAATTTCCAGTTTTCCTATACTTTCTTGTGTTCACTTACCTTGACTTGACTAATCACCTAATAGGCAACCTCATTCATATTTAAGAAAAAATTATCACATTTACCTAGCTCTTTAAAATTTAAAAAGTAGCTCAAGTGTGATTGTGTCCATTTTATAGATGAGAGAATGAAGGCACAGAAAAGGCAAAGTGACCTTTCTAGGATCAGTAAGTGCTAAAGGTAAGATTCAAATCCAGGTCTTTCCTATGTCTAGACTTCCCCCCCCTCTTTCCATTACATCATTGATCTTCTATAGCTTTACTTCCTTAAAAATTGGTTTGAAAAAATTCAAACTAATTAGTCAATAAATACTTATTTTGATATTTAAATTAACCAATAAATGACTAAAATAATTAGAATTTGAATTAATCAATACTTATTGGAGTATCTACTATGTATAATTAAACAAAGTATCTAATATCAAAAGCAGAAAGGTAGAATCCAAAGTATCTGGTCTCAGTCAGAAGACCTGAATCTTAATTTTAGTGGTAGTGCTTCCTAGCTGTATGCCTGTGTACACCCATATACCTATAGAGCTATGAGGGAATAGGACCAGCTCTAAAACTGCCTTGCTAATCAGTCAGTCAATCAATCAACAAACATTTATTTAGTGCTAATTTTGTTTCAATCACTTTGCTAGATGCTGATCCAATGTCCTGGGCACTATGTCAGATAGTAAATGAGTATATAAAGACAGAAATGAAACAATATTAAAAAATACAAGCATTAAATGGAAAGTACCCTGAGTGATATAATCAATAAATAAGGACAATAGGCATTTCAGAGGAGAGAGGAATTCCCTGTGGGCTGGGAAGGTTTTGTGGAAAAGAGGAAGCATGTTGTAGGGAGAAGAGACCAGCACTAAAAATCAGTAGATCTAATTAGTTGTATGACTTTGCACTAGTCATTTCTCTTTTGAGGGTCTTAGTTTCCCAATCTGTAAAATGAAGAAATTTAAGGGCTCTTAACTTTTTGTGTGTATAACATGGATCCCTTTGGCCATCTAGTTAAGTTTATGTTCCCTTCTCAGAACAATGTATTTACATTCATACAATGAAATTTATGTACAAAGGAAATCAATTACATTGAAAGAGTTTTAAAAATATTTTTTTAAAAACCCAAGCTGATGGACCCCCAAGTTAAGAAGCCCTTGAAAGAAATTATTACTAAGGTCTCTTCCAGTTCCAACATTTTACAAGCCTATTAAGCAAATATTGAGCTGTGTTGTGAAAAAATGGGCTGGATTCCAAAGAATGGCTATGCCTGGGAAGTGACATGAGCAGAAAGAACAAGGAATGCACATGGTTCATTCAGGGGAATGCTAGCCTGACTGGAGTGTCAGGTTTTCCTTATGTTCTGGGTCAAAGTTCTTGGGTTTCCTCTACCCTATGAGGTATTTAGACTTTTCATTGCTAACTTCCTATATCAGTGATAAAGCAGAAAAAAAAATCTTTTTAAAAGTTGTTTTCAAGTCTGACAGACTATGGAAAGCTGGTTAGATTGAATTTCTTTTCATAGAAGAAAACTGGAGGGCAGATAGACACAGACAACTGGAATGTCTCATGAATCTGGAAGTGTACCCTGTAACACCAAAGAAATTCTAGTAACCTCTACTCTAGGCCAGTCAAAGGGCTGCACTTGAGGACCCAGAGGGCCATGTGTGTTCTTGAGGCTGCAGGTTCCCCACCACTGCCCCCAGGGAGGGAGGGGCTATTTACTCCAGATCTGTGCATTTGTTAGAGTCTCCAGCTTCCTTTTCTCTACTCTAAGCCCAACCCCACTGTCTCTCCTCTTGATCGCTTTATAAATCACATTAGAGCTCCCTGTCTGGGTTTCAGTCTTGTGTGTGGCCTCTTTTCTCAGAATGAGAGCAAGACTGAGACCTGACAGTGGAAGGAAGGTAGAAACCCATTGCCCTAATCCTGCAGGGGCAGGTTTGACTAGAAACCAAACCAGTGCTGAAGTATTGCATGGATTATTTCAAACAAAACTATATGCATCACCAGTTTTTAGAAGTTAGAGCAACAATTTACCAATAAACCTGGACTCATATTTTATTCAGCAATGGTACTAAACTTTAAACAAACTTTGCCCTCTGCCATGGGCAGGGTGTGTATCCCAGGAGAATCCCTAGGGCCAGAAACTTCCTTCCAATTTGATGAGAAAAACATCATTGAATTATAATCAGGTCATGATAGAAAACAGAGTGGTAGAGACTTTATTTGTGCAGTGGACCTAAACCCAGGGGAGGATTTCTTCCAAAACCCTCTAGGGTCATGGGAAGTTCTCCGAGCATCAGAAACACAGGAGCTGTTGACTTTTGAATATCTGGGTCTCAGAAGCATAAGAGCCTACGAATTGTATGTAAGCAGAAGGAGAAATCCTTTCAGCCTCCTCGTCCCCTTTCTTCTTGCATTCCCTTCTTCTTTTCTCCCTGTGTCAGCAGCAAAAGGGACAGCACAGTATAGTGGTAAGAGTGACTGAGTTGGCATAAGAAGTAGGTTGGAATAGTGGTTCTGCTCTTTGCCACCTGTATACCTTAGGTAAGTCATTTTAGCCCACCTTGTCTTTGGCTCCTTCATCTATAATATGATGGGTTTAGATCAGGGCACCTCTTCGGATCTCTTCTACCCAGTTAGGTAGCGCCAAGTGCACAGAAAATGGGCCCGAAGTCAGGAAGACTCACCTTCCTGAGTTCAAATCTGGCCTCAGACACTTCCTAGCTATGTGATCCTGTTTCCTCAGTTCCTTCATCTGTTGAATGAACTGAAGAAGAATGTGGCAAACCATTCCACTGTCCTTGTCAAGAAAACCCCAAATGGGGTCACAGAGAATCACAGCCAATTGAAACAACACAACAACAACAAAAGGTCTGTTGTACTTTTAAAATTCTGTGAACTTTGTCTTTGGAGGAAGAGGTGGATACGTGGAATGGGCCAAATACTAAATGCAGTCCAGGAAACACCAGCCCTGCATCATGCATAAAGAAGAGGTGATTTGACACTGACTTAGAGTTTCCAGGGATCTTAATTTGCCCCACCAAAAGAGCTGGCCAATGAGGATTAATGGGGTGGCTTAAAGACCAGGTCTGAGTCCTAATCTAGCCTTACTTACATGTTGTTCAGTCGTTTCAGTCCTGTCTGCCTCTCCATGACCCCATGGGGGGTTTTCTTGGCAGAGATGCTGGAGTAGTTTGCCATTTCCTTTTACAGTTTGTTTTACAGATGAGGAAACTGAGGCAAACAGGGTTACTTGCCCAAAGTCACACAACTATAAGTTTGAATTCAGCACTCAGCATTCTGTCTACTGTGCCACCCAGCCAAGCAACTTGACCACTCTTGGGCTTAGTTTTTTCATCTTACTAATGATGCAGTTGAACTAGAATCATCTCTAGTGTGGCACCCAGCTTTAAAATTCTATCACTTTGGGGCAGCTAAGTGGTACAATGGACAGAGCACTGGCCCTGAAGTCAGGAGGTCCTGAGTTCAAATGTGACCTCAGACACGATACTTACTAGCTGTGTGACCCTGGGCAAGTCACTTAACCCCAATTGCCTCATGCCCCTCCCCCCACAATCTATTCCTGGCTATGACAATTGTCACAGGCTTTAAAGATGCAAGGGATCATGGAGATCCCTTATTTCAACCCTTCATTTTTCAGAAAAAAAGAAATGAGGCCTGTTTACCCATATGAGCCACTGCCACGTTTTTTTCCCACAAAGGCAGTTTTTTAATTTAATATTTTTCCCAATTACACATAAAAATTCTTTTTAATGTTCTTTTTAAAAACACTGAGTTCCAATTCTCTCCCCACTACTATCACCACTCACTGAAAAGGCAAGCAATTTGATATATATTATACATTCATAGTCATACAAAACATATTTCCGTGTTAGTCACGTAAAAGAAAACACAGCAAAAAAGCCCCCAGAAAACAAGAAAAAAAAGTTTTAAAAGATATGATTCAATCTGCATTCAGACTCCATTGTTTCTTTCTCTGGAGGTGAATTGATAGCATTTTTCACCACAAGTCCTTTGGAATTGTTTTGAATCATTGTATTGCTGAGAATAGGTAAGTCATTCACAATCATTGTACAGTATCGATATTACTATGTACAATGTTCTCCTGGTTCTGCTCATTTCACTTTGCCTCAGTTCATTTAAGTCTTTCCAGGTTTTTTTTGAGAGCATCCTGCTCATCATTTCTTAAAGTACAGAAATATTTCATCACAATCATATAATACAATTTGTTCAGCCATTCCCCAATTGATGGGCATCCCTTCAATTTCCAACTCTACACCATAAAAAGAGCTGCTATAATTATTTTTATACACACAGGTCCTTTTCCTTTTGGTTTTTTATCTCTTTGGAACACAGACCTTGTATTGGTATTGCTGAGTCAAAGGATATGTATAGTTTTAGCCCTTTGGGCATACTTCCAAATTGCCCTCCAGAATGGATACATCATTTCACACAACCACCAACAGTACATGTGTCCCAATTTTTCCACATCCTCTCCAACATCTGTCATTTTTCTTTTCTGTCATATTAGCCAATCTGATAGGCATGAGATGGTACCTCAGAGTTGTTTTAAGTTGCATTTCTCTAACCAATGGTGGTTTAGATCATTTTTCCATATGAGTACAGATAGCCTTTATTTCTTCTTTTGAAAAGTGCCTCTCCATTCCTCTGACCATTTGTCAATTGGGGAATGACTTATATTTTTATAAATTTGACTCAGTTCTCCATATATTTGAGAAATGACACCTTTAACAGAGGAACTGGCTGTAATTTTTTTCCCACAGGTACAATTGCTAACAGTGTAATCCTACCCACCCACCCCCCTCATTTCTCTTACTTTCTCTCTTATCTTTCACCTTGTCTACCTTCAAAAATGTTTTCCTTTTGTACACTGCCTCTCCCAATCCATCCTCCCTTCTATTAGCTCATACCCCATCACCTTCCCCTCCTACTTTCCTATAGGGCAAGACATATTTCTATATGGAACTAAATGTGTATGTTATTCCCTCTTTGAGCCATCAATGCCACTTTCTACTCCTCATCTCCACTCTCATCTCTTTCTTAGGTACCTTGTACTATTAATCTTTATTTATTTAAAGCAATTGGGGTTAAATAACTTGCTCAAGGTTACATGGATAGTCATTATTTGTGTGTGGGTGCTCATTTTCTGAGGCCAGTTTCGATCCTGGTCATCCCAACTCCGAGGCCAGCGCTCTTACTCACTGTGCCACCTAGCCTCCCCTGTACTGTTAATCTTAAAAACAAAAAGAAAAACAAAAACAAACCCAAAACCAAATATCTCTACTTGTATCAGAGACATATTGTGTAGTAGAAAGATTAGGAGTTGGATGCAAGGGCTCTTAACCTGTGATCTGAGGATAGATTTCAGTCTGTATGTGAAACTGCATAGGGAAAAAAAGTACATATTTATTTTCACTGGCCTCTGGACTCCTTTCTAATCCTCTGCATTTTCTGAACTTAATAATGATAATAATAAGCATTTCTGTAGTTTTTTTAAGGTTTGCAAAGTACTTTACAAATATTGTCTCATTTTATTCTCACAACTCTGGGAAATAGGTGCTACTTTTATCCCCATTTTATAGGTAAGAAAACTAAGGTAGACCGGTGAAATGACTTGTTCAAGGCCACATAGTGTCTGAGGCTAGCTCAGGTCTTTCTGACTCAAAATCCCCAACTCTATCCACTGGGCCACCTAAAGGCATTCTAAGATGGGGTCTACAAGCTTCACTGTGCAAAGGTCACACACACACACACACACACACACACACACACACACACATACACACACATGCACACATCCCTAAGAACTAGGTTTAAATCTCAGATATGCTACTTTTGGACAAATCACTTATCCTTCCTGGGGTGTTAGTTTTGTCATCGGTAAAATGGGGGAGTTGGTATGAGTGATATATCTAAGGTCCTTTTTCAATTAAAGGCAGCAATCCTAGGAATCAGTTTTCTGTACAACTTCTCCCCAAGTGCAAGAGTGCATAACTAATGGGCAACAATGCCAAGTAAAGAAGCCAAATTTTTGGATCCTTCCTTGCCTCACCACCCATGGTTGCTTCTCTGACTTTTTGGTAGAAACCATATCCTCTACTTCTATTACAAAGGTTTTTTATTCTTGGGGGGTAGGGGGAGAGGTGCTGTTTTTGCCAAAAGAAAAGTAGGCAAAAAAAAAAGATCCGTCGTGTGTAATGTAAAAATGATTTTGGTCCTGGTCACCAACTTTTCCTAATGCTTATTTAAGTTATTCAACTTTCTCAGCATCAAGATTTCCTTGTCTCTATTTACTTTTCGTGGTTTCCTAGTAACATTTCTGTGGTCTGTAGCTCATTGTTTGACAGTTGGTTAGTGGTGGTTTGGTTGCAACTTCACCACAGTGGTCAATAAGTGTATGTGGTCCCCTACTTCCTATCCCCTTCTGATTTGTTCTACAAATTTTCAGATAAATTTAAGGGGAAATTTTTGCTCTTGTCAGGTCAGTGAGCTGAAAACCAACCCACGATGAGTCATCTGCTCAGCTCCTCCCCCTGAGATGGAAACAATGCTAGGCATTGTACAAAGGATATAGTAATGTGGAAAGCAATGGTGATGTGAACCTCAAAGGAGCAGCAGTTATTGGCCCAAACCATCCTCCTATACGTAAGGAGGGAACTCATTGGGGTTTTCAACTCACCACTCCTAGAAGAGTGAAAAATCCCCCACTCAACCATGAGAGGGACCCCAGATCTTTAATGCTGATGAAAATGTGTAACAGATCCACTCCCTTCTTACGTGCCTAATTTACATTTTCTTTCTTTTTTTATTACTGAAACTTAAATGCACAATAAGAAAAGAAAAAAATATTTTATAAACTTAAATATTACAATTTAAATGCAAAATAAGAAAAGAAAAAAGGCATGTCATGTGCACAGCAGAAAGTAAGAGGATTCAAAATACACAGCAGTAAATTTCCATTTCAAGAAAGCCTATGTAATAAATACTATGCATTAGGTTGAGAGTGGTCCTTCTTTGATTCCTTGTTAGCTTTCTTTTGTTCTCCACTGTGCACTTTTTACTTTGTTCTTTTTCCCCCTTCCTACCCCACACAGACATTGTCACATTTTCAAAAAAATTTGGTTTCACAAGTTTGAAAATTGGTCTCTTGCAGAATATGCTTTGTTAGTTCTTTGTTATCATAGATGGGGCATTTTCTTCACCTTACAACTCAGCCCTCCTCCCACTTCCCAACCTCTTCAGTTCTTGTCCTGGTTTTTCTGCAGACCTTCCACAAAGGAATAGCATAGAGGATATACTCCGCATTCTCAGGCTCTAGAAATTTTTGAATGATGAATCTGAGTATTTGCTCCTGACTTATGCATAAGATTGATCAGAAAGCATACCTATGGGTTATATTGGGGGAGTGTGGGGGGGAGATGTCATGGCTGTATCCATGATTGACTCCGTATTCCTAATTATAAAAGTGTAGGATACTGAAGAAAAATTTCTATTTTTTGCTGACTTAGGGGACAAAAAAGTCAGAAAAAGATATTCTCTATCATGACCTTTATTATTGAGTCTGAAAATGTGTTTATCAGATAAATAGAGGATAAGGGGAGGCCATATTCCTGACCTTGTACATGCACAATCTGTGATCTTGGGCAAGACATTTAACCACAATCAGGCTTGAGGACAATATCTTTAATAACTAATTCACAGCGTTGTTATTAGGATTGAATGAAATATATATATATATATATATATATATATATATATATATAAAGTTCTTTGCCAATCTTAAAGTACTATATCAATGTGAGATCATCACCATCTAATCTCCTTCTCTTCCTCTTCTTCTTCTTCTCCTCCTCCTCCTCCTCCTACTACTATTACTACTACTACTTCTTCCTCTTCTTCCTCCTACTCTCAGATTAAACCTCCAAGGCCTAGGATGATAGCAGAGGACAAGTACTCTTCTGGTTTTTCAGCATTTCAGTAAGAGCAGAGCAGAGAACAGTTAATTCAAATTGTCTTGGCTCTTGTTCTCAATTCTTTTTTTTTTTTCGAGTTCTATTTTCTGCAGATTATATATTCCTCTTTCTTTTTTTTATTTTCTATTTTTAGTTTTATTTTTTTATTTTTTTTAATTAAACAAATGCTTTATTAACTTCTGGTTTACATCATTTCCACCAGATTATGAGTTACATTTTCCCCCCATTTTTT